>BMAV01026811.1:0-140832 GCA_019973955.1 Trichonephila inaurata madagascariensis | reverse complement strand
TTTAAGTAAGTATTTTCATTAAAAACTCAATTAAAGTTTGAGTGATACACTCAGGCAAAGAACAACAAAAAGTATTTGTTAAAAGAACTACAAAAAACAGTTTGAACTGCTGTTAGTCTTTTAAATACATTTAGAATCCTTATATAAAAAGTTTTTTCAAAAGTTGAGTATTGACAAAATAGTTTTATCCTTCTCTCATTGGGGATATGAAAAATAGTCGAAATTGAAATATTTAAGCAGACTTTTTCAAAATTTCGACTTTATAACTATTATTTGATCTGATAAAACAGCAATATATTGATGGCATACTTCATCAGTTGAAGAAAGAATTTGAAATATTTACCATAAAAATGTCAATTATTTCTTTTTATTTGAATGTCCATGCTTAATGCAATAGTCCAATTAGTTCTGTTTTATATGTAAAATTGACGCATGACTTTTACGAATTTTAAGGCCGTATAAAATTTTATATCATTCATTTGAAGCTGTGCAACATATTTTGTATGTTTACTGCTATATACATCGAAATGAGATACATGTATTCCTTTGAATTATTCCCAAACAAAATGTTAATCTTCCATCATTTTCTTTAAAATTTCTCTTCAATTGTTTATGATGAGCTACTATTCTTTATTCCTGAGATCCCCCACCCCCTTAAATACAATTTATGAACTTTTCATTGAAAATATTTTAGATTTTAATTTGTTTGATATAAATGCTTACTAATCTGTTAAAGAATCTGAAGGGGAAAAAAAAACATTCGCTTTCTGTTTTAGAATCTGCCCTATCCAGCTGCATTTAGTTTGGTGCACAACTTATCAAAACAAAAATAGTTACAATTTCACTATTGTATTTAAGAGAAATCAATCTCTTTGCTGTGTTATAAATTAAAATTTTCTACATTTAAAAGCAAGATGGCTCATGCTGGAAATGATAACATAATGCACGATTTGCCTATTCATGTGAACGAAAGGCATTACATTTGTGAAATATGCAAAAAGGCCTTCTCGGGAAGTGGTACTTTAAAAAGCATATGCGTGTTCACACAAAGGAAAACTCTGCTGTTTGTGGAATATGCGTAAAGCTTTCTTTCAAATTAGTGATTTAAAAAGGCATTTGCCTGTTCACACCAAGGAAAAGCCTTATGTTTGTGAAATATGCAGCAAGGCTTTCTCGCAAAGTGTTACATTAAAAAAGCATTTGTATGTTCACAGGAAGGAAAACCCTTATACTTGTAAAATATGCAGCAAGGCTTTCTCTCAAATTAGTGATTTAAAAAGGCACTCACGTGTTCACACCCAGGAAAAGCCTCATGTTTGTGAAATATGCAGCAAGGCTTTCTCGCAAAGTGCTCACTTAAAAACACATTTAAAAGCTCATGCAAAGGAAATGCCTCATGTTTGTGAAATATGCAGTAGGGCTTTCTCACTAAGCGATGCATTAAAAAGGCATTTGCGAGTCCACACCAAGAAAAGCCTTATGCTTGTGAAATATGCAGCAAGGCTTTCTCACAAAGCGATTCATTAAAAAGGCATTTGCGAATCCACACCCAGGAAAAGCCTTATGCTTGTGAAATATGCAGCAAGGCTTTCTCGCAAAGTGCTCACTTAAAAACACATTTGCATGGTCACACCAAGAAAAAGCCTCATCTTTGTTAAGTGTGCAGCAAGGCTTTCTCTCTCCCAAAGTGATGAATTAAAAACACATTTCCTTATTCATACCAAAGAATAGCCTCATGTTTGGGAAAATGCAACTAGGCTTTCTTACAAAGAAGTAGTTTGAAAACATATTTACTTATTCATACCAAGGAAAAATGTCATGTTTGTGAAATATGTAACAAAGCTTTCTCTCAAAGTGATAACATGAAAACACATTTACTTATTCATACCAAAGAAAACCTCATATTTGTTAAATATGTAGCATAAGTCTTACAAAGTGATACTTCAATAAAAATATATTTATTTTTTATGCAAAACAAAAACCTTAGTTTTGCAATTTGTACAACTGTTTACAGGATAGATGAATTTTAAGAATATTTATGCCTGAGTTAGTTTATAAGCCTTATATTTATGAAATCATCAGAATGTTTTCTTATATGCATTTTTAAAATATCATTTTTACATTGAAAGATGAAAAATATCAGTTGTATGAAAAAATGTACTGTGCTATAATTTAGAACCATTAATCTGATATAACTGCATTCATTAACTTAATAATGCGTATTGTTTATTGTGTCAAGTTAACTTAAATGTTGTATTATTATAGATTGTCTAGTGATTTTTATGACAAATGTGTTCATATTGAAAAAATAAATAATATTGTTTTACTTGAAGAATGTGTTCTTTTTGTTAAATGAAAATGGATATTATTGCTTTACATCAAGGGTAGCCAACCTTTTTGGAAGAGTGCTGCTATCTGATAAAAAAATATGCTGCAGTATGGGACACTTTCAACTTTTCCAAAAAGTATGGAAGAGGTGAAAAAAATGTTATTTATATTCTGATTATGTAACTTTTACTCTAATAGCACATTTTCTTGTTTAAATCTAACAAGGGAAGGGCACGACTAAGGAAATTCATTTGGGATCGAGACTTGGTGTAATAGTAGTACTCTTTAGGGTGTTCACCCTCAATGTAATTCGTCAATGGCCAGTCGATTCGGAGAAATCACCTTCAAATTCATGCTTAGCTTTTATACAATTAAATTTTTAATTTTCCCCAAAGAGTTCGTAGATTTTGATTGGTAAATCGCCTGCTTTCTATGCTGGAGGATAGGGTTCTATTCCACGTATGATCAACTTTTTCTTCAATTCATTTACTTATTTTTAAATTAAATAAATTTACTTATGAAAGGTTTATTAAATATTAATGATATTTTTGTAATTATTTTGTATTTTATAAAATAAAAAATTAATTTATATATTTTAAAATTTTTACTAGTAAAAATATTTAAAATTATTATTAAATAAAAATATTTAAAATAATTATTAATAAAAATTGTAAATAATTAAAATTAGTAAATTAATTATTATTTATTAAAATTAATTAATTAATCACTGCTTATTACAATTAATTAATCACTATTTATTATAATTAATTAATTACTATTTATTATAATTAATTAATTATTATTAGGCATTATTAATAATAAACATTATTAATTTATTATTAAAATTATTAATTTATTACTAAAATTATGATTTAGTATTAAAATTATTATTCATTATAGAAATTATTTAAATAAATTTATTAAAATTATTTAAATAAACTTTTTGAAATTAAATAAATTTAATTGAAAAGGACTTATTAAATATTTTATAAAATTGTAAAATAATTAATTTTTAAAAACATATAAAAAGCATATTTTTTTATTTTATATTAATTATAAAATAATTAATTTAATAATAATATATTTTATAAATTTTATATTATATAATATTTTATTTATAATATATTGTATTTCACATTATAAAACTATTTGCAACTATTTTTTTTTTTGGTTGTAAAATATCATTTAATATATTTATTATATATTTTATTATAAATATTATTTATTAATATAAAATATATTTATAAAATTTAATATATTTCTATAATTAAAGTAATTTTTTTATTTTATAAAATACAAAATAATTACAAAAAATATCATTTAATATTTAATAAACCTTTCATAAATAAATTTATTTAATTAAAAAAAATAATTAAATAAATTGAAAAAAAAAGTTGATCACGCCATGGAATCGAACCCTAACCTCAGCATAGAAAGCAGACGATTTACCTCAACAGCTATGTAACTCGCTGGGGAAAATTAAAATTTAATTGTATAAAAGCTAAGCATAATTTCGGCTGATTTCTCGAATCACTGGCCATTCGACGGAATTACATTGAGGGGTGAACACCCTAAAAGTGTACTACTATTACACCAAGTCTCAACCGAAATGAATTTCTTAGTCTGCCCTCTCCTTGTAAGTAATGGAAATTTTAAGATAATGTAAGAATTAAGGCAAAAGTACAAAACTTGGTTTTTTGTTAATAAACTTTTTATGTGTTCTATCAGGCCGGTTGGGTGGCATAGTTAATTTTGCGATGACCATGTACACCAAAGTTTGCAGGTTTGACCCCGGGTGAAGTCGAAATTCATCATTTAAATAACAAACAGCGTCCATGCCATATGATGATGCGGCATGTTAAATATCCCCAGAGTGCCTGTTTGACGGTGCTCTCAGCAAAATTAAATTCTTATTACAGTTTTGCATCGTCTGAGCTCAAGTACTTCCCTCTGGGGAGGAAACAGTGTGTCAAAGGTACATTGTGGCATTCCAGCTTCCGGAGAATGTATGTATAAGAATTAGTTCTTGAAGATGTTAACAAAATTGGATGGTTTTAGCCGCGTATCAATTTTGGGCGATATTTTGATTTTTTTTTAATGCTAAAAGTAATAAAAAGAAGAAAAAAAATTGTAGAGAAAACATGTAAGGATCCAAAATTACAACAATATTTAAAAGCCAAATCATTTCAATTTGGAAAATTTCTTGTTACAAATTTTCAAAATTAGACATAATGGGCTCAATTCATGATGGTCATTTCATAAAGACAAACACGTGTTCTCCATTGAATTCAAAACAGACATCTCTTACTAATTGTACTTGTTGTCTATTTCAAATTTTAAAATTGGAGAAAAATTTTCATTACATAAAAATGAATTTCTTTAAAAGTCTTTTAAATTTTATAAAATCTTATTTTATGCATGTATTTTAAAATAAAATGCATTTTGTCTACTTATATATATGTGCATTATTGTTGTCGATAAATTTGTATTTTTAGAGAAAGTTTCTATAAATATCAAAAGTTTGCAAAACAACAAAGCACATAAACTGATTAGCTGGAAACATTATTACTTTTATCCTGTGACATCACATGATATTTTGAACTCTCTCTCCGATTGGCTAAAAATACGTTGTTATCATAATCACGTGACTAATAACGTCACATTAATTGATCCTATTCAATTCACTTACTGTTGAAATGTTCCTTGCATTTGTTTTTCACTGTAGTTTGGTGCTCTTAGTCAATAATTTTCAATTTAGATTTCGACAATATCAACATCTTGCATAGAGATTGAAAAGAGATTTGTGAAAAGATAATTTTTTATGATCTTGAAAATCTTCAGACTTAGCACTGATTAATTCCTTTTAAAATGATGATCCTGAAGGAGAATCATTGTGGTATTTCTATAAAAGAGCTATAGCCAAAGGTGAAACCCCAGGGTCACACAGTTCCAAGAGAACTTACTTGTCGTCACAAGTAGTGGAGAAAATTATGCCCATTTATCAACATTTAGCTTCAGACACCATTCTTGAAAGATGCATAGCAGGCAAGACGCAAAATTCCAATGAAAGTCTGCAAAGCTGCATTTGGCGAAAATGCCCAAAAGAGGTATTCGTCTCCAAAAGGAGACTGGAAATAGCAGTAACGGATGCCATCGAAAAGCACAACTTGGGCTATGTGAAATCTCTTGAACCGAAAGAGGATTCATGCCTAAATGATAGTTTTTCTTTGACTATTGCTAAAAGACAAGATAAATGACGCATTTCTCGGAATATTTCTACGAAACAAAAGAAAAGGAAAAGAAATGCCACCAATACAGATGCAGCCTATAGTGCCTGTGCTTTAAAAAAATTTTTATCAGACTTAGCAAACAGTTTTTTTGTTATGTGTAATTGAATTTGTTATTTTTTTGTAATTTAATCATATTGGAATACTTTATTTTTACTCTTTGTGATTAATGAAATATATAATATATTATCTGGTTGATGTGTGTGAAATAATAATGAAGTACATTCTGCTAATTTACTTTAAATATTATTAGAATGTTCTTGCTTACTTCAATTTTTATCACTATATATATTACGTGTCAATGTGACTGTTACAATAAATATTGCAGAATCTTATATATATAGTCTATGCCTATCTTATCTTTATGATATTAGTGTTTTTCAATTTTACATTTATGTCTTTAATTGATTTTAAATAAACTAAGTTATTTTCCTTTAGAATAAAAATAGCTGTTTTTCTAAAAATCAAAAAGTTTCCTCGAAAATGTTGAATTTTTGTAATTTAATCCTATTGAAATACTTTATTTTTACTCATTGTGATTAATGAAATATATAATATACTGTCTGGTTGAGATGAAACAATAATGTAATACATTCTACTAATTTACTTCAGATATTATAAGAAAGTTCTAGCTTACCACAATTTTTATCACTGTATATACCACGTGTCAATATTACTGTTACAATAAAAATATTGCTGAACCTTATATATATATTCTGCATCTATCTTATGTTTGTATGATATTAGTGTTTTTCAATTTCAAATTTATATTTATATCTTTAATTTTTTTTAAATAAAACTAAGTTAATTTTCCTTAAAATAAAAAAAGCAGTTTTTCTCAGAATCAAAAATTTGTCTCGAAGCCAAAATTCAAAATGTTCCATGCGTTGCAATTTTTGTCGAATTATAACAAAACTTTCAAAAAGTATTCATCTAATGCAGTGTTCCTCAACCCCCGGTCCGTGGATCAAATGGTACCGGGACGCACAAGAAACATTAAATTATTTGCCTTTTATTTACTGTGGTATGTTTTTCTTGGATTTGAGCTACTTTTTATGAAAATCACTTTATGTTCCTTGTTAAATCACTTTATATTCATTTTTTGGTGTAGCTATATTTTATCCTAATGTCACGATTAAATACAATTGAATTAAAATTATTAAATCAAAACAATCTAAAACATAAGCAATCAACGTTTTCACCTCAGCGGGCCGCGGTAAAATTAACAAACGTTGACCGGTCCGCGGCGATAAAAAGGTTGCGGAACACTGATCTAATGTATAGTTATATAAATTCTTGGATGCATTGTAGTAATAGTGATAGGTGAAAGAAGAAATTAAAGTTTTTTATGTAGGAAATCATTAAAATTCTTGAAATTTTTATATAAAAATTTGTGTTTACCCTTATTTTGTATATAAAACATTACATTGCATGCATACATTTGTAAAGAATTGCTTAAAAAAGTTAAATCAGGTGAAAAAATGACATTTTAAAAAAAATCAAAACGCATGGAACGTTTTGAAATTTTTAAATTTTTGCTAAAAATTTTTTTTTAATTTAAAATTTTTTAAAAACTACTCATTTTTTTTCTCATTAAATTTTTTATATGGTTTTAGTTCTAATTTACATACAGCCAGTAAAAATTTGGGGCATAATTGTAAAAAATTTAAAAAACATTTTACTGTCCATTGTAACCTTAAATCATGATTATCTCGGGTTTGGCTGGTCCGAATTGACTGAAGGTTAGTATTGTTCAACTCTGCTCGTCACCGCCTTTCGTCCTTGGCCCAGCTTGCTCTGCTCAAGATTTTTAGAAATATTTTAATCTTGTTATGCCAAAGAAGTATAACTTCTTACATGCGTACATAAGTATACACACACTTTTTTAAATCTCTCTCTCTCTATATATGTAGCATAAAATATATTATGTCTATTATTGCACAACGCTTCAAAATTGATATATTTCAGAATTCGTTCTGAAAACGACGGGAAAACATTTGTAACATTTATACTTATGTTTACTTTCTTCATTTAAAAATTGTCTGAATATTTTTGAAATACATGATACTATTAATAATGATATTCATAATTCAAAGTAATGTAATGAAATTATTATTTGCGTATTTCTTTGAAAAATATTTAGTTTTATTTTTATAGATAAGAATTTGTCTAAGAAGAAAATTGAGACAACCAGTACTACATTTAAAGTATTAAAATTTAAAAGAAGAAATTTGAACTAATAAAATGAAGGCCATCGCAGAAGAATTAAAATCCAAGTGCTTTAAAATAAAATATAAAAAATAGTATGAAGGAAAAATATAAAAAATAATTTCTGAAAGAGCTTGAAAAAGGGTTTTCTGTACCCAGCACTGTGAGTCTCTGGAAACCCAAATGCTTGCATAAGGGCTGGTGGGTGAAAGAGCGACTAGCAGGTCACTCGCATAGTCGGAATGTCCAAAGATGAGAACTCGTACGTGGTCAAGATTTACCCCTCCTCCCCCCGAAAAGAAAAAAATAACTAACTTTTATTTTACCAGTTTTACGACTCCCTCAGTCCCCTGCGTGTCCTCTTCCGCTGAAAGGGGAGAATAGGTAAAATGGTCATTGGGGCACATGATCTCAGAAGAGGTCTTAATCCCCTATCTTCAAAATATGGGGTTGACATTGACAGATAGAGCTTGCCATGATAAATTTAATAATAAAAGGAAAAACTATTAAAATAAAAATGATTGCACTTTGAATTTAAAGAAAAATTGCTGGAGCCTTTAATGAATTAAAATGAAAAAAATTTTAAGAAGAGAGTATCATTAGCCTGCGTCAGCCGATATCCAATCTCAAAAGAGAAATGAAATCACCAACTTAATCTGGATTGAGAAAGGGCAGAACTTAATTGAAAGAGGAGTACCCGAGAGAGAAATTTATTGCCCATCTTGGGAATCTTTTGACAAATATTTGTGCCAAAAATTTCGCAATAGCCAGCGCCATCTACATGTCATGTAAGGTGTTACATTAATCGCAGGTTTTCGCCTTAATATGTGAAGTGTGTTCCTGTCATCACACACACAATAAAGATTATTTTGTACTGCCCAGGTAAGTGGTCTCTTGATTTGGGTCAATGGGGGTACCTGCACCAGTGTCGGGTAGACACGTTGATAGTTTTGGGTGTTGAGGGTTTGAGTCAGATGTGTGGCGAAATAGGTACCCCAACATTAATGGCGTCCGCGACAGGACATTTTTTGCAAGTAACATTTGGTGTGTTATGTTTTAAAAGTTTTGGATATCTTTTAGAGGTTAACTTTTTGTGTATAATATTTTAGAAGTTTTGGAAATCTTTTTAGAGGTTAACTTTTTGTGCATAATATTTTAGAAGTGTTTATATTTGTAATAGAAGTTTAAAATTAGAATTGTTTTGAAGGGTTGTGTGTTACGTTTTGAAAATTAGTCATGGAGTCTTCGGAGCCTTGGCAAGTTAAGCGAGCCGGTTTGCGTACTTTTACGAAAACTGCTAATGTTTTAAATGCTAAATTGGTGAATATGGAATTTTCTGTGGATTTAGTGTGCGATAAATTTACTAAATTACAAAGTGTATATTTAGATATAAAGATTCTAGATGAAAAGATTCTTGATTTGTGTTGGCTGAGGATAGGAACTTCGGAGAGTAATATCGCTAATGAAATCGAAGATCGCGAGGTTTATTCTGATGATTTCATAACATTGTCACGGCAGGTAGGCGAGAGATTGCGAATTTCTGATGAAAGTGGCGTGAGAATAAAGTCAAATCAGGGTTCGAGTGTTTCGCGTGATGGAATCAAACAGTACAGACTTCCGAAGATTGAATTAAGGAAATTTGACGGGGAGTTGATTAATTGGCTTCCTTTTTGATCGCAATTTGAGAAAATCCACAGTGACCCTGATCTGTACGAGAGTGACAAATTTTCCTATTTGGTGCAATGTATGAAATCCGGATCGCGTGCTAGAGAATTTATAGAAAGCTATCCAGTGACTTCGGAGAATTATGATAAAGCTGTTTAGGCGTTAAAGGAACGTTTTGGGAAACCTGAATTATTAGTGGAAGTCTATGTTAGGGAATTGATTAAAATGATCATTACCAATGTTAAGACCGATAATAGGGATAAATTACCCCTTGACAGGTTATATGATAAAATTGAAGCTCACTTAAGAGCCTTGGAGTCTTTGGGTTTAAAGTCGAAGGAAAATACCGCATGCTTATTTCCCTTGGTGGAATCGTGCCTTACGGAAGACGTTTTAAAAGCAAGGCAAAGGAGTTCGCTTTTTGGTCAGCCAGAAGAAAATGATCGATCTCCCCTTACGAATTTGATGAAATTTTTAAAGGCTGAAGTGGAGGGTGAGGAAAGATTAAAGTTGGCTCGTGGTGGACTCGATAGTATAAACCGTAAAGAAGATTATCATGATAAAGTAAGGGGTGGAGCAGATAGTAAATTCAAGTTTAAAAAACAGGCAAGTGTTCCCATTGCCACGGGTTTTCTTGTATCAAAAGATCATGCTTGTATTTTTTGTGGTAAAATACATGAGAGTAAAAATTGTTACATTACCCGTGAATTATCTGTTGATGAAAAATTCTTTTTGAAATGCTTAGAACCTAATCACATTGCGAAGTTTTGTAAACAGGTGCTTGGCATGTGGCAAAGCACACTCGGTTATCTTATGTCCAGGAATGGGAAGTAAAATGGAATCCCCAACAGAGAGATCGCGGTCGTAAACAATCTTCAAACAACCACAACCAGAAAAATTTGTACTAGGGAAGTGGCTTTAATGACTGTGGGTGAGAATAGCTGGTATCAAGTGGCATAAAAATGTGAGAGTACTCTTAGATTGTGGCTCGCAGCGGTCATATATTTCAGAATCATTAGCTGCAGAATTAGGGTTACCAATCGTTTCTAAGGAAAATGTTGCTCATTCTTTATTTGGCAGTTCCAGGACAGAGCCTAAGTTGCATAACAAATATCGGGTAAAATTATGTTCAGCCAGTCCGCGAGCATGCTCAAGTTAAGAATTTGAATTTTTGGATCAGAATGTAATATGTGGAAATATACCTCGTGTGTCCAAGGGTTCGATATTAAAGGAACTAAAACGAAACAACATTTGGTTGTCGGATATGGGAGCACTTTATATAGATATAAAGTGCTTCCATATCCGCTTTATATAGATAGATATAGATATACTTATTGGCAGTGATATAACTATGGTAAAATTCTTACAGGACAGTCGCGTTGTAGCTTTAGCATCAAATTATAGTATTATTGAATTCAACTCATTGTTATTATTTGAGGGGGCGCGATGAAAATGATGATTGAATATTGGGTCGCGAATATTGTAACTTTGAGAAGCACTGGCGTACGTCTTTCCAAATATGTGACACAAGCACTTACATTAGATGGCATCCCGAAGTATTTCTGGACTGATTCCACCACAGCTATATCTTGGATTCGGAGCAATGATGCCTGGGGAACCTTTGTGGGCAATCGCGTTAAAGAAATTTGCGTTTTCTCTGAAGCAGATCAATGGTCATATGTACTGGTCCTTCTAATACGGCGGATTTGCTTTCCCGTGGTTGTTTCACTCTTCAGTTTTCTGAATCAGACTAATGTAGCGGGCCTGATTGGCTCAAAGACCCCGAGGACAAATGGCCAAGATTAGAAATTAAGCCAGATGAAATTTTGGTTTTGTCGGAGCGTAGGAAAAGAATAAATTTAAATGTAGGTCTTCGTGTGACTGCAGGAATTGATGGAGTTAAGCGGTATGAGAAGTTTTCGCAGTTTTCAAAAATGACTCGGATTTTGGGTTGGGTAAAGAGATTCACCAAAAATTGCCAACAGAAAGTGGTAAATCAAGAGCCTTTCTTATCCGTCGATGAGGTGCAGGATGCCAGGGGTACACTTCTTTTACTCATTCAGTCAGAGTTTCCCGGAAACAGGAGATTCTATAAATGGTCTCTTGACCGTGCGAAATCAGAGTGGCCTGAGAAGAGTGAAAACTAAAATCATTGAACGGGATGATTCTTATGCATTTTGTTACCCTATTCTTTTGCCTTCTTGACATCACATTGTTAACTGTTTAATCAGAGATTACCATTTAAGGTATTCTCATGCCGGCATGCAAGCAAACTGTCATAATTAGAGAAGAGTTCTTGATTATTGGTGCGAGACGCACAATAAGATCAATGGTAAAGCAGTGTGTCCGGTGTAAAAGATTTTCAGCAAAACCTCTGACTACTGCACCTATTCAATTACCACTAGATAGAGTTAGGGATGCATTCGTATTCGAAGTTGCCGGTGTAGATTTATGTGGCTCTCTGATTCTCAAAAGTAAAAATAAATCCTGGGTAGTATTGTTTGCTTGTGTAGTGTATCGATGTGTGTATCTGGAATTGGTAACCTCCATAAGTACCGAATGCTTCATCCACGCCTTCCGTCGTTTCATAGCCCACAGAGGTCGACCGTCTATTGTATATTCCGACAACGGGACTAATTTTGTCGTCTCGTCAGCAGAACTGAAAAAAGTTGATTGGGAGAAAGTGGTTTCTCAAGAAACGTTAAATCCCATAACATGGAAATTTATTCCACCCACGACTACCTAGTGGGAGGGATGGTGAGAGCGACTAATTCGTTCCGGCAAGAATTTGATAGTAAGAATCTTGGTTCAGGCTACTATTAATTATAAGAATTACTTACTATTCTCTGTGACATTTAAGCCGTAATAAACTGTCGACCACTCACTTATATCTCCCATGAGTGAGGATCTTCTACCATTAACACCTTCTATGTTTTTACAGGATATAAGAGTTTCAGGAACAGCCAATTTAGACATATTGGACAGAAACAAACTCTTCTGGTACGTCAACGTTTTTGCCAAGAGCTCAGGAAGCAGATGCGGAGCCATTTTCGCAAGGAGTATCTGGGACAGTTGATCCAGAGACATGGACATAAAGACTGCGAATTAAAAGTAGGAGACATCGTATTAGTTGGATGCGAGAACCTCAAGAGAGAACTGGCCCATCGCTCGTGTTCAAGAGCTTTCTACTGGCAGAGACGGGCGTGTTCGAGTGTTGAAGGTGAAGACCTGAAATGGCATATTGACTCGACCGGTGAGAAAACTGTATCCTCTGGAGGTGTGCTCCTGCACTAGATACCATTATTTGATTTCTCTTCCGAAAATTAAAAGGTGGGAGTGTTGAGAATTTGTCAGCTAATGTTTTTCAGATTTCCAACAGATGGCGCCAACTGTGTTTTTCTTTCTGTATGAGAATAACGGAGAATTTTTGTAGTCAGTTTTTTTCAATGTTTTAATATGTGAAGTATGTTCCTGTCATCAATAAAGATTATTTTGTTCTACCCAGGTAAGTGGTCTCTCTTGATTTGGGTGAATGATGGTGTACCTATCAGGGGCGTAGCTACGGCCGTATTGGGGGCCCCAACATGTGTAACTACAATCCCACTAACCGAGTTCCCATATCTATAAAAGAGCCCCGAAGGAATTTTTTGATACAGGGCCCCCACAGAGCTAGCTACGCCAGTGGTACCTACATATCTTTGGTACCTGCACCAGTGTCGGGTAGACACGTTGATAGTTTTGGGTGTTGATGGTTTGAGTGAGATATGTGGTGAAATACGTACCCCAACAGCCCTTATAAAAAAGCTACGCATGTGCAGAAGTTAAGAATCGTTAATTTTTAAAGTAATAAAAGCTTTCTGCCCATGCGTAAGAAATCACCTTTGGAGAATTAAAATGTTAAAATTAAAAATACGAATTACGCGCGCGCTTCCGCTAAATTGCCGCGATATTGTGAAAACTGTTAAAATTGAAGAAATGTACTGCGCATGTGCACAAAATTTCGTCAAAAAAGACTTCTTCACTGGAAAACGAATTCATATGGGTTACCAGATTTAGCGCATTTATTGATTTAGCGAGAAACCACTTGGCGCGAGAAGCGGCTGATTCGACAAATCAACCCGAAGGTCATGGGGGGGTCTGCATGTATGGTCAACTTTTGTCAGAAAAGACATTGATGAAATTTATTTAAAGACTTTTGTATTCTGTGAAACCAAAACTTTTTCGTAATCTTTGAATAAATGTGAGTTGAATTCTGCAAGGCTTAGATAGAACTGTTGTCTGGTGCTTTAAAATTGCTCCAAAACCAGTTATCTTCCATCCACTAAAATGTGACATTCATTTTTTGGTTTAAGAAATTTCAATATCTGCTTTACAAAGTAAAGTATGTTTTAATGGTGTATTACTTGTCATTTATCTGCTATCATTTCCATGCTATTTCTTTATTTAGTAGTTGATTCTAAGGGTGCCTAATTATAACATATGTATAAACCTATGATGCACATTGAGTCTTTATTAAGATTTAACATTAGTATTAGTGGTTAAAGTGTAGTATAGGGGCCACACTCGGCGCAGATCTTTTTTTTTTGGCGACTAAAAGTGGTCGCCAAGGTACTTTTTTCGGAGTTATTTATCATTTATTTTAGAATATCTCACCATGACATTTAGATAAAAATCGCAAAATCCGAAGTGGCCTCCCTATACTACACTTAAACCGAAATTTCTTTCATGAAGTAAAAATGTTCCATATGTAATTCATTATCCTGCCTTTTATGCTTTTGTTAGATTTAATTAATCTCCAGCATTGTAAGAAATTTCGAACTTGTCAATTAACAACTCTTAATTTTTTTGAGTTAATATGGGATTTACTCCTAATTAATAATAAATTGTTCCTTGTAAAATACCATTTTGCACAAAGTAATTTTGAAATTCTTATAAATAGAGTAACACCATTGAGCATCAAAATTATCAATCCTATTCAGAAATTTTTCATGTTTTTCACCCTTAAAAGAAGTTATTTTATTCTCAATATTTAATTTTACTGCAGTGCCTTTTGATTGTTCTTTTTATTTGCATTATTAAAAGAGGGGATAAAGTTGGGTCAATTTGCAGAATTGGAACTGAGAGTAATTTTTTTGTTCCGTTGGTAGACCAAGTTTGTACAAATAAAAATCAAAAGCTAGGAGCATTGTGTTGACTGAATTTTTATTCATGTCTCAATTTAAAATTGCATGAGGGCTATAATTGGTACTTTTCGAATTTGGGGTCTTGAGAAGTGACAAAGACATTACTTGACCTAACACCCCACTTTCAGAACTTACAGCACACGTAAACAGAAGAACTTCGAGCCACGACAAATTCAAAGTGCATGGTGGGTCTTCAGTGGCACCAGGACTCAAACTGGAAACTCACTGGTCATGAGTTCTTGATCATGAAACTTGACACCTACTACATTATTTTGACACTGTTGGAAGTCAGAACACAAGAATTAAAGACAGGTCTCTTATGTGGAATGACCCTTGTGTTGCCTTTATCACTAAACCTCGCTTCAGAATTATGAAATCCATTGTTAATAGCAAGCATATTGCTTTAAAGTATGATGTTAATAAATAGTCTTTCAATGGTGTAAGATCTACCTAGTATAATTAAGGGTTTTCCTCAACATGATTAGCAGAAATTTACTTTAATATTTCACTTTTACCTCTGCCTGTTTCAAATCATACACATTGATTAACTTCACTCTAGAAAAACCCAAATTTTTAAATTATTATGCAAGTTTTTTTTCTTTTGATGACGATTTTTAATAAATAGATTGTACACACATCAAATAAAAATAGGATTCTATTTGATGTTAATTTTTTTAATTGATTGATTTTTAAACATGTGTTAGTCACTATATGTTCCAAGATGTGTCTCAATGGTAAAAACTCAAACCAGCCAACCAAAGATCACCATTTATTCTCATTTTTACCCAGAATAAAAATATGGAAATAACCTGACCACATCCTTTACACTGTTTGAAAAAAAATTTCCGATATTTCTGTACTCATTTAACCTTTTCTTTTATCATTTATTTATGCAATTACAAATTTAATGTTAATTTATTGTGAAAATACTCAGGCTGAACTTTCTTTTTCAGGATCTGTATTTCTGTGTTCAATGTTCTTCGTAAAAGGATTAGATAGTAATTTTGAAAGGTGTATAGCAAATGGGAAAACTGCAGAAGAAAATTACACAGCTTTGTGAAATTTAGTACACTGGAAGCCCACTGTACAATAATCTTTTTCTCATCAAATTTTAAGTAAGTATTTTCTTTAAAAAAACTCAATTAATATTTGAGTGATAATCCTAAAAACAACAAAAGAAGCATTTGTTAAAAAACTATGAAAAATTACAGTTTGAACTGCTGTTAGTCTTTTTATATAAGGATTCCAAATGTATTTAAAAGTGTTTTCAAAAGTTGAGTATTGACAAAACTGTTTTTTTCTTCTCTCATTCAGATATGAAAATTGAAATATTTGTGTGGACTTTTTCAGAATTTCGTATTTTAATGATTATTTGATCTGACAGAACAGCAATATAATGAAGGCATATTTGATTAGTTCAAGAAAGAATTTGAAACATTTAGCATAAAAATATTAATGATTTCTTTTAATTTGAATGGTAATGCTTAACACAATAGTCTGATTATTTGTGTTTTATATAAAATTGACCTGATTTTTATGAATTTTAAAGCCATATAAAGTCACATAATATCCATTTGAAGCTATTTCATATATTTTGTATGTTTATTGTCATATTTATCGAAATGAAATACATCTTCTCCTTTCAATTATTCCCAAAGAAAATGTTAATCTCTCATCATGTTTCTTAAAAAAATTTATTTCCCATTGTTTATGATGAGTTAATATTCTTTATTCCCCTTCAATGCAATTTATTAACTATTCATTGAATATATTCTAGATTTTAATTTATTTGAAATAAAAGCTAACTAATCTATTAAACAATCTGAAAAAAATAACATTCTCATTCTGTGTTATAATTTACAATATTCAGCTGCATTTAATTTGGTGCACAACTTATCAAAAGAAAAATAGTTAAAATTTCACTATTGCATTTAAGAGAAATCAATCTCTTTGCTGTGTATTAAATTAAAATTTTCTACATTTAAAAGCCAGATGGCTTATGCTAGAAATGATAACATAAAGTATGATTTGCCTATTCATGCAAATGAAAAGCATTATGTTTGTAAAATATGCAAAAAGGTTTTCTCAAGTAGTAGTAATTTAAAAAGGCATTTGCGAGTTCACACCCAGGAAAAGCCTCATATTTGTGAAATATGTAGCAAGGCTTTCTCTCGAATTGATGATTTAAAAAGACATTTGCTTGTTCACACTCATGAAAAGCCTCCTGTTTGTGAAATATGTAGCAAGGCCTTTTCTCAAATTGATGACTTAAAAAAGCATTTGCAAATGCACACAAAAGAATTGTGTCATGTTTGTGAGATATGCAACAAAGCTTTCTCTGGAAGTGGTACTTTAAAAAGGCATTCGTTAGTTCACACCCAGGAAAAGCCTCATATTTGTGAAATATGTAGCAAGGCTTTCTCTCGAATTGGTGATTTAAAAAGGCATTTGCAAGTTCACACCCAGCGAAAGTCTCCTGTTTGTGAAATATGTAGCAAGGCTTTTTCTCAAATTGATGATTTAAAAAAGCATTTGCAAATGCACACAAAGGAATTGTGTCATGTTTGTGAAATATGCAGCAAAGCTTTCTCAGGAAGTGGTACTTTAAAAAGGCATTCGTTAGTTCACACCCAGGAAAAGCCTCATGTTTGTGAAATATGCAGCAAGGCTTTCTCGCAAAGTGCTCACTTAAAAACACATCTGCTTGGTCACACCAAAGAAAAGCCTCATGTTTGTGAAGTATGCAACAAGGCTTTCTCTCAAAATGATATATTAAAAATTCATTTGCGTGTTCACACGAGGGAGAAGCCTCATGTTTGTGAAATATGCAACAAAGGTTTCTCTCAAAGAGGTAATTGGAAAACACATTTACTTGTTCATACCAAAGAAAAGCTTCATGTTTGTGAAATATGCAACAAGGCTTTCTCACAAAATGATACATTAAAAAAGCATTTGCTTGTTCACACAAGGGAGAAGCCTCATGTTTGTGAAATATGCAACAAAGGTTTCTCTCAAAGAGGTAGTTGGAAAACACATTTACTTATTCATACCAAGGAAAAACCTCATGTTTGTGAAATATGCAACAAAGCTTTCTCTCAAAGAGGTAATTGGAAAACACATTTACTTATTCATACCAAAGAAAAACCACATCTTTGTTAAATATGTTACAAAAGGCTTACTCACAAAGTGATACTTCAATAAAAACATTTGCATACTTATGCAAAACAAAAACCTTAGTTATACCTTATATTTGTGAAAATTTTAGAATTTTTTTTCATATGCATCATTTAAAAATATCATTTTCAGATTGAAAAATAAAAAATACCTGATGTGTGAAAATACAAAATCTGTTCTATAATTTAAAACCATTTAATCTGATATAACTGCATTCATTAATTTAATCCTAAAAGACCATGCTTATTGTTTATCATGTCAGTTTTACTTTAATTATGTATTATTATGGATTGTCTATTAATTTTTATTACAAATGTTTTCATTTTGACAAAAATAAATATTGTTTTACATGAAGAATTTGTTCCTTTCGTTAAATGAAAATGGATATTATTGCTTTATATCAAGGGTAACAAACCTTTTTGGAAGAGTGCAACCATCTAATAAAAAAAAGGTATATTACATGTGACCCTTCCAACTTTAAAGAAAAAATATATATATATATATACATGGAATAGGTGAAAAAAATGTTGCTTATGTTCTGATTATGAAACTTTTACACAAATAGCACATTATCTTATGCAATTTTAAGTATTGGAAATTTAGATATTTTAAGAATTAATACAAAAGTACAAACTTGGGTTTTTGTTAATAAACTTTTTATGTTTCAATCAGGCTGATTGGGAGACATAGTTGATTTGGATCTGGCCATGTATGTCCAAGTTTGCGTGTTTGACTCTGGGCGAATTAGGTGGACTTTCATCATTTAAAGAATAAACAGTGTAGATGACATATTATTATGCAGCATGTTAAAGATCCCCAGCATGCCTTTTTGACTTAGGTACTCTCAGCAAAATTAAATTCTTAGTACAGTTTCACATTGGCTGACGTCAAGTACCTCCTTCTAGGTAGGAAATGATGTGTCAAAATTACATTGTGTCGATGGATATCCACCTCTATAGTGCCAAACTAAAAAGTGTTACCAATTCCCAGAGAATGTACTAGGTCTGCATAATTACCAATCTGCAACCCTAATAGAAAGAAGGGAAAAAATATTTTCAATGAGTTAGGTTAGGTATGAAAAAAATGAGTAACAAAACATTTAATTGTAAATTATTAAACAGTCAGTACTTGCTAATGTGGCTTTTGAATTCCTGGTGTTTTTACTAAGTTGTCTGTATAAGAATTAGTTCTGGAAGATGCTTACAAAAGTAGATGGTTTTAGCTACATATCAATAATTTGAGTGATATTTTGATTTTTTTATGCTAAAAGTAATAATAAAAAGTATATATTTGTTGAGAAAACATATACGGATCCAAAACTACAACAAAATGTGACAATCATATGTCAATTTGGAAAATTCCTTGTTGGTACAAATTTTCAAAATTCAACATAATTGACTCAATTCATACCGATTGCACGATGAAGACAAACATGCATGCTGCATTGAATTTAAAGCAGACATCAAACTAATTGTCCATGTTGTTCTATTTGTAAAACTTGGGTAAAATTTCAAATCTTGTTATTGGGGGAAAATATTCAAATGCTATAAAAAATAAATTTTTTCAAAAGATTTTTTAAAATTGATGAAAAAAATATTGTTTGATGCATACATTTTAAATAAAAATCATTTTGTCAACCTATGTGCATCATTGTCATTGATAAATTTGTATTTTTTAAGAAAAAGTTTCTGAAAATATCAAAAGTTGGAAAAACAACAAAGCACATGAACTGATTAGCTGAAAACACACCATTACTTTTATCGTGTGACTATGACATCACATGAATTGAGCCTATTCGAATCACTAGCAGTTGAAATGTTCCTTACATTTGTATTTTTCACTGTAGTATGGTGCTGTTGGTCAATAATTTTGATTTGGATTTCGACAATCAACGTTTTTCAATCAACAATGAATCATCACAAAAGAAAGAATTATAAAAAAATGTTTTAAGGAAAATCTAGTTTATATAACTTAAAATACTTTTAGGTGCCTGAATTTTAAAAATCAGTATTACAAAACTAGTGTTAACTTCTGTAATAATTGGTTTTGATGCAGATTTCCATATAAATATAGTATGATGGGTAAAGTTCAATATTTCTTAGTTGAGTCATTAGTAATTGAAACTCCCCACTCTCTGCATGTTGCAATCTATACTTCATTCCACCTTTACTTGACATACTGGAAAAGGTAGAAAGTGCTAATCTGCTTGAAAAATAGTTCTATATTGTTTTGGAATTTAAAATAAAACAAATGCATTGAATTTTGTAAAAAAAAATGTCATTTTGTATTGAAATTGTGGTGATTTTAAGAATATATTTCAAATTAATCAGATTTTAAAAGTATTTATTCTTTAGTAAAAGTGAATGAATACAACTGAAACAGACATGATGGATTTTCAGTTTCGCTGAAAATCGGTTTTCGAGATAACATTCCTGGTGAACTTGCTATGTTTCCACACTAATTTTATGCCATTCGCTTTGCAGTCTTTCATACGAACTGTTCTACTATCCAATGCCATTATCCTTGTTCTTGTTATTTCTTAGACATTTTAAACACATCTAATATTTTAAATACATTTTAATAGGCAACACTCTCAATAGCTTGTCCAATCAATGGTAAAGAAACATCAATCTAAATGCATAGAATTAGATAGAATTAATCAAGCTTAATTTCAAAACAATAATAATTATTGAACTGAAAGTATCTGTCTATCTAAAAATTTAGCATTTAATATCAGTAACTTAATTTTACAAATGTACATCAAGATATTTTTTTAGTTGAACTATTAAGTTTTATGAAAGGTAAGAAATTTTAATATTGATAAATTTTTCAAATGAATCTCAAAATTTTATTTTATTCTTTATTACATCTTAAGATAGCATACATAAACAACTTTTACATGCATTATGTATAATTATTTGTTATTATAGACTAATTTAAAATAATACCAAAGAAGAAAAAGTGATTAAAATTTTTATAAACATGATGGAAATTTTTGTCTTATTAGTGGATTTAATAACCTGTAGAATTAAGATGAGTTACTCGCCGAATTTGGGGAATTTCATTTGTTAAAGTTAGCCCCTTCTTCCAATGTAACCGGAACTATACTCCGTTTCACCTTAAGTTGGCAGCGCAGGGAAGGGTACGCAGACCAAATCACAGCCACTACAGGGTTACTCTAGGAGAAGAGTGTGACTATAACAAATAAAATTTCCATATTTGGCGAGCAAAAAAATTACTCTTGAAAAATTTGTTCATTAAAATTGTATAAGGGTTTTTTTAATAATAGTATAAGCCCCTTTTTTTATCGAGATATTTAAGGGTTTGCGTTTCAATATGTTTAAAAATATTGATTGATTAACTAGCAAAAATTTTCTCGAATAAAATCTCAATAGTTCTCAATATGTTGATTGTATTTTTTTAATGAAAAAACACGGTTAAATTGTAATTCACATGCTATCATTACTTTGATTTTTTAAATGACTTATGCCACTTTCAAAATAAACGGCTCATATATCTTTAGTTTCATAATTTCATTTATTATACATCTGTTTATAAAATACAAATTTCTATCTTGTTTATAAATAATTAATCATCTTTTTTCTATTATTACTGTTTTAGATCAGTTTGTAATTATTATTCACATTACATGTAAATGCCGTTTATGTACGTTAGCTTAAGATATACAGAAGCACATAATAGAATTGGGGGATTAATTTCAAAAATTTATCAACTTTAAAACGTATAATCTTTTATAAAATTTATAGTTTATCTGGAAAAAATATCTCGATGCATATTTCAAAAAGTGCTATTAACATTATATGCAAAGTTTATATATTCAGCTCAATAAGTATAACTTTTAAAGAAAAAAAAATGATTTATTATAATAATTTATTACAAAAACTATATTTTGATATTTAGAACTGTATTTGTTGTAAAAAGGTTCCATAAAATTTTTTTAAAGGGACAATCGCTCTTTTATCAGGTATTCATAAATCAAATTATATATACATGTATATTTAACACTCCTTGTAGGAAGCCTTTAGAATCAAAACGAAAGCATTGCACAAGGAAAGATTTACATTAAGAAACTTCGATTATATAAAGATAAGGAGCTTTTTATATAATGTATATTTTTAAAAGCATTGTCTAAGAAAATTTTGAAATTTGATTTACTCAAATAAGGTGATTTAAAAAATTAAATCAACCTTTTTTTTGTATATAAATATTAGCTGCATGGGGCCCGGCGTTGCACGGGCTTTCTTCTACCATTGTGGTACCATTTGTCTGTGCATTAAATATTATATTTAAAGCACAGTTTCCAGAGTGAGGGGCGAGAACCCTGTTCCACATGTCACTCCACAGTATGCAAAATAAGTGTTTACATAAAAAACTGTTTTAATAGCTGATTATGTATACACTTATGTTGCATCATTAAAGAAAAACATCGTAATTTTTGAGCCATGGTCAAGTGACGAGGACGACATTTTTGGCATCCTTCTCTCCAAACTACCATACCACGCTAACGGGAGGACTTTGATGATAATTTTTTTACAAGTCATCAGCACTCATTATTTCTGAATCGCTATCCAAAGAGTCACTGTTCACAGATATAATGAAATTCTGATTTCCCCAAATTTCATCAACAAGTCCACATCTTTCTCTTTTTTAATTACATGGTTGATGCAATTTATCCATTTTTGAGTTGAGACCTTATCTATTCCCTTTGTTACAAGTTCATCTATTTCGTTGAATTTAAATGTTTCATTTTCTTTTGCAACGTAATCTTTTACTGGTGTATACAGTGAGGTTGGTGACATTTCTATCTTAGACATGTTTAAAATTTCAAAAAACAACAAGAATTAAGATAGTCGCACGAGATGTAACAATATTACGTAAGAATGAAGCTAGGTCGCAAAACGAATGGCGTTGATTTGGCGCGAATATTTCGGAAGAATGTAATCTTGAAAACCGGTTTTTTCAGCCAAATATTGTTGTTGTCAGCCAAAAGTCAAGTACTTGTTTTCTACTGTATTCGTTCACAGGTATTGAAGAATAAATGCTTTTAAGATGTGATTAACTTAAAATATATCTTTAAACCTACAATTTCTATAATACATGATACTTTTTAACAATTTTCTGTGCATTTGCGTTGATTTAAATTCCAAAACAAGTTGGAACTACTTTTTCAAGTGGATTGTTACATTTCCTACCTTTCCCAACGCTGCCAACTTGAGGTGAAACAGTATAGTTTGATATCCGGGGTAATGGCGCCAAGCAGCGCTTCTTGTTGCTGGAATGGAATCCAATATGGCGGCCTAGCGGTAATTTAATGATACACAATTTTAAAGAATTTAATGATAAACAATAATTTTTTAAAGAATTCTTTTGAAATACATTGAAATGTATTTCAAATGAAGGATATAGGAAGAGATTGAGAATAGCCAAGATCAATTAATAAATAATGAAAATCAATATAATATAATAAAAAGTGACATGTACTAATAATAGTATTATAAGCAGCATATAATAATCTTATAATATAATTTTATCGTAATTATATACAATATTCATATAGTATGATTTAATAACGATCTATTATATATAATAATCACATAATATAATTTAATAGTAATTATAAAAAAGAATAATAATCGTGTTGTAAAAAAATGAAAATAATGCATAAGAATACTCGTATTACATAATTATAAATAACATCATAATATATATAGCTATAAATAAATTAATGAGAAAAGCTATAAATAAATAATAATTATAAATAACAATACGTAATAATATTTATAAATAAATATTAAGAGAAACAATTATAAATAATGAAGATTATATTACTTATAGTAGTAATTGCATTTTTACATTACATTATTAATAAAATAATTACATAATATTTGTTAAAATTAATAATGAATATCAATTACAAAATACATTGAATTTCTTCGAACAAAGAACGTAAAAAAAATTTTTTAAAACGTAAAATAAACCAAAAATAAATGATTTATAGCGATAATTAAAAATACAACACTTATTCTTTTAAGAAAAAAATATTCTAGTACTCACTCATATTAGAAATATCCATATTCGAAAATAGCACAAAATAAAACAGAAGACGTAAACAAAAGAACAATTACACTGAAAATGGTTAAATTTTTTAAAAAATCGTCTGATATTAATAGGGTTACCGTGGAAAGAAACCAATAAAAGTATTTCTAATATACGTTATCCCCATGGCAACCACATCGACAGACGATAAAAATATCAGGATAACTATATTGTAATATTATCGCCCATCTTGGCGAAAATAAACAACAAGGCGCTATTACCCTGGCTATTACTGCCAAGTTTAGGTGGAACGAAATATAGTAAAATGTTTCATCAACAATAGTTATAGCTAAGAGGCTGAATCTTTTTATGAATGTCTTTATTTACCTGTCATGTATAACAATGTTTGTTTAATTTAGTAATCTCCAAAGATATATTTTGTCAATAATAAACCAAGGTGATTAAAGTTTTTTAAAATTCCAGAATAGTAATTTTGATAAATTGCCCTGTTATAAATTGTCCTTCTAAACCTCTTTAATTTCTTCTAACTACAAAAGATGAGATATGCCATCTTTAACCTTTTCTGTTAAATACACTTTTTTTTACATGGCATGCATGTATGGTTTATTTTTGTCAGAAAAGATGACCGTAAATGAAATTATTTGAAGACACTCTCATGTTCTGTGATATGAAAACTTTTCCATGATCTTTTCATGAGTGTGAGTGAAATGCTACTAGGTTAAGACTGTATTGTCATCTGGTTGCTTCAAAATTGCTCCGAAAACCAGTTAAGCTCCCATCCACAAAAATGTGACATTTATTTTTGGCTTGAAAAATTTCAATATCTGCTTTACAAAGTAAAGTATGTGTGTATGTTTTAATGGTGTAGTCCTTCTTGTCATTTATCAGTCCATTTCCAGGCTATTTCTTTGTTTAGTAATTGATTCAAAGGATGCCTAATTTTGGCATATTTATCTATAAACCTATGATATGTGTTAATTGAATAATTGTAAAAATTTTAAATTAGTCTGTGGTTTTAAATTTCTAGTAGCATCAATATTGCTCAATATTCCACCGATCTTAGCCACTTTGCGACATTTTCTTTCATGGTGACATGCTTGAATATTACATGATTTTTTCTTTCAGTTGGGTTTGTATATGGTTATTCAATTTTAGGTAACTCTGTGAAGAAATACACTCTCTTCACTTATATTCTGAAATATACGGTAGATTTTAGAATTTTTTCCTTATGTTCTCTTGGACCTTGTTGCCTAGGTTTTGGATGCTATGCCCATCATATTGAGATTCGCCCCTCCCTTTAGTATTATTAGTTGGTAAACAATGTTGTTATTTTTTTAAATATGTCCAAAATTTGCAATTTAGTTTTGAATTCAACTATAACAGTGTAACTGTACAAAATTGTTTTGAGTTGAATCATTTAATCTATTAATAAGATAAGCTATTAAAGCTTTCCTGTCAATTTTACTTTGTTAAGAAACTACTTTCTTCAAGGAAAAATACTCCATTAAAGATTTATTATTCTTCCTTCTATGCTTTTGTAATGTTTAAATGAACGTCAGCAGCATTGTAAGAAATTTTGAATTTGTCAAATAACTAATCTTTTATTTTTTGTGAGTTAATATGAGGTCCCTCCTAATAAAAACTGAAATGTTTCTCATAAAATACCATTTTACATCAAGCAGTGTGATATTCAGACAATTAGATCAACTCTACTTGAGCATCAGAATTATCAATCCAATTCAAAACTTTCTCCTACTTTCATCCTTAAAGGAAGTTTATATATTATATATATATATATATACTCATAATATCATTCAAGTTCACAGCTACCTTTTGATTGCTCTAAGTATTTATGTTATTAAAAGAATGGATAAAATTGGGTCAATATATAGGTTTAGCCTAAATCTTTACAAATAATCAAAAGGCTAGGAGCATTGATTGAATTGGATTTTTTATTAATGTGCCATTCTGAAGCTATATGAGGGCTATAATTGTCACTTTTTGAAATATTGGATCTTACCAAGGGACAGATGTCATGTGTCGCGCGCGAAACCACCCACTGTCCAAACTTTCAGAACATACAAATGGAAGGACTTGGAGCCACAACAAATTATGCGTGCATCAACTGCCTTATGTGGGGGGCTTTCAGTGGCAACAGCACTCAAACTGACAACTCACTGGCCACTTCTTGATCATGAAACTTGACTCCCATGCTCAGTGTGTGGCCGCAGTAGCCTAGTAGTTAAGGTAGTGGACTTGTGGCTGGCATGTCATTAGTTCGAGCCTAGTACCACTGAAGACCCACCGTGTAGGGAAGCAATGCACGTTAAATCTGTCGAGAGCTCAAATGTCCTCCCGTTGGTGTGGTGTGGTAGTTAGGAGAGGGGGGTGCCAGCTAGGTGTCGTCCACGTCACTTGACCATGGTTCAAAATTACGTGGTACGTCGCCAAAAGCCCTCGTGTAGCTCAACAGTGTGACATTAATATCCACTTATTCACTCACTCATTCATCTATGCCCAGTGTTATTTTGACACGGTTGTGAAGTTGGAACCCAAGAATTAAACACAGTGACCTTTTTCTGAGAAATGACCCTGGTGTTGTCTTCATCACTGAACCTTGCTTCAGAATTACGAGATCCGCTATTAATAGCTCTAGAGTGGGATGTTAATAAATACTCTTTCAACGAAGTTAGATCCACCTTGTTGTGTGTGTGAGAATTTGTCAGCTAACGCGTTTTTCAGATTTCCAACAGATGGCGCCAACTGTGTTTTTCTTTCTGTATGAGAATTTTTGAAGTCAATTTTTTCAGTGTTTTAATATGTGAAGTGGGTTCCTGTCATCAATAAAGATTATTTTGTACTACCCAAGTAAGTGGTCTCTCATGATTTGGGTGAATGGGGGTGTACCTACATATCTTTGGTACCTGCACCAGTGTCGGGTAGACACGTTGATAGTTTTGGGTGTTGAGGGTTTGAGCAAAGCCATCTTGAAAGGACCAGGCCGCGACAGAGTTTTGATGACGTCACGAAAGGAGGGAATGCTTTGCTATCGCAGTGGCTGTCAGGAATATAAAGCTTACGACAATTATTTCTTTTCAGGTCGTAGACTAAAATTTCCACATTTATATTGATTTATAATTCTCATTTAGCATATTTTCAGACGAAAGTTATGTGTTAATACGTTAGAAGGATGTCTAATATTTCCAAGAAAATGGGGAAAGTATCACTCGTGAAAGGTTCATACAATGTAAAAAACATCTTAGTAAAAACTGACTCAATATAAAATATTTTAAATCAGAAGAATATAAAATATTTTCAATCAAAAGAAACATTTACTTGCATGAAAATATGAAAAGTAAAGCATTAGAGGCATATTAATAAAAAAAACATGTAAATTTAGCATCACTTTGCTGTAATCAATGAATCATAATAAAAGTTAAATGTATGCAAAAATATATACAAATGCAAAATTCATGCAAAAATATATACAAATGCAAAATTCATGCAAAAATATATACAAATGCAAACTTTGTGCAAAAATATATACAAATAAAGAATGCATGTAAAAATATATACAAATATAGAAATGACACAAACAGTTTCAGAGATATCACAGTAATTATACAGCAAAAATAGATTCTAGATTTTGCATTAGAAAATAATTACATTATAAAAGAATACTTTACCTATAAATCTGACAAAAAAAAACTTTTCATAGAATATATCATTAATGAGGCAATGTATTGATAACTTTCAAGTTTTGAATCATTTGGATTTGTACTAATATTATTCAAACTAATTTTTACAATATTTTTTTATGCGTTACAAAAAAATATTATGCCTAGGTAAAAATATTTTAAAATAAAACAAAATTTTTAAAATAAAAAAATAGTATTTTACATTTAACATACTTCAAATGCTAAAATCTTCATGAAAATGATTTAAACGAATAATGTAAATAAATAGAATTTTTCTTTAAGTAATATAGTTATGTATATGTAAACTATTTTAACCCTCTAAGCGGTCTGCACGTAAAGTCTTCCCATTCTGGAGATGCTTCGAAAATGCACCGCACGTATTTTTTTGCATTCAGGTGGGGTTCTCAAAAGCGGTTGAGCCGTATTTTTAAAAATGCGGCTTGGCCGCTTTTAGGAATCTTGCTTGAAGGCAGAAAAAGCATATCTGAAATGACGGGATTTTACGTGCAGACCGCTTGGAGGGTTAAACATGTGCATAAAATCTATTTTGAATTAAAAAAATGAAGTATAAGGAAGTGCATGTACATTGAATAATATACCAATCGATAATTGAATATTTAAATAAATAAAACAGTGAGATATTAAAAGGAACATATTGATCTAATTTCTTTATTTTTCGATTATCCTTCACCGTTAAAATTTCTTCATTGCGCTTTTTTGAATAATTATTTAAGCATATATTCCCGAATGTAATGAATATTTTTTTAAAAATATGAAAATGCAAGTGTGTTACACTTTACACAAGATGAATGAAACGAATGCGAGACATTCCACAACTCATGTAATTCCAAATATGCTTCTGTTGTGCTTGTAAACAAGATAATTGGCAATTAACTTAAAGAAATCTTGATTCGAATGTTTTCGATATTAGCAAATTAAAAATGAAATATTGCGTTAAAATGACTTTCATAGAAAAATTTGTGTGGGTATTTTTAAATCTTTTCTATCCAGAAGCCTCAAATGTTTTGTCCTGCATTTCTGAATCGAAATTGATCTCTTTATTTGAAAGAAATATACATTTGCAATCGGAGCATCCGAATTTTATATTATGCACGCATAACCCGCGTAATGTACATTAAAATTTTATACTCTTCTATTGAGATATCCTCTAATTTATTTGAAATGTTTAATACTTCGTTGAAATCCTTGATATCTACTTTAACATTAAATATCTCCTGAATAATTTGAAATTAAATTTTTCAGTGAAATTGTACCATATTTATCCGAGTGCAAAGATAGCACGCTTTTAATGCGCAATTATTTTTCAGCTTGCATAATTTTTCCTGTGTTACAAATTTCAATATACTTTTCTTAAGATTGAATAGCCATAACATGATGAACAGAATTAATGAAGCAGATTTCTTCAAAAACATTAACCGTATTAAGAATATTTAGCAATTTGCTAAAATATGTTAATCAATATGTTATTTCATTCAAATAGGATGGACAGTCTGAAAAATGAAAGAATATGTATTTTTTATTTGATGAACAGTTGGATACATAACTATAACGAGGCATTATTATAAATGATTAGTGATGTTGGCATAAATGCATCAGTTTATTATAATCAGTTATCTTCAAAACTAAAAATAAATTCAATAATGACTCAAGAATAAATTTATACAATAATATAAATATCCTACCTTTCTTTATATCCAATGGTATCGCTGATGTTATGTTCACTACATTTCATATATAAAAACATGTGGTAAGGTAAAGCACTATGTCACAAGCTTTAATGGAAGACTGGTGAAGCGATTCTCAAACCAGGAGGAAATCGTCCCTCTTTTGGTCATGTGACTTGTTTTGGGGGGAGTTCTCTGTCGCAGCCTGAGAATCAAGATAGCCTTGGTATAGCTCGGGACTTTCCATCATTGGAAAGCCAATTAAAGTATCGCATGCACACACACAGACGCAGTCTCGCCTCATATTTCTTTATCATATAAATTTTATGTGTTTGATGTGAGAGAATAAATAATAGTGGTTCTGGGCATTTTTCATAATTTATCAATCATGTCTGGCAGGCACTAAGAGAGAAATAAAGGGAGAAAATAGGAACCTGGTGCAGCAAAAGAAAAGCAGAAAGAGTTGTATCCAACCAAGTTTAAAGTTAAGATATGATGAAATTTCTCGGTCAGACTGAATCTGGCAGTACAGAACCAACTTAATCGATTTCTTCAACTTTTCAACAACATTTTTTTGTATCCAAATCTCCGTTGAATTTGGATGTTACTCCAGATGCACCGACTATTGATACCGAACGACGAAACTCGGAAACAGAAATAGGATCGAAAGCATGCTAATCATAATCTGATGCTAAAGTTTCTGGGTTCACGTTGAGTAACATAAGTCACAATCAAGAAGAGATTGAGATTACTTCTTCACGTCTGTGAACAAAGTTGCCATTGAAGCAGTGAAAAAAGCATTTTCCAGTTTTGACCCGGAATTGTGTACGTTTCTCAAGACAGATTGCTCATCGGTCATGATAAAGTTCAAAGCGATCCCACACAGCAGTTTAATAACAGTGATGAATATTATTCTAAAGACGATGATCATAGACACTTTTCCAATTTTCATTTCTCACGAAAACTAAATAACGGTGAAACTCAACGTCGTCGCTAGTTGGTTTATTCAAGTTCTAAAAATAAAGTTTTCTGTTTTCCATGCAGACTATTTAGCAATTCACAAACTCAAATGGTACAGGAAGGGTGCTGTGATTGGAAACACTTATGAGAGAGAATATTTTACACAGGGAAGAATACTAAAGAACATATGGCCTATACAGGGGTGTAACTAAATTCTGCGGCAAAACTTTAAGGGGTGATGGTACACATCAAGACAAACAATGTAAATAGAAAACTTAGGGTCCCAAACGTCTTCCGAAGGAGATAGGTGCCATTAAAGTTTAGGGTCCGAAATTTCAAATAATTATAAAAGGCGGGAAAATGGGTCGATTCGTTAGCGGTTTTCGCTAAAATTATTCTTTTTGTCAGTATTTTCTTGAAAAATAAGTTTTAAATCTAAAAAAATGACGATAGAGAGCGCTTTAGACTTTGGAGTAACGAACAACTATTTTTTACTGTTATTTTTTGTATCACATTAAATGCTTTCAAAAGCTTAGACTTAAACTGAAATTTTGAGCTCAAATTTTGAATCGTTGAGGGTGGTTAAGTAGCGCAAACTCAACTTCAGGAGGTGAAATTTGAACTCACATCCTCCCCTGGAGACAGTTCAATTATTCATGATCTTCAATGCTCGGTCGTAGACTAGGCAGCAACTACTAGCCACTAAACGTAAAATAAACCAGATAGGGATGACAAAATTAAGTAAAAAAAGTTATTCATAACAGACATGAGCAATTTCTCCCCACAAAATACCCGATTATGCAAATCACCCCATTTGCATGCAAAGTTACACACAAGGATTGCACACAAGGATTTAACTGTATGGTGAGTTCTACTGCGAAGTGTTCCAGCCAACATAAAGGCTTGTATATGGTTCCAACATGAGAGAGCGCCTGCCCATTTCAACACAGATGTGCGAAGTGCATTGGATATAACATATCCATGGCCATGGATTAGACGGGTAGGCCCGGTAAATTAGCCAGCACGCTCGCCTGATCTCTCCTGCATAGAAGTCTTCTTTTGGGGCCATATGAAGAGTCTTGTTTACGCAAGCCCCGTCGACTCCGACGAAGCCCTGTTTGCGAGGATTGCCGTCGTGGCAGGGGATATCCGGGAGATGCACGTGGTATTTGCCAATGTTCGATAGTTCCTCGCCGGTCGTGTGAGGCCTGCATCTTTGCTGGTGGGGGCTCTTTCGAGTAGCTTTTGTGATTCCGCCAGAAAATCATGCGTATACTATTTTCTACGTGTCATCATTCATTCAACCTTCATTCATACGCACTACGTGCTTACATCAAATTGCTTCTTTTTATTTTGAGCAGAGAAGTTGCTCATGTCTATTATGTATATTTTTTTTAAATTTTGTCATCCCTCTCTCATTTATTTTACGTATAGGAGGTAGTAGTTGCTGCCTGGTCTACGGCACCAACTCCAACGACACCAAGATCGGGAATAACTGAACTCTATTCAGTGGGGAGGGAATTTCAAATTTCACCTCCTGAACACAATTCCGTTTGCGCTACTTAACCACCCCCAACGATTCAGATTTTGAGCTCAAAATTTAAATTTAAGTCTAAGCTTTTGAAAGCATTTAATGTGATACAAAAAATAACGGTAAAAAATAGTTGTTTGTTACTCCAAAGTCTAAAGTGCCCTCTATCGACAATTTTTTAGATTTATCTTTAAAATTTATTTTTCTAGAAAATACTGACAAAAAGAATAATTTTAACGAAAACCGCTAACAAATCGACCCATTTTTCCGTTTTTTATAATCATTTGAAATTTCGGATCCTAAACTTTAAGGGTACCTATCTCCTTCGGAAGACGTTTGGGATCCTAAGTTTCTTATTTACTGTTGTTTGTCTATCACCCCTTAAAGTTTTTCCGCAGAGTTTAGTTACACCCTGTATGTCCCAATGGATAACATTAGAGAAGGGAATAAAGCACGGAAAAGCATTAGACCGAAAAACGGAAGGCGAAAAAGCATTCGTATAATTTGTTTGAGAGATTAATTGATAACATAAATTTCTTAGCCCATCATAATATGAAGTTTAGAGGTCACAGAGAACTCTCTCTTCTCAGAACAGACGAAGACACTAGGAATTCTGGAAACTTCATGGACTTATTTAAATTGATATCTAAATATGAACCTACGTTACGAGAACACATAAATCGCATTGATAATAAACAACTTGCACACCATTATCTAAGCCATGATATTCAAAAAGAATTGATCCCAATAACGTCAAACGCAGTTACCAGTGAAGTGATGGTAGGTTAAAAAAGGCAAAATATTATTCTTTTTTACTCGACTGCACTACAGACTGTAGTAGAATTTAACAAATGTCGGTCATTTTAAGATATTGTAGAACATCAACTGGAAGTATAGAAGAAAACTTAGCGGATTTCTTGCTATCACTGAAACGACTGGAGAATATATGACCAATGCAATACTGGGAGAGCTAGAAAAAATGGTTTAGATATTCAGAACAGTCGTGGACAACGATACGACATTTGAGCAAATATGGTAAGCGTAATTAGTGGAGTTAAAACTCGAATATTAAATATAAACCACAGGGCATTTTTCACACCTTGTGGTTTCTATAGCTGGAATCTGTTATTTGTAGTCGCAGCTAATTAACCAGTGGCAACAAAAACATTTTTGAAGTGATAACTTCTATTGGTGCGATTTGCTGGAGAGTGAACTTGAATGAACGTCACGCTCGGGTATGTAACGCTCCTTCAGCTGTCTTCATCTCGAGTTGGAAATCCTTCTCGTACAAGGTCGTCTGGGACATGCACACCTCTAAAAAGAAAAGGAGGTAGTTCTCCCCCTTTCCTCCGGCACTCTGCAACGCGATAGTTCGTTTCCCTATCAATACGTCGTAAAAGTAAAGTTCCTAACTTCGATCTAAATGGGCCTCCCCTTGCCACCTCTTTCTACAAAAAGGAATACGGGATTTTTTCTAATCCTAGCTGAAGCATGAAAATGAAACATGTAATATTTTTAAAAAATAGGCTTAGAGAGATAGAGAAATCCTACACTAAAATTAAACAAAATGTAGAAAAAGGGTAAATTTTTATAGAACTAAGTAAATAGTATAATTAGTTCATTAGCAATATTGCAGTAAATTTTAGAATAAAAATCTATTTTTGTAAACGAATCAGAATAGCAATGAACAAATATTTCTATTAATCACATTACTTAAATATACTTTGAGTTTAAAAAAAAAATTAAAAATTTAAAATAACAAAATTAAGTACACAGGTAATAAGAAAAAGTTACATTAAATAATTTAAATAGAAGAAAACAAAATATAATTAAGAAGACTTACCTTGCAGCACCGGATATATTTGTACGAGACTGTCATACAATCACAAAAGAGCTAGTGTAAGCTAGAAATTATGTGATATAAATCTTCTGATTATAAATCCGTTTTTAAAGGTTTTGACCTAGATTCCTCTCTTCCCAATGAATTACCTGTTTCACTATCCCTTTGCTTAAATTAATTAATGGATAGAATTGAATATTGTTAAATTACAACCAAAATTCATAAAGCCGGATCGGGTCTTCTGAATAAATTACCTATGATTTTAAGTGGGAATTTTAATGTGGATTAAGCCTTTAGTTGATTTTTTAAAATCAAAGTTCAATTTAATTATGTTAAATGATCCAAATGAAAGCACGAGGAAGTACGGAACAACGCTTGACGGAGTTTTTTTTTATAGATATTTAAATAAAATTTTGTATCTAAAGCAGAGGGGCACAACCTTTTTAAAATGAGGGGCCAAAAAATTTAATAGGATCATATCGAGGGGCAAAGTATTACGCGATGGCAAATATATTATAAACGTGAAAACACTGTTTTGTGACAATACGCATTTATCCAATTATTACTTACTTATTTTACTCATGTAAACATTATACAGTTGATAAATGGATGAAACACAAACACTTTCGGAGTGATTAAAATACTTTAGCTCAATAAAAAAAGATTCCTGCTAAAAAGGTGGCAAACTTGAAATTATATAACAGAGAAAAGGTTTTGCTAATTAACAGAGAACACAATTTAAATTTTGAAAAAAAAATTAGTACTTAAAATTAAAAAAATTTAATGAAATGGCTGGCACTGCATATTTGAAGTTATTGATTTTACGTATGGCTTAAGGCAGTGATCCGCAACCCCCGGTCCGCGGACCGGTACCGGTCCGAGGATCAAATGGTGCCGGACCACCTGAAGAACATTAAACTATTGCCATTTTATTTAAAGTGGTGCAAATCTCTCGGATTTGCGTAACTTTTCACGGAAATCACTTATTATTCCACGTTAAATCACTTTTATTCATTTTTTGGTGTAACTATATTTTTTATTCTGAAGGCATATTTATAAATGTAACTAAATTAAAATTGGGAAATCAAAACAATCTAAAATATAAACAATCAACGTGTCCCACCCTCAGCGGGCCGCTGTAAAATTATCAAACATTGACCGGTCCGCGGCGATAAAAAGGTTGCGGAACACTGGCTTAAGGTATCCGACTACGTTCGGAACAGTGATTTTGCAAAAGCACATAAATGTATAATTTTCATGATATTTAGTGTCACTTAGATTAGAATACATGTATAAAATTGTTTTAAGGACATTCTGACAAACAAAATTATTTAAATACAATATTTTGGCAAAAAATTAACTTAGAATAATCTTTTTTCAAAATGTTCTCCTTTTGTGACAAATGCTTCTATTATTATAATATTTTGACTGTATATAGCTCAGACCTCTGTACAGAGGCTCAACTAGAATTTTTGAAATATATAACTTAGAAGTGAGTTTATTCATACTTTACGACAACAGAGGGAAGCAATTTTAAGAAAAAAACGCCAATAATTATTTCAATTAGTGGTAACTCTGAAAATAATGTGAATTTTTCAAAAATTCTAGTTGAGCCTCTGTAGAGAGATCTGAGCTATATACAGGCAAAATATTATTATAATAGAAGCATTTTTCACAAAAGGAGAGCATTTGGAAAAAATATAGTTCAAAGTTAATTTTTTGCCAAAATATTGTATTTAAATAATTTTTTTTTGTCAAAATGTCCTTAAAACAATTTTATACATGTATTCTAATCTAAGTGACACTAAATATCATGAAAATATGAGCTTTTTTAAAATCACAGTTCCGAACGTAGTCGGATACCTTAAAAACATTTAATTTCTCATTGTATACACGGCTCATACAAAATTCACTGCCACTCATCGTAATTCAAAGCGTTTTTGTGACTACGGTTGATTGGTCAGTTGCTTGTGAACGTCATGATAACCAGATATGCATGATCGAAGCCTGTTTTGGAATTTCAGACTCCTTTCAGAATTGGGATCTACTGTAAGAAAATGCATTTCCAATTTGTCGGAAAGCTGGATCCCTGCATATATTTTACCGCCCTCAACGAATCTGGTTTTTCTTGTCCGTTTTCATAATCTATCAAATTATTGACAATGTCACTGTCATTGAAAGTTTCGTCTTCAATCAAGTGCGTGCCGCTTGTACATTGAGAGAAAGAAATTGAACGGGCATTGTTAAGAGGCTGTTTATAACCAATGAACAGAGCGTCTTGAAGTGTATATATGTACATTGATAGAAAACACTACAATTACGCCAAAGCCGTTGAAATTCATATACCGTATAAAAAGAGATAGTACAAAAATCAAAATCGTACAAAAATAAAATCGCATAAAAAAAGTACCGCACGAAAACAGGTTCTTTAATTGAAAATGGAGAAAGTAGAACATTCGGGTTCGAGCTTTTTTCCAACTGACTCCGTATTTTTGTCAACATCTGCTATGTTTTGCATAAAAGAAATCTCTCCTGGAGAGAAAGACAAAAAATGTTTTCTACCACCATGTTTCCTTGGAAATTTTTTTCAGTAGATAGTATTGTAACGTCGTGAGTAGATAACAAACAAAGAAAAATTGTCACAGCCTCATTTTAAAATTAAAGCAGTATTTATTTGCTTCATAGGTTACTATATATGAAGTAATATTGTTCAATAAATATGCCAAGCCGGTGCAGTCAGCCTCAGTTGCGGGAGTTCAATCTTTTTCCCGAATCATCTCTCAACGCCACCGGCGTTCATCCTCTCTTCTTTCTATCCTCCACCGTCCAAGTCTCCTTATTTCCGGGCTCCTCTCAAGTTTTTCTCCATCCAGGGCTCTCCTCCCGTCTCCTAAGAAAAACCCTTTTTAAACACCAGGGGCGGGTTCACAACACGCCCCTCGTCTCTTCTCATTGGCAGGCCACAAAAGTCTGCCCTCGTCCCCGGGCCACATTCGTGTACTATTTGTGCGGCAAACACAAATACATTCCTGGTCCATCTGGAAACTAAGGGCGCCATAATTCTTATCTAACTTCTGAACACCCTTGTCCATCACACCACCTGGGTTCTATAGTCCCATTCTCTCGACATCGGCCGAGGCGACAGGATTCTTTCATACAGGCTTCGCCTATTGTCAATGGGGTTTCGCATCTCTTTGGCCATTATGACTTCCAGACTGGGTGTCGGCGTTTTCCCGAGGTCAGACAATAAACAATGACCCCATGGCCACGTGCACTTGTCACCTAACATCTGTTTGGAGCCATAAAACTTAGCATGAATGGAAGGGTGGGGTTGATATATAAATTTTGTACTTAGTTTTTCATCTCTTAGGAATAAAGTGTACAACTGTTGCGTAGAATCTAATATTTGAATGTGTAGAAAAATAAACAATATATTTTTCTGTTTCAAAAGATGTTTCGGCCGTAAGATAGCAGATCAGAAGTCATCCTCATCAGTTGACTGCGATTCAGAATTTCCAAATCCATCACTAATGACTTTTATATGGTTCCAGAGCAGTTCTCAAACAGTGGCGCATGTACCTCTAAAAGTGCGCAAAAAGTCCTGATTCTTTTCATTATATTCGCTTTCAAACAAAAATTGAAAGAAATACACAAATAATTTTACATTTTTGTTTAACTAGCTGGTATACCCGTTCCTCGCACGGGTGAATCGAAAAATTAAACAATGCAAATTGAAGGATAAAAAAGTTTTTAATGAGCTAATTTTACGTGAATTGCAAATTACACACACATAAAAAAAGACTTTTGAATATCTCGGCTGAACAAAAAATCATATTTGCTAAATTTTAGATCTGTAATAGCTGTTATAAAGGATTTTTTTTTTATTTATTTAAAAGGCCCCTTAACTCCCTTGTGGGTCGATTTTTGAAAACACTTTCCTCAGATGATCTCTGCTCATCAAAAGTAACATATTGTTGCAAATTTTGTGTAATGAATGATTAAAATAGAGTAAATAATTTATATCTGGATGTGTAATACGTGAGTATTACTCTGCGTTGTATATTTATTTTATGTTAATTTAGTAATATTCGCAAACAACGCCGTTCCTTACACTATAATGGCAATTCAATGGAAACTTAGCGATAGAGCCGAGTTGCAGCAGCGCACACAGGAATTTTTCAAGGGGGTTGAAAGTTCACCATTCTTGTATCATACTATTTTTGATTTTGTCGATTTTCAGGAACAAAACACAGTAAAAAACTAATTATTGAATAAATAATTAGTATTAATTAATAAAATTAATCATTAATAACAAATAATTAAATTTTATGTATTATATACTGATCCGAGGTTCCTACAGATCATGGGATTACAACCAGAGTAAATGACTCAACTAAAATTAAAGTCTGATCGGATAGTGGTAACACAATTTTATTTAGAATAACGGCATACTGAAATTTACATTCTAAAACAAAGTAGAAACGGTACTTATCTGAGTGACGGGTGGGCGGAGTGGTGCTGGCAAGTAATCTAAGGAAAGGAGAAAAAAGCCCCGAGAAATAGCGTGCACGTGCTTTTAAAGCTGACCGCATTACTTCAGAAACAATCCGCTGCGAATTTATTACTGTTGCAATCCACCACTCTGATTTGCCCAACGGCTACTCACAGTCCGCGTAAGAGTACAACCTTGTCCACCAGAGAGTGCAATGAACTGGGAACGCACCACATTCTTTAACTAATTCCTGTTTCCTGTAAACAGGGCAGATGCAAATTAAAATTGTATCTCAGGGACCAGAACTCTCGGCCTCCCATCAATACTTAGAATTATAACCAATCGGAAAAAAATCAGGGGCTTGGGGGTCCGACCCCTTGTGTGTGCCACTGCTTAGTTGGCATCACTTTGAGCGAGTTTACGACGAAATGAATTTTGTTCTTGTTGTTACTTATGCCACCTGATCGACAGTGATATCTGTGATCAAGGAATAAACTGCATTTGAGTTTCTGAAAAAGAGCTTGATTTCTCCGCCGGTGTTGAAACAAGTGAGTAAGATAAAACCCTTTGTTCTCAGAATGGGTGCATCGAATTATGCCTTGGGTGCAGTCCTTTAAAAGGGCAGGGCTCAGATGAGCACCCCATTAAACATGAAAGTCATTGATTTCCTCGGTCGAAAGAAACCATTCTACCACAGAACATGAAGCCCTAGCAGTTGTATGATGATTAGACAAATTTCGTGGTTACATCGAGGAAGCTGCAAATACGGTGGATACCAACCATCAACCTGCGAGTACAAGTATCCTACTTGTGATATATGTAAGCGGTTGTGACTGATTTGCCATCAAGAAATTCAAGTGACACCCGAGAAGAACAATTAAAAGATGAAGATTTAAAGAAAAAACACTGCCAAAAATTTTTTAATGATATTCCCTCACAAATAATTTAAATCTTTTAGACATCCAAAACTATGTTTTGGATGATAAAATTAAAAGTCCAAGGAGAATCCTCCTTGACTCTTACAATCCCCCTAATTTATTTCTTGCTCATTCACCGGTGGTAAATGACCCATAATAGCTAAATTTATTAATTTTTACTTTTATTCTTTAAATTTTTGTCTTAAACTTTTCCTGCTGCACCCACCAGGACAGCCCTTTTATCCACTTTTTATTAAATCTCCCCAACTTCAGGGCAGCCAATAGAGAGTTTACTCACTTACTGCAATCAACCAACCACAGTGCCTTCCTCTACATACAGTTTCTACCTCAGAAACACATCAATCTTTTTTTCCGCCGAAACCAGGAAGAGCGATCAAGACTCTGACGTCAACCCTCGTCCTTTACCACCCAGCCAATCAGATCTAAGCCTTTACTACTTCTTCAGGAAAGAACTTTTCAGTCATGCCATCCACTTGAAGGCGCCATTCACATCAGATAGGGGAAGGAGGATCAGTTCTGATCCATTTCCCCAGGACGTAAATCGAAACTCGAAAAAACACTGTTCTGAGGAGGAAGATAAAGACTTCATCAACTGGACAAGTAGAGGGTACCTCGTAAATAAGGGTATCCTTCACCAATATTCATCAGAAATTGAATCCGAGGAGGCACAGTTTGTCGTCCTTTGTTATGAAAGAGAACGAGTGTTACAACAATACCATGATTCTCCCACTGCTGGACATAGTGGAACCAAAGGTACATACTTCAAGATTGCTTCTCTCGCTACTACTTTCCTAACGTTAAAGATTATTCACAAGTACTCGCTCGTCCTACTCAACAGCAAAAGTAATAACTAATCGCTGGTCGACTCTTCACATTCAAATCAATACTCTTCAACGGTCAAAATAAGCTAATTCAGTTTCGGCGAGCGACTCACTATTTATAGGCCTTAATGATCTTTCGAGAAAAATCCACTCGCGTCATTAATCGCGATATTAGTACATTTCTCCACTAATTTTCAGAAAAGTCCATATGGTCACGAACTCACCAAAAATGATGCCAACTTGGCTCTATCACCAAGTTTCCATTGAATTGCCATTACAATGTAAGGAACGGCGTTGCTTGCGAATGTTACAAAATAAATACAACACAGAAAATGTTATAAAATAAATACAACATAGAGTTATATAAACGTATTACACATACATGTAAATTATTTAAACTATTTAAAAACATTCAGTACACAAAATTTGCAAACCTACTTAAGATTTTTACTTAAATTTAAATCAATTTTTATTGAGTATTATATATACAATAAATATTATCATTAAATTTAAATGTCGCATGCAAAAAGAAATGAGAGAAAATGGTATTTTTACATTTTTAGTTTACGTATAAGCTATAATGACATCATAAATCTTTACATAATTGGTTAGAATGAGAAAAAAGTTTTCAGCAGGTACTCTAATATGTCGTTCTGAATAGACTACATATTGAAAGTTCCTTTTTAATCAACGTAAAAATTTTTCCAAATTTAAAAATTACATCCCCCCTCCCTCACCCGAATGACTTTTAATCTACCAAACATCCCAGAAAAAGTTATTGTAAAATTCAGAAGTATATCATTATTTGAATTTCAATTTAATCCGTAAATAGAAGTTTTACAATAGGTTAAAGTTTCAGTATCAAAATTACATAATAAATATTTCTTCATATAAAGCAGCAGTGGCGTAACGTACCCCCACGCATTGCGGGGGGGGGGACGCAGGGTCTCTAAGGGGCCTTAATATTCTCCATTACGCCTCTGTAAAGCTGGGCTGGCTAATTCGAGGCATGCGTGCCACGACAGAGTTGCAACAGTCGCTTGCGATAACTTATTGAACAAATTTATTTTGAAATAATAAAATAAACATTTTTTATAACTTAATTCAATTCCTACTATTAGCTCACAATCTCTATATATTTATTGATCTTGGTGGAATTTTCAATCATTATTAAAATACATTTTAAAGCGCTCAATTGAGATGAAATTTTATACACAGGATTATTTTGGATGACAATACAATAATATAAATTAATTGATTAAAACTAATTACCGTAAAATCCGGAGTATAGCGCGCACCCATACTTTCAAGCTGCGTTTAATTTTTAGGTATATTCGCCATATAACGCGCATCCCCATTTTTACGAAAGAACGAGAAATGTGCATGTACAATGCTGACATGTTTTTAAGCCATTTTTTTTTTATTCGAGGTATTATCCCAGAATTTTGAAAAATAGTATATTTTTAGAATCTGAATCCTTTAATTTCTCATTAGGTATGTCGTTTCTTTCAAATAGACAATAGTCCGATCTATGTAGAAGTCTATATTTTCTAACGCATATTCCTTTTTTTTTGTGTTTGAAACTAGCATTTTTTATATCCAGCGTATAACACGCACCCCTAAATTTTGACCTCATTTTTTTTGTTAAAAGTGGGCGTTAAACGCTGGATTTTACGGTATTTAAATAATTACAAATACAACCACGTTGGCGACTTGTGTCAAAACTTGAAAAGGTTTTTTTCTCACGTGTTAAAAGTATTCAGTTGAACTGAAATTTATATTGGATGATACACAATACAATAATAATTAATAAAAATTAATTGATCAAAACTAATTATTTCAAGAATTACAAATACAACCACGTTGGCATCATTTTTGGCGACTTGTGTCAAAACTTGGAAAAGGTTTTTTTTCTCACGTCAAGTATTCATTTGTGAACTGAAATTTATGTACACGATTGTTTGGGATGACAATATACGATACTTTAATGATAATTAATAAAAATTAACTACTACTTAATGTTGTAATTCTGTGTCATATGTATATACATATTTATATATTAAATTAATTGTAACTATTTAATAAAAAGTAGCTAAAATAAACTTTTTTTTTGTTGATCTAAGTAGGAATTGACTTAAATTTTTTTTTTTTATATTACTTGTTGAAATGCGGTTGTCTCAGACACACAAACAAAACGCCGCAAAATTTATTTTAAACACTAGTAATAAAATTTCAATACAAAATTTTCATGAAAAAAAAAAAATTCTTCTTTCCAAAGGAATCGCGAAATTTGGAATTTTAGGGAGCGTGTCTTGAAATGAGAAAAACGATGAACAACCCAAATGTGTGCTTACTACTCAAAAATGAAGATTGGCTATGAGATTTAGCTTTTCTTTTCGATATTTTGTGGCATTAAAAAATTTAAAATTACACCGAAAAGATTATCTTTTTTCTACCTAAGTTGGTTATGTATCTTCTTTTGTGAATTAACTTTTGCTTTCCTTTCGTCTCGATTTTAGAGAAAAAAGATCAACACATTTCACAATAATGCCAAAAGTAGTAATTCCCTCAAGATACGATAGATTTAAAAACTGAATATCCTTTATGAAGGAATCAATCAGTACTACTTTTGATGATTTTCAAGATGATAAAAAAATGTTCTTTTTACAAATCCTTTTTCAATCTCTCTGCAATATGTTAATTGATGAAGTCGAAATTATTGACCAAAAGCATCACACAATACACTGAAAAACATTTCAACCTTAAGTGATTCAAATTATGTTGAATTTTAAAAATGTATACCAACAAGCCATTTTACAGAACTTGGCTGTCAAGTATTGTAGGTTTGAAACACCACAAGTTTTCTGAACAGAAGTTTTAAAAATATCATGAACATAAAAAGATCAAGATATCGCTCAAAATTCACTGATATGTATCAAAATCTATCTAGTTTAGTTGGCATTTTAGAGAACTAATCTTAATACAGATCTCTAGGTAAAAAAAAATCCACAAATTCAAAATCCACATTTAGTAAATACTGTGAGACTGTTTAATATAATTTAGAATTAAAAATGTTATAAGTTACTTTAATTTTTTCCATATTTTTTTTTTTGTTGAAAAAGTTCAAAGTGTTCTTTTTTATCACATAGTGGGATTGTTCCGAAAAAGGTTGGCTACTTCTAATTTAAAACAAAAAAAATTATTTTTATTCATCAAAATGAACACATTCTTCATGTAAAGCAAAAAAAAAAAAAATATATTTTTATTTATCAAAATGAACACATTCTTCATGTAAAGCAATAATACTTATTGTTAAAAAAATGATTAGACAATCTATAATAATACAACATTGAAGTGAAATAGACATGTTAAACAATATTAAGCATGGTCTTCAAGGATTAAGTTAATGAATGTAGATTAAATGGTTCTAAATTATAGTACAGTTTTTATTTTTTCACAAATCTAGTATTTTTTATTTTTCAATGTGAAAATGGTATTTTTAAGTAATGCATAAAAGAAAAAATTCTGAAATTTTCACAAATATAAGGCTTACATAGTTAGGTATAAATATTCTTAAAACTCATGCATCCCATTAATAGTTCTATATATTGCAAAACTATGGCTTTTGTTTTAAATTAGTATGCAAATGTTTTTATGAAAGTATCACTTTGTAAGACTTTTGTTGCATATTTAACAAACATGAGGTCTTTCCTTGGTATGAACATTCAAATGCTTTATTAATGTATCCTTTCGTGAGAATTTCTTGCTGCATATTTCACAAACATGAGACCTTTCCTTGGTATGAATGAGTAAATGCTGTATTAATGTGCCTTTTTGTGAGAAATTCTTGCTTCAGATTTCACAAACATAAGTCTTTTCATTGGTATGAAAAAGTAAATGTGATTCTACATTACCTTTTTGAGAAAAAGTTTTGTTGCATATTTCAGAAACATAAGGTGTTTCCTTAGTGTGAATAAGTAAATGCATTTTCAAATTAAATTTTTGAGAGAAAGCTTTGTTGCATACTTCACAAACATGAGGTTTTTCCTTTGTATGAACAATTAAATGTTTCATCAAATTACCTTTTTGTGAGAAAACCTTTTTGCATATTTCACAAACATGAGGCTTTTCCTGAGTGTGAATAAATAAATGTGTTTCTGAATTACCTTTTTGAGAGAAAGCCTTGATGCTTATTTCACAATCATGAGGCTTTTTCTTGGTGTGACAAAGCAAATGCCTTTTTAAGTGGCTACTTTGTGAGAAAGCCTTACTGCATATTTCACAAACAAGAGGCTTTTCCTTGGTATGAACTCGCAAATGTCTTTTTAATACATCACTTCGTGAGAAAACCCTACTGCATATTTGACAAACATGAGACAAATCCTTTGTGTGAAGTTGAAAATGCCTTCTTAAATCACCAATTCGAGAGAAAGCCTTGCTACATATTTCACAAACATGAGGCTTTTCATGAGTGTGAACAAGCAAATGTTTTTTTAAATCACCATTTTGAGAGAAAGCCTTGTTGCATATTTCACAAACAAAAGGGTTTTCCTTGGTGTGAACACGCAAATGCTTTTTTAAAGTACTATTTCCTGAGAAGGCCTTGTTGCATATTTCACAAACATGAGGTTTTTCCTCAGTGTGAATAAGTAAATGTGTTTTCAAATTACCTTTTTGAGAGAAAGCCTTATTGCATATTTCACAAACATAAGGTTTTTCCTCTGTATGAACAATTAAATGTCTTTTTAAACTACCACTTCCTGAGAAAGCCTTGTTGCATATTTCACAAACATAATGCTTTTTGTTAGCAAGAATAGGCAGATTATGATTTAAGTTATCATTTTGAGCATGAGTCATCTTGCTTTTAAATGCAGAAAATATAATTATAATACTTTGAGTAAGAAACTGACTTCTGTTTAATGCAATATTAAAAATAGAACTTTTTTAATTTTTGATAAGTTGTGCACAAAATAAAATGCAGTTGGATATCAGATTCTAATGCAGAATGAGAATGGTATATATATTTTTTTCAGTTTGCAAAAGATTGATCAGCATTTACTTAAAAATTAAAATCTAGCAAATATTCAATGGAAAGTTAATAAATTGTATTCAAGAGAAAGTTTAGAATTAAGAATAAACAATGGGAAAGAAATTTAAAAAACACCATAGTGGAAGATTAAAAACCTCTTTGTCAATATTTCAAAGGGACCATGGACTTTGCCTTGATATTTTAAGCAATAAACATACAAAACTGTAAAATAGCTGCAAAAAGATAATTTAAAACTTTAAAGAGTTTAAATATTTTATAAATGTTTTACAAAAATTCATTTCATATCAAACAGAATTAATTGGACCATTGTGTAAAACATGTTCCTTCAAATAAAAAGAACTTATTAACAATCTTATGCTTAATCTTAAAAAAATTTTCCTTAGTTAATCAAGTATTGTCTTCAATATACTGCTTTGTATCAGTTTAAATAATTATTTAGAAGCTCAAATTTTGAAGCAGTCCTCTAAATTACTTCAACTTCCACTTCATGAGTATTATTAAATAACTTGTTTTAAAAAACATTGAATACTTCAGTATAAAGTTCAATTTCTTCTACTTAAAATCCTTAATTTGTTTTTCTCTTACAGTTCTGAGAATCCTTGTGTCATCTTAATTCATGAATTTAGCAATTGTTTAATTTTCATATCCCAGTGAGGGATGATAAAACTCTTTTGTCAATATTCAACTTTCAAAGAAACCTTTAACTACATTTGGGATCCAAATGTAAACAGAATAACAGTGGCTTAAGATCCTATTTTTTTGATAATTTTGGGAACAAATATTTTTTTTGATACTTTTTGTCACAGCCAATCACTCAAAAATTAATTGACATTAAGTATTTGCATTCAAAAACTAATAAAATTTGCTAAAAAAAGGATTATTGTACAGTTTGCTAACAGTATATAAAATTTAATAAATCTTTATAATTTTCTTGAGAGGATTTTCCATTTGCTATGTCACTTTCAAAATTAGAAGTAGCTATCATTCCATGAAGGATGTGAACATACATATCAGATTCTGAAAAAAAATCAAAACTATATTTCCTAAAAATAGAAACTAAGTATAAGGTTAAGAGGTTGAGCTAGATAATAGCCACAAGTTTAAAATGAAAAATTTAGTAATAAATCTTCTAGAATTGTACCATGATCCAAATCTTTAAGCTGAGGAACTCAAGAATAAAGTAATATTCTTGTAAGTTCTCAATTGATAACAATACCCACCAGCATATTTAATGTATCATACATTACATTTTCTACATCATTAAAAGGAAAATATTCCTCATCTCGTTGAAAAAGCCAAGAAAATAGGGGTTGAGACAACAAAACTATCATAAAAGAAATAAAATAGATTATGAGGCTAAATTCATTAATGAAGAGCAGAGGTTCCCAAACTTTTTGTCTCGTAGACCCCTTGGCATATTTTTTTTGTTTTGGGTAGACCCCAGTTTAATTAATGTTGAATTTTCATAAATTCATCAAAAATGTCTTTTTTACAGCTGATATAAAGCTACTTACAGAAAAAGAGTTAAATTTCTAATTGTAGTGAAGTACAATGTTCAAAGCTTAGGGAACCATATTAATTAATACATAAAATAACTGTTACATAAAACAACTGTTCAGCAAATAAATGCCTCTAATGGAGAAAAGAATTGATTGCTTCAAGAACAAATTTTTAACATTTGACATTGTCAGGTTTAATCCTAAATCTCCTTGGTTTGTAGTGTTCAGTCTTTTTCTCTCCTTTTTCTATTTTGGAAATTAGATAACCACACTGAAACTTCTTCTCACTGAGAAAGGCAATTAAAAACTTTCTCACAGTAATCTATAATTTGGGATAAATAATGGGTATATCTTTTTAAAGCCAGAATTGCTGACTTCCATTTCCTAACTTCACCTTAAAATCTCCATTAATATCTATTTCAATCAGTTTCTTTTTTAATATATTTGTTTGTTTTTTTCAATGTAAATATAAGAATTCATTGCCTACTGTTGTATTACCATAGACATAGCATTCTCAAACCTAGTTTACAAATCTCAATAAAGGGCATTTTAATTTTGAACATAAGTTAATACATCGTTTTCCTGCCAGATTGCCAGTGATCAATTGAGAAACTAGGAATATTCGGGACAACCAATATTATACTGCTTTAGCTTAATTCTGTAATGAAATGTTGAAATGATGGTCCTATTTTAAATAAAATTTTTGCTCTCACCTTGCAACTGCAAATAAACCTCATTAAATTTAGTAAATAAATCTGTTGATTAGTAAATTTTGTTTTCCATTTGATGAAATTTTCTTTTAAAACTAAAGTTACGATCTGGTTCAATGACAGCCACTACAGTAGACATCCATTTATACCACATGAACCCCCAATTTTTTTTGACATGGACCCCATCCAGGTCATCAAAGACCACTTTGAGAATCAATATTGTTGAGTTTAGTTTTAATGAATCAAATATACATGAAGAATTCAAGTATGCAAATACTAAGAAACTTTCCGTGCTAATTTGATATCGAGGGTAGTAGCGCCAAGCTGTTGTTTATGTTCGCCAAGATGGGCGATAATATTACAATATGGTTAGCTTAATATTTTTATCGTCTGCCGATGTGGTTGCCATGGGGATAACGTATATTAGAAATAACTTTTATTCATTTTTTCCTGCTATAACCCTTTAATTTCAGACGATATCTTTAAAAATTTAACTATTTTCAGTTTAATTTTTCTATTTGCGTCTTCTGTTTAATTCTGGGCTACTTTCGAATATGGATATTTCTAAAATGAGTGAGTACTAGAATATTTTTTTCTTAAAAGAATAAGTGTTGTACTTTTAATTATTGCTATAAATAGTTTATTTTCGTTTAAAAAATTTTTTTTTACGTTCTTTGTTCGATGATACTCATTGAAGGAACTTGCAGTGCAAGTTTCATATTGCAAGCTTTCACTACTTTGTAATTGATATTCTAAATTAATTTTAACAAACATTATGTAATTATTTTATTCATAATGAAAAAAAACGCAATTATTACTATGTGTAACCATCATATAATATTCGTTACTTATAACTGTTTCTTTTAGCATTTATTTATAACTATTATTACATATTTTGTTATTTATTTATAATTATTATCTTATTTATTTATAATTATTATCTTATTTATTTATAGCTATTCTTATGTTTATTTATAGTTATGTATTACGAGTTCTCTTATGCATTATTTTTATTTTTTTTACAATTCGACGATTGTTCTTTTTAATAATTACTATTTAATTATATTATATGATTATCATTTCTAATAACGTTATAAAATCATACTATATGAATATTATATATAATTACGATAAAATAATATTATAAGATTATTATATACTGCTTATAATACTATTTTTAGTACATGTTGCTTTTTATTACATAATATTATTATTCATTATTTATTGATTTATCTAGGTTATTCTTAATCTCTTCCTATATCCTTTATTTGAAATACATTTCAATGTATTTCAAAACAATTCTTTTAAATTATTGTGTATCATTAAATTACCGCTAGGCCGCCATATTGGATTTCATTCCGGCAACAAGCAGCACTTGCCACCATTACCCCCATTATCAAATTAGTTCCAAACTTTCTTGGCCATTTAGTAGTCCTTATAAAATTTTCTGAATTCGATGTTAATTTAGAAATAAATAAAACAAATACTTCCAGTAAAGGGAATAGAGAGATATTACATGCTTCAAAATTATCAAAATATTATGTACCTAAAACTTTAAAACAAAGTCATGAATAAGTCATACATCATTTATTTTTAAAGTATTATTATGTTGTATTGTCATTGTATTACATATAGTATTGAATAAATTTTTGTCAGTAATGAAATAATGGTACTTACATATTAGCATTGCCTCAGTCAAAATTGCACCATTAAAGTTTTTCTTCAAATAAAAACATATAAGAATGTTTGTTGTTTTGACATCAAGGTGCAATTCACATAGCTTAAATTTTGTTGTGGTGACGATAAAATACATAAGTACTAAAAAAACAATAACATTTCAATTTTAAGGCTGATAGACAACATTTTTCAACTTAACCAATTTCATAACAATGGTTGCATAAAACTCAAGATGTCTTTTTTTTGTTATACATTGCAACTAAATGTGATTTTAGTGATCCAAACAAATATATATATATATTCTGGTATTATTTCATAAACTAGTCTTGTTAGAGTGAGTAATTCAAATATATCATACATATGTATATGTACACATATATATTCTATAATCTCACAATATTACTTGGAAATTTTAATTTTACACATTACATCTACAAATCTTAATTACAGGTATTATTTTTTTTAATACCAATCTCAATTTATTTCTTACATTAAACCCTAAATTTTCAATTAATTGATATTTCTATCAAAAATAAATAGCTAACACACTCATTTTCCCAGTGACTTTGTGCAGCCAAGGTTATCCTTCCCTAAGCAGTTCAATAAAACTATTATTTTTCATTTCTTAACCACATGATTATCACTTACTTATTATTTTTTAGATTCTATTTCTCTAGAGAAGATTACATGTGGATTATTCTTTCTAATAGTTAGGTTTATACTTGCAGCCAAAGACTGCATAAGGCTCACAATGTCTTATGTTTAAAGTATGTAAATAAATTTATTTTTTGCTACTGGACTATTTATCTAATTTTTCAAGGCATGACATCCAAAATAATTAGTTTATAAAAAATTAAATGTCTAACAGTAATATATTTTGAATAAATACAATTTACACCGATGTATAAAATGGCAGATAAAAAACTTTCAAATCCTGATAAACAGTGTTAAAATAAAAATTAAACAATTATTGTTTAATTAAGTTAAAAGTGAGGTATGGGGACCCTTGGCGATGTCAAGTGCATCATTTAGCGATAGGTCTACAGTATGCCAGAATGAATTTCTTTTCTCACCATAACATCTAGATAAAAATCACCAAATCCAAAGTCTCGCCCCCCCTCCTTCTATACTACACTTGAGCCACATAAACATTATAGATCCAAAAGTTACATATAAGAGATAAAAACGATCAATGAACTGGGTATGAAAAATAAAATTAAAAAAAGTTACCATTTATATTTCTTTTGGCTAAATAGGAGAATCATAGCAAAATACTAATAACCACTTTTCACATTCAGTTTCAACTGCATGTGAAGTGCAAAATATAAATCGCGCAAACCATAGGCCGATGCTGCAATACTGCCAAATTGTTGTCTCAAAAGAAGTAAAACTTTCTTGTAACTTGTAGACGATTTAGTCACAAATAAAATACAAGATAAGCAAAATAATTATTTAGAATTAATTCATCCTTTTTAAGAAGAAAACTATTTTATATCGTTAAACTTTTTATTTTCGTTCTTACATCGCGCTACAAAATATGTCAACAACTTTTTGTTGCCAGATCATGAAAACTAAATTTATAAAAACAAAGATATTATAAATAGAAATGCAACATTACTCCTTCCCCAGTAACATAGTTACGATACAATATGCAATACATACAAATAAAAGTAAAAATACAACAAATGAGAGTCAACAAATAATATGCAACTAATCTCTGTAACGCGCTGGAAACGTTACATGTCTACCAGAGCGTGTAGTTGTTCTTTGGACATCTTTTTTCAGCAAATCTCTGGTGGCTGTTTTTCAATTTTTCTTTGCACAATCAGTTTTTTGTCGGGCAGAGTTGGTGCATATTCTAGGATTATTAATTGGATACCGCTACAAACATACGCAGAAAATAACAGCATTTTAGTTTCTTTATTTTCAAGGAAAATTGAGAATTTTACAATTCGAAGCATTAATATTTTTTCATAAAGCTTTTTAAAAACACTTGATTCCTATGTAGATCCGGGCTCCAGGATTTAATGTTATTAAGACGCTTTCACAAGAGTTTTAGATAAGAGGAACAAATACGACTGGATCTGTAATGCTCGAATTTGTTGGAGGCAACGAAGTCACCTCAATTCAATTCAAACTCCTCTGTTCTTGGGTTGTAGAATAATACATAAAAGGAACAAATTAGGCCGGATAAGAAATGCTTGATTTCGTTGGAGGCACCTATTGGAATTCAAACTCCTCTGTTTCGGGGTTGTTATATTTGGCTGTTTATAAATTATTGGCTACATTGAAAATAATTACAATAAAAAAAAAAGAGTGTGTGTACTTATGTACTCACGTAAGAAGTTATACTGTGACGGGCTCACGCGTCTTTTCATTAACATGTTATTTGGGTTCTTTGGGGTCAGAATTAATGACAAAACTTTTCCAACCAAAACCCAAGAAATGAAGCGTGAAGGAAAGATTCAAATTAAAAAAGCTTTTAAATATCAGAAGTTAGAGTAAGCGGGGTGGCAATTTGGGGAATGTTACGATAGTATGTGATTCAATTGTGAAGTGACAGCCAACACAGAAGTTATTCCTGACATAGAGCCGTTAGGTCAAGGTGCATACCATTGCACTCCAGTAAAGACGCAACTTCCATTAAGATTGGATCGGTAGATCGAAATTAAGGTAGGATTGACTATTTAATATTAGGATCTGTGATAATATTGGAATTAATTTAGGCGAGTTAGTTATTGACAGTGGTCCGGGTTAAGTTATTTCGGTATTATCTATATTTTGTGTTTTGTCATCGTAGATTCTCTCACATACATTGTTATTATCTAATCTGTTAGATGTTTAAGTTTTAAGAGCTTAATAAAGTCAAATTAAGATCATGACAGCTCCTAGTTCTTCATTTATTCCTACACCTCTAGCTCACGCTGATAATCAAGCAGAAGGGCACCCGAGGGAGGTAATTTCACATTTGAATCACATACTATCATAACATTCCCCAAATTGCCACCCCGCTTACACTAACTTCTGATATTTAAAAGCTTTCTAATTTGCATCTTTCCTTGACGCTTCACTTCTTGGGTTTTGGTTGGAAAAGATTTGCCATTAATTCTGGCCCCAAAGAACCCAAAGGACACGTTAATGAAAAGACGCGTGAGCCCGTCACAATACTTCTTTGGCGTAACAAGATTAAAATCTTTCTAAAAATCTTTAGTAGGGCAAGCTGGGCCAAGAGCGAAAGGCGGTCACGAGCAGAGTTGAACGATATTAACCTTCAGTCAATTGACCAGCCAAAATAATCACGATTTAAATAAATTTAAACACCCCTGCACAGAGACAATAGGACCAATAACATGGGGGGGGGTATCAGACTGTATCTGGAGATGAAGTGAACCGAATGTGACATCTGAGACCTCGGCGGGAAAATTTTCGGTATTATTTTGGTATTTTGAAGGTGGGAATAATCTGTCCCGTTCTGTATATTTCTAGACAAAGCATCTTCGTATCCGTTCCTACGGAACGCAAAGCAAATGCTCGCTGACACGGGGTGTATAGCTCAGTGGTAAAGTATTCGACTGCAGATCGAGAGATCCTCGGTTCAAACCCGGGTGTCCCCGTCTTCAGGGAAGTGAAGAGAAATATTTTCCTGAGAATTTTGAAGGCGGTAATGATCTGTTCCATTCTATATATTTCTAGACAATGCAATTTCGTATCCATGACGGTGTGCGCGCGCATCGTAAAAATTCACCCTCATCCTATTTCTCTAACGCCCCAAAAGAAGTATAACTTCAAAAATGTTAAGTCTTGTGAAATGTGTATCTGAAATTGATTTATATAAATACACATTTACACATGTTCATACAAAAGAAAGGTGTTATGTTTGTGAAATATAGCAAGTCTTTCTTTTGAAGTGGTGTTTTAAAGGTGTCCCTTTACTTAAAATCCCATCATTCTCCAATGGAAAGTTTTCAGTTTTTTACATTTATATCAGTAGTTTTTTGGAGTTTTTAAAATAGTACACAACATATGCAATGTGAGGATGGGAATTATCTACCGTTTTTTATATATGAACTGAAAAATATTTATAAAGTTTTTCTAAACATATTAAGCATTATTAATTACTAAAGTGAGCAGTGAGTATTATTCGGCTATGTCTTTAATATATTAGCAAATATATAAAGAATCGAAGTTTTCAGTTATTAAATTTCAATTTTTTAAAATTAAATTATAAGGTAAAATGTGTGTGAACTGAAGGGGAGAAATATTGTTTAAAATATATAAAAAACCTAAGTTGAAATTTAATTCTTTTACTTGATCTAATAAAACTGTCAACGTTAACTCTAATATCCGAATAAAATTTCTTGGCTGATTCTTCATTTTATACTAAACTGTGATATCCAGCTGAAATTTTTTTCCTTCATAAATTTTAATGTCAAATAAAAAATGTTCTTACAAGTTCAATAGATACTGAAGAACTCATTTTTTTTCTTTTCCAGAAGGATTATTATGTAAACTGGTATTCATAAGGAGATTGCAAGATCCTTTTTCTTCATTGCAAATTTTAATACAGATTTATAAAGTCATATCTGTAAAAAAAAATAAATTGTACATGTGAAATTAAAAAAATGGCTTTCTCCCCATATGATAATCTAAGGCATATACATGTTCTTGATAATGAAAAGCCTCATGTTTGTGAAGTATGCAGCAAAGCTTTCCCTCTAAAGCATCATTTAAAAAGACATCTGCTTATTCATACCAAGGAAAAACCGTATGTTTGTGAAATATACAGCAAGGGTTTTTCTCAAAGTGGTCATTTAAAAGCACATATATTCACACCAAGGAAAAGCCTTATGCTTGTGAAATGTGTGACAGTGCTTTCTACCAAATTGGTGATTTAAAAGCACATTTACGTAGTCATACCAAGGAGAAGCCTTATATTTGTGAAATGTGCAACAAGTCTTTCTCTCGAAGTGATTATTTAAAAGGACATTTACGTATTCATACCTAGGAAAAGCCTTATGTTTGTGAAATGTGCAACAAGTCTTTCTCTCAAACTGGCCATTTAAAAACACATCTGCTTGTTCATACTAAGGAAAAGCCTTATGCTTGTGAAATATGCAACAAGTCTTTTGCTCTAAATTCTTCTTTAAAAGCACATTTGCGTGTTCATACCAAAGAAAAGTCTCATGTTTGTGAAAAATGAACAAGGTTTTCCCTCGAATGGTCATTTAAAAATACACCTGCTTGTTCATACCAAGGAAAAAGATTCATACCGCTGAAAAGCTACAGCTTTGTGAAATATGCAACAAGGGTTTTTCTCAAATTGACAATTTAAAAGCACATTTATGCATTCATATCATTGAAAAGCCTCATGTTTTTGAAAAGTGCACCGAGTGCTTTTCTGAAAATGGTAATTTAAAAGCACATTTTTGTATTCTTACCAAAGAGAAGCCTTACATTTGTGAAATATGCAACAAGATTTTCTCCCAAATTAGTTTATAAAAGTTCATTTACATATACACACAAGGGAAAAGCTTTATGTCTGTGAAATATACTAACAGAGGTTTTATGAAACTGTAATTTAAAGCACTTTTAGAAATTCATAGGAAGGAAAAGTTTTATGTTTGTGAAATGTGCAGCATTGTGTTTTCTCTCAAGTGATAATTTTAAAAGTTATCTTATTTTTAAAACCTAAGAAAAATCTCACAATTGTGGAATAGATTTATAAGTGTAGTATTTCTTTTTTACGTAACTTAAATAATAACAGGCTTTTGTAAGCGATAGAAAACCTTATACTTGAGTTATCCCTAAGTCTTTTGATATAGTTTGATATTTTACTCGTAGTATTTAAAGTTGAAACATTTTTATTGTAAGGTAATTATGAAAAGAGATATGTTTTTTATTGCATTGCGTCTTATATATTTTCAAATGAGTAAATATAAATTGTAATATATTTTAATTACTCTTTAAAAGTATGCTTAATATTCGCATATAACATAAAATGAAAAATCAATGTAAATTTAAGTTATAAATCTAAAAATTATGCATGGATCTTGGATATTTGTGTAATTAAATGCTTTTAATATTGATATATTCTGATCCATTTATATTTCTAAAAATTGTTTTGAAACATAAGTTAAAAAGGAGTGTACTTTAAATGTGATAATGCTCTGCTGCACACAGAGGAATTTTTCAATTAAGTGTATGTGTGTGGGGGGGAGGGTCCACCATTCTCTCGTATCATACCCGAATATGTAGCCCAACATTCTTTTTATTTTATTGATTTTAAGGAACAAAAACAGTACAAAATAAAGTATTAGTAGTTTAAAATATAGCACAATTTTTTACGTGTAATTTTACAAATGGTAAATGATAATTTTGATTTCTAATGTTTGAAAGTGGTGCTTATTTCATCAATTATATAGTATAAACATTAACAAAGCTGTAGTAAATTAAGATATTTTTCCATTTCTGTATTTTTTCTTTTTCCCTGTAATATTGTAAAATTATTAAGTAAAATAAGTTTTATAAATATATATACTTCTTTTTGATATATGTATGGTTACATATCAGATTCTTGTGTTCTAATTTTAGATAATTAAATGCTGAAGTACCTCTGTTAACCACTCTGAAGATGTGTAAAATAAGTTAACTAAACATAATATGTTCTCAATGTAAAATAAACATCTGCTTTTCAATATTTACATTCTTGTAGAAGTCTACATCTATCCAAAATCCTTTTTGAAGAAGTTTCATTTGTCTTACGGTGTTGAAAACATTATTCAAAGAGTAATAAATACTGGGAAGATGGCATGTAATCCTCACGCTTCATCATGCCATCAAAGCACTTAGATTTTTTAACATGATATTAATAAATGATTTTTTTTTCTTTTCAATTAACCTTTTTTTAGGTTGATTTGTCGAATCGGCCGCTTTTCTCGCCAAGTGTTTTCTCGCCAAATCGATAGGCGCGCCAAATCTGGTAACCCTTCTAAAATTGTTTTCCAGTGAAGGAGAAGTCGGTTTTTTGGCGAAATTGGGCGCATGCGTAGTAGATTTCTTTAATTTTAACAGTTTTAACGATAGCGCGGCAAGCTAGTGCTTACGTAATTCGTTTACTGTTTAATTTTAACTAATGATATTACTTATTACTTTAAAAATTAACGATTCTTAATTTCTGCACATGCGCAGCTTTTTTATAACGGCCGTTAATGAGGAAAAGCTCATTTCTTTTGCTCCGGTTGGGCCAGCTGTCTTCTTTTGGCTTCGTTTTCTTCGTTTTGGAAATTATTTTTACAGGTAATATTTTTATTTCTTTCTCCACATAAATTTCTAAAGATTACCATGATGTCCAGCGATGCTGTTAGGATGAATTTGAATGAATGCATGCAAAAGTATGATGAGTATTCTGAAAGGTTTTTTGCCCTGTTGCCTGTGTTTGGAAAGAAAGCGGTGTTAGAATGGTGCATGAAAGAAGGTTTGCTTGCTGTCATTAAAGAATGGGTGTTGCCTGGTACCACAATCATTTCGGACTGTTGGGCTTCCTACAATTGCTTGGAAGATGAAGGTTTCCAGCATTTGAAGGTAAACCACAGTCTGACGTTTGTGTGTCCGGTAACAGGTGCGCATACTAACAGCATTGAGGGCTCGTGGAGTGGAATCAAACGTTTCCTTGGAAATACGACTCATCGCACCGTTATGTGGCGAAGGAAAAATTCCCATTCCGTTGAAAACGAAGTCTTCAAAACGTTCTTGGCGAGTGTTTTCCCTCCTTTACAACAGGACGTCCCACCGGAGCAGGAAATACCGCATGTTCGGCCGGGGACATCCTCTTAATAAACATCGTTTTTAAAGTAAGTCAAAAAATTTTCATTTTTAAATGCAAATTTTTGCAGCGATTTTCCACTTCAAAACTTTAAAATAATACGTTTTTGATGATTTCCCTTTCGCCATCTTGAATTTCGCGCTCCGGCGTTGCGTGTTGTGGTAGGGTTGCAACTCCGAAACACAACACGCAAAAACGCGCCAAATTGACAATTTTTCAAAATTTGGCGGAAAAGCGGCCGATTCGACAATTTCACCTTTTTTTAACTGATCGAGGAACCTTTTCAGCAAAATAAGGCATTTTAGAAAGTAAAATGTAAATTTTTAAGAACAAAATAATCGTACGCCACAGTAGTAAACAAATGACGCCATATTCCCCTTGTGACGGAATCACGTGATCGTGACGTCACATGAATTTAGTCCATTCAATATCTTATTTGGAAGTAAAATGTTTCGTATAACCTTTCTTATAACCCACTGGATAAGGTTTCTTATAACCTAAAGTTTGCTTTTGTTATGTTTATATGATCAATGTTTCTTATAAACAACAAAATAAAATTTTGCTTAGTATTGTTAATTAGAACATGAATCATAGGTAAATTCATATTAATAAAAGTTCAAGGGAACATTAAATGTACATGTACAGCAGAGTCGTAGTTACCGCCGTATCAATGAAACTGTTTGATCGCTTCTAATGCAAATGTTCTTCAGAACATTTGCGTTAGAAGCGATCAAACAGTCCTTCGTTAAATCATTTTATTAAGCATGAGGTGACAACGTCATCTCAAAACAGCAGGAGTGGATCAAGACAGCGCTACTGCACCCAGATAGTTTTTTTAATGCAGTGCTAGCGCCATCTGTTACGAAATATGGAAACTAAAATAATTGAATTGCCATTTTTGTATACCTGTATTATAGTTGAACGATTTTGCATTTTATTTACATTTTTAATAATTTTTACTTTTGGTTTCTTGTTTTTTTCTTTGTTTTATTTTGTTAATTGTTTTATTATCTTTCTTGTTATTTTAATTAGTCAAGCTGATTTTTAATTTTCTTTAATCAATTTTTGCATACTTATTGTTTTCTGAAATGAATGTGCATAGCAGAGACTTAATCTGTGTGTGCTCATTTTGTAATCGTCTTTACTCGCCCTTCTGTTTGAAAAGGCATTTAAAAATATTCATGATCTCCAACAATGTGATGTAAATGGAGAGATTTTGAAGGAATTCAATACTTTCAGTGGTATGAATAGTTGCATTTAAAAAAAAAAATTTAGTTTATAAATTTTCAATGTAGTAGACTGAATTATATACATTTACATATAAATGTTTTCTACTGAAATTTGTGTAATTTTATATTAATAAATGTAAACTTTCTTTTAATTAACATTATGGAACATTATGTAACAAACATGGAAAGAAGAAGAAGAAAACAAGACTATGTCAAAATATGTTAGACAGCGAGGTTGTAAAACACTTAAAAATGGAGACATATCACTGTTGTCGAAGTGGGATATACAAACCAAAAGGGAAAGGTCTCAATAATTTAAAGTCACAGGGCTCTGCCAAAATTGGAATTAGTTGCCCAGCAGTAATAAAAGGACACAGTGAGTATCGAAAATGTAGTAGTGCAGTATTTCCCGAAGCATCAAAATCATGAAACTCAATTGGAACACTTAAGGTTATCAGAGTCCGATAGGACAGCTATTGCTGGTATAGTATTTTATTTATATTAGTTTCATTATTCTTAATTTTATTATTATTAGTTAATATTGATAGTTTTGTTTATTTATTTTCAGGAAGAGTAAAAGAAGGTGTTTGTGAAAAAAATTTTGCAGGATATTAGAGAAGAAATTACTGTTGACAGTGGCAGAAAGATGCTTATTGAAAAAAAGAATATCCATAATATTAAAAGGGACTTCAATATTAATGGTTATGTTAAAAGGCATGAAGTTGATACAGTGAGTAGCCGCTTAAGTGGGCTCAAGAAATGAAAAATAATGGAGAAAATTGTATTGTTTTTTTCAAAGAGCAGGGACAATTAGGGAATGACTATTGTTTAAAAGATGAAGATTTTGTCCTCGTAATCCTGACAGATTTTCAGAAAGAAATGATTACAAAATATGGGAAGGACAAAATTTGTATTGATGGAACACATGGGCCAAACAGCTATGATTTTAATTTATACTCAGTTCTGTAGTTGATGGAACATAAAATGGAATACCTGTGGCATTTTGTTTTTCCAACAGAAGTTCTGAAGATGTGAGTCTAAAATTTATTTTAGTACATTAAAAATACTGCAGGTAAAATCGAAACTGCCAAATATTTATGATCGATGATGCTCCAGCATTTTATAATGCTTGAGTTATGTGATTAGCACAGTTAAAATGTGTCTTGTTGTGTGCTTGGCATGTCACAAAGAAACTGGCACCAAAAATTTAAACAAAATTAAAAATCCTGAAAAGAGAAAAAAAATTGTTAATAAGGCACAAAGGCATTAGAAAGATGAATTATGTTTAAAACATTTTCCAACCTAATGAAGCAATTCATAGAAGGACGTATTAAATGACCCAGATACTTGAATTCCGGAAAAATTTCCAGCAAAAATTATGCCTGTGCACCCTGAAAATGAGCCTATTGTTACAGAAAAGGGTCTGGGCATAAATACAAACATGTATTTCGTGTAGGGGAGGAGTCCTTCATAAAAATTACCATTATTTTGATGGGAAACATGTCAAGAGATTAGATGTTGCAATAGATGGTCTCTAAAAACTGTAAGAGACTTCTAATATCAACGTTTAGTAAAATTACAAAACCCCATTTCCTCTGATAAACTTAATATCAAAAATTGTGAATAGCCACAGATTAAGTCTAGAGATTCAAAACAATAGAATTGAAAAATTAGCAGATAACAAGGAAAATTGAATCTAATCATTCCAACTATATAATATGCAAGAAAGAAGAAGAATGTCATAGATTATGTAACATTAAAATGTACTGCCTGGCAAAATTTGTATTCATTCCTATACATGCACTTTGTAGACAGTTTAATAAGAGGAAATATTTGCAAGTACATCTAAAGTTGCCCAAATGTTTTTAAATAATGATACATACGAAATACAAGAAATTTACTAAATCAAAATGATGTTTTAAAAGAAAACCTTTGATATTTTACCGTGTAGCTCTAAATCTACAATGATGGCCGTGAATCCAAAAAAAAAAAGAAAAATTGAGCGGCTTCCTTGCTCTTATTGATGAACACGAGTGTACACCACAGAAGAAAATAAAATTCACAGGAACCTAGATAGTAAATTAAACATTTTCTATAACAAAAAGGGAGCACAATAATAAAAGAATTAAATGATGGAATCCTCGATTATAAATATAAAAAATAAGATTGAAAACAACTTGGATATTTCTCTACACGAAAAAAGATGTACTGCCAGTACACTAAAAATCCAACTACTGAAGAAGTAAACAATATTAAAGAAGGATTACTATTAAATTCACAAGAAATTACATCCATCAATACAGATTTTGACCATAATAATCAAAAATAAATAATTCCTAACTGGTGGTTCCTTGTGCTTAATTTAGTTAATAAGATTAATTTATTTTTCATTTTGTGATTCTTTATTCTTTCAAGTCATACACATTTAACTACTGGCACAAACATGCAATTAAAATATGATATCCTGGTGATTATATTTTATCTCAATATATTATAATGTGTGTGTTGAAAAGAAAATAGCTATATGTATTAAGATTATATTATATTGAGAAAGAGTTATTCTTAAAGGATACTTTTAAAAAATTACTTTATAAGTTGACATATTGCCTAATTCTTTTGAAAAAAAAAATAGAATCTAAATCTAGGTAAACTAATTTACATGTTATATATAAATTAAGGTTATATTTCTAATATTTTATGTTTTAATTTTACTTCATGAGAAGCAATAGTGTAGATGTTTTAATGAAATTTACATAATTCAAAAAAAATTGACTTTTTCAGTCATATTTATTTTATAGTAGCTGCATGGCCGGGCTTTGCACGAGCTCTTTCAAGTTTTAAAATAAATAAAATTCAGCTTTTTATAGCAAACATGATATTTTTTAAAGAGGGTAGAGCCATTGCAAGACAAAAATTAAAAATAATTTTTTTTAATGAGTGTTCACATTATAAATCATTTTAATTTAATTGCAATTTGGCCTTACAGTAAAGAATGATTTCATAAAAACATATATTTGAATGTAAGAGAGGAAATTAACATTCTACAAAGGTAAATAGAAATGAATCAATGAAAATATTAATAAAAATTATAACAGAAGTATGCCTATGCTTTGAGTGAAATAACCTGAAAGAGATAAACCAAAAGAAAATAATTATGTGATAAACCGTTTTACTAAAACATTATCATAAATAACATATATTAGGAAGCCTTCATTTGGAAAAAAAGTAAATTAGTACAAACTAAAATTTTAAAAAATAGATAAAATAAGCCTACATTGTAATTTTATTAAATTTTCCGTAGCATTAAATTAATATTACATGAGGAATGGATGTAATACTATCAAACACATCTATATTACATTTAATATAAAATTTAGATGTAATACAATAGTGATAAAATTAAATGAGTAAGAACCAAAATAAAACCTTCTACAAATAGACCTATGTTGTAAAACCATAATAAACCTAATGAGAGAAATAAACCTTGTTGATAAAATTACTTATTTGCAATATTTCAATTAAAATCACAAAATTTGTTGCAAAGAGCAAGCAAATGAGAAAATACAATGATAAATAACTACAGAGATAGTTGAAATATATATGAACAGTAAGATATGTATAAAGCACATGATCTTCATAAAACTAAAGAAGAAACATATCAGAGGCAAAGTTCAACCATGATGACATGAGATGTAAGACCCCATCAACACTTAATTGTAAAGAAATCCAAAGAAAAATTACGAGAAAATCCTATCAAGCTGCATCTTCTACAAACATTTTTGGATCACAAATAGTATAAATAGAATATATATTTCAAGAAACAAAAAATCTCATCTGTTTTCCTGTAATGATGAGAACATGGTATTTGTTGAAAAAGGAAGAAAAGAAATAACCTTTTTTTTTCTAATCAAAGGAAATGTTATAGAAATATATGCATATGTAACAGATGTATACAATGTATATGTATAAAATCTTCAAAAATCTATATGAAGAACTGATTGTCAGATAGAAAATCAAACCATGATGCCACACGACAGAAATTGCATTAACACTGAATTTTAAGTGCATAAGAAAATAATTTGTTGTGCATTCAATCACATCCATAGTTTCAATGTAAACCTCATTGATAAACAATGTTAACTATCTTTCCATGAGAACAAATATGAGGACTTATCGGTTATCAAAACCATAAGGCCAAGTACAGCAACATGTAAGAAAAATGCCAAAATCTAGTTAATACCAGTTGACATAAAAGTAGTTTTTTTCAAATATTGTCAATCTGTTAAAAGTAATCAGTTTAAATTTTTTACTATTTTCTTTTTGTTATACTGCTAGCAAGAATTTTCTAATTTATTGTTACAATAAGCAAGATTTAGAATTTGTCAATTAACAAAGAAAAGCAATGTTTTTTCTGACAGAAAGAAACTGTGTAAAAGATTTTTTTGGTGAATAAATAATCATGATCTAAGATTCTGCTTGGAAAAGCTTCACAAATTACTGTTTAGCTGAAAAACTAACCTTTGAGTCACTGTGTATCATATAACTTATGTCCACTACAATCATACGTAAGGAAATAAACAAATATAAAACTGTGTGAGACTGAAATAGAAATTATACCATTAATTTAAATTGAAAGGTTATCTAAAATAGAAATTTAAGCCCTAATTTTGATAAAATTACCACAAACAGTTCTGAACAAACAAAACACTAACAGAAAATCTTAATTACGAAAATTTAAAACAGATTCTTCATGCAAAGCAAAAGTGTAGATATTTTAATGAAATTTACATAATTCAAAAAAATTTGGCTTTCAGTCATATTTATTTTATAATACAATAAATTATTTTCATTAACTAAATTAATTGCAGATACACAGAGGCTTGATATTTTATGCTTTAATTTTTCTTCCTTCAAAGCAAAAGTGTAGATATTTTAATGAAATTTACATAATTCAATATATTTGGCTTTTTCAGTCATATTTATTTTATAATACAGTAAATTATTTTCATTAACTAAATACATCGCAGATTAAACAGAGGTTTGATAAATAATCATGAGATATATTCACAAAAATAAATAATATTTTGGACAATGGCAATAGTACTGCATTAAAAAAAATTCTATCTGGGTGCAGTAGCGCTGTCTTGATCCACTCCTAAAACAGCAACAGCACAAGCAGTCATATACAGTTACAATTTATTTCAGTTCAGTACAGTGATGAACACTGTAAAAAGACCATATGCTCCGATGTATAATGGATTAGATCTTAGCTTAAGTTGTAATGTACGGTTAGTGATTGCACTGTCTATCAGTAGTTTTAACTTTCGCCTTGTGTTTTAACTGAAATTGGAATATTGAAAATCTATTGATTAGAATTTTAGAATCTATTGGTTGATGTTAAGAATTCTTCAACTTTTTGAACTTGCTCTCTATTGTTTTTATGATTTGCTATTATGAATATGACCATTCTTCGTGGTTAAGATAAAAATTTTCTTAAAATTTCACGCTGATTTGTATTTGACACAAGTTTCTATCATAAAAGTGTTCACTGTTTCTGTACTTGACAATCTGCACACAAAGGAGAATCTGTTAGTTTAAAAAGGAAATAAATATCATTTAATGGTAATTTTTAGATCGCAAACTTATTAATAAAACCTCTGTATTTCTATTTTTGTTGCCTGTCTATTCCCACTTTCAAGATGGAAATATAAATATAATTTTTATGTTTTTGCTTTTTGAAATATGTATGTAGGTCTTCCTAAGTAACCCAATGAATAATATTCACTTGTTCTGGAGCTGCTTTTAATAATTTATCAACTTCTTCTTATTAATTTTATTCCTTTTGTGAGCAGGTACCCAAAATGAATGTAATTGATTGAGCTATTTGGAGGCCCCTATGTAGAGTTGAATAAATTCTATTATATCGCATGGATTTCTATTAATATTTTTGGATACTTTTTTAGAACTGATAAGCTGGGTCCGTTAGGATGACATATTTTCTGTTTCTAGTAACCCAATTTTTAACGCAGTCCATATGGCTATAGCTTCAGCTGTGAATATTCAAATTATTTCTTTCAGTATAAATTTTGTCGAACTTTTTTCTTTTCTTGTGGATTAAAATTCCTATTGACGTTTGATTGTGAATTTTGAACCATCTGTTGCTATTATGATATTGCTACTAAAGTTTGATTGAATGTAATCATTAAACATATATTTTGTATTATGACATCTGGAAAAATCGTGCTGTTTTGAAAATGGTAGTTCATGAGTATAGATTTTTTGGTTTCTGTGATTTTCACATAGATTGGAGGAGGAGGATCCTAATTGAAGAATATCCATTTTAGATATGCATAGTTCTGAGCAGGTTGATTGTCTTTTGAAAATACTGATATCTTTTTCCCTATATTTATAAAAATATTATTTATATCCCAAAAATAACCTTGCGTTCGGGGACCAGTCTTTTAATGCTATTTGTTTAGTTATAAATTTTTGGCAAAGGAAATTATGACGATTAACAATATTTCCATTCACAGATTCTGCTCTTAATAAATCTAACGGTGTTTTTGGAGACCTAGGGTTAAACGTAAGGCAGCATTATGCAAATCGGTTCTAATTTTTGTCTGTTGGTATTGCTAGAAAAGGAAAAAGTTGACTCCATAGTCATAGATAGAACGGATTGTGCATTGATAATATTTCTATTAGATGATCAGATCTTGTTCCTATTTTCGGAGAAGATAAGGCTTTAATGGCATTTAAATATTTAAATCCTTTCTGACGTAAGTAATGTATATGATTTTCCAGGTGATATTGGGGTCGAAGATTATACCCAGGATTTTTAAGATTCTTCACTTCGGGAATAGGTTTGTCGCATATTATTTTAAGTAATGGAGGTATTGTGCTTTTTCTGAAAAGTTGATTAGGCTGCTTTTTCTGAGAGGTGGACAATTTCCATTTTTACCCAGACTGAAATATTATTTAAAAGATTCTGCATTTTGGCCTATTGTTTTATTCCAATTTAGAAAATACCGCTATTGTATAAAATATGTCATCCGCGTAAACCAGAAGATGGTTGTCGTGTTGAATTTCAAATATATCTGCTATATAAATCATAAATAGAAAAGAATCCTAAAATAGAACCTCTGGGTACACCATATAATTATTTTAATGATTTTGAAAATTGTTTTCCATTTATATATATATATATATATATATATATATATATATATATATATATATATATATATATATATATATATATATATATATATAATTTGAATTGTTCTCTCGATGGGTAAGAAGTGTTTTGTATCCATCGTAAGCAATCTACCAGAGCATCCAACTTTTTTTTAATTTAGGCTACAAAGGCCAATTTGGCCACACTGAGTCATATGCTGCTTTTACTATTCAATACTATCAAAATAAAAATATTCCTTGTGTTCTTCTAGCCAGTATATCATGTTGTAATTGAAGTAATGTATTAATGCTGCTTCTCTATGAGAGGGTAAAAACCATAATGATTAACATGAAAAATTTTATTTTGAAAACTGAAAATTCAACATTCTATGCATGAATCATTCTTCTAATAATTTGCAATTACTGAAGTAAAGAGATATAGGACGGTATGACGAAACTTCCTTGGGATTTGTGAGGTTTTATGAAAGGTAGAACAATTGCGTGAGTCCAATCTTTTGAATTTGACTTGAAGACCAACTGTCGTTGTGCTTAGAATTCATTAGGAAGATTTATTGCCTTTATGTGAGATGGTTAATTGTTTGAGAGAAATCTTATCATGCCCTCTTCTGACTGCTGTTCTTTTGATGAGATATTGCTATTTCTAATTCTTTTTTAAAGAGAAGGTTTATTAATATCTTGACTATTGTCCGAATATATAGACATTTAGAATACTATCGTTGTTTTGTTTTGCTTAATATTGTAAAAAAACAGTCTGCTTGATTGTTTGTTTGTTAGTATGGTTCCGTTATTTTCAATAATATTAAATGAAGATTTTTAGTTCGATTTGTTCTATTTTTGATTATTCGATTATTTTAAAAGAACTTTAGGAGAAGAGATTTTTTTCATGTCTTGTGCCAAAAGTTTTCTTTTTACAGGCTTTGAATGTTCGTTTGGGTTTTGCGCTTACTTCTTTATATTTTATCCAGTCTTCTTTCAAAGTTTTTCTTGCTTTATTAAGGAGTTTTTGCTCTTAAAAAGTCCGCATGCTGCTGTCCACCATGGAGCTCTTGAACTGATCTAGGTTTTTTTGGTTCTTGAGATAAGATTTGAGTTTTTTAAATTTCTCTATAATATTTATATTTACGTTTTCATTTAAATTTAACTTTTGTTTAATGATATTGATAAATTTATTCCAATTTGTTTTTTGTTTAAAATTATTTGTTGCTGAGCGGTTTGTTCTTTTGTAATTAATAATTATAGGGAAGTGGTCACTTCCAAAATTATCGGTATTTGCGGACCATAATAAATCGTAATTTAAATTTATAGATGCTAAAGAAAGATCTATAGAAGTAAAAATTCCCAATGAATGGAGATAAGTTGGGCTTTTATCGTTTAATAATATTAAGTCATTTTCAACAATCCAATCAAAAATCTTTTTTCAAGAAGCATTGGAATTTTTTTATCCCCATATCTCATGAGATGCATTGAAATCTCCCAATATCTCAAACTGTGATTATCAATACAGTGGGCCACAAAAGTGTTCATACACTTGCATTTTCTTATAAAACAATGTTTTCGACTAATAAAAATTAATATATTGTAACTGTAATTATTTTATGATATATGCAACTTATTCTTAATGGAATAACATAATTAATTTTTTAAAAATAGTATAACTATTTTTTTAAAAAAATTAATTATCAAAAAGCTACTAAAAAATTACGCCACAAAAGTCTTCGTACACTTAACAAAAATATCAACTAAGCTTTAAATATTGTATTTCTTCCTTAATTTAGTACATAGTAGGATATCTTTTAGTGTCCACAATAGCTTTTAAGCGTCTTAGTATAGATTTAATCAGTTTTTTGAAATTTCTGTATCGATTTTCGACAATTCTTCTGTGACTATTGTTTTTACTTAACATTTTGTGTTTATTTGTCACGTTTTCTTTTTTTACATCAGAATCTCACTGAATATGTTCTACTAGGCTAAATAAAGTGATTGAGGGGTCTTTTCATAATTTGGGGACAGTTATAGAGACACCAGTGGCGTACAATGAGAGCAGTGCACTTGGCGTCATTACCCTGTTAAAAAATTAAGTAGTCTCTAATATCCAAATTTCGGGCGGAAAATTTAAAATTTCTCTTTAAAATAATTAAATAGAGCTCATGATTCATAATACCATGAAAAAATAAAAATTACCTAATTCTGAGGCCAATTTACACCCCCACGCCAGAACACCTTCATTTCCATGCTGAAGCATGGAAATGAAGGAGTTCTTGTTCCACATAAATTCATTGGATTAAACTCCTTATTTTTTGATTTACAAGCTATTATATGCCCATCGGAACCAAAAATGTTGAATTGTCTCCTATCCTAATCAATTTGCTGTCAATTTTGAATTTTCTGAAACTTAATTCAAGAATCTAGTTGGATCAATAAAACATGGAGATAGAAGTGTTCTTGTGTGGAGGTGTAAATCGGCCACAGAATTAGGTAATTCGGTATTTTTTGTTGATATTGTGAATCATGAGCTCTATTTAAATATTTTAAAGAGAAATTTTAAATTATCCGCCCGAAATGATATTGAAACGACAATTTTTTAACAGGAAATGAGCAAGCGCACTGTCTCAATTACGCCACTGGTGTCTCATAACTTCAAATTATGAAAATACCCCTCAATCACTTTATTTAGCCCAGTAGAACATATTTAGTGAGATTCTGATGTTAAAAAAAAAAGAAAACGTGACAAATAAACACAAAATGTGTAAAACAATAGTCACAGAAGAATTGTGGAAAATCAATACAGAAATTACAAAAAACTGATTAAATCTATACCAAGACACTTAAAAGCTGTTGTGAACACTAAAAGATATTCTACTAAGTACTATAAATTAAGAAAGAAATACAATATTTAAAGCATAGTTGAGATTTTTGTTAAGTGTACGAGAAGACTTGGGCGTATTTTAAGTTTGAAATATTTTAAAAAAAATAGTTATACTATTTTTAAAAAATTAATTATGTCATTCCATTAAGAGAGAACAAGTTGCAGATATCATAAAAAAATTACAATTACAATATATTAATTTTTATTAGTCGAAAACATTAAATTTTATAAGAAATTGTAAGTGTACGAACACTTTTGTGGCCCACTGTATATGATGCCATTTTTGATAAATTGACGCCTTTAAAGTTACCCGGTGGGATGTATATATTAAAAATTGTGAAAGGAATTGTATCTATCTGAACTTTTTGGCTATTAAAATTTTTCTAAGTCTTCACTAATTTCTGAGAATATTTTTACTGCGCTAATATATATTTATATCTTTTTTTAAAACTATCATTAATCCTCCTCCTCTTTTGATTTCTCGATCAATTCGGAATATATTCTTATTGGGAATTGTGAAAATATCATTTGGATGTAACCAAGTTTCTTGAATTATTAAAATGCTTGATTTTTGAAAAATTGGGGTGAAAAGAATATCTGAATTTTGTTTTTAATTCCACGTGCATTCCATTGGATTATATTCATAATTTAAAGGGGAAAAAAAAGGTATAATACTACGAATTAGTTTAAATGTCCAAAAAAGAAAATTTAATATTGAATTTTTTAGCGAGAATATAAGATTTGTATATTTAAGTTTTTTTATTTTGTTCTACTACACTTTCTAATGTATTTCCTCTCGGTTCTGATATTTTCTTGAGTCTTTTTGCTTTTTCATTCGTTTTTCTATTTATTAGATAATCATCATCTTTTGGAATTGTTATATTGGATGCAACTTTTTTAAGGTGGATTCCATGGTATTCATTAAGGAGGAAAAACTCAAATTTATTTGTGCTACTACGGTATTTAGTTCTGTCGTGAAATGCTGTATTATTTGTTCTAATTTCTTTTCAAATATGCTATTGTTTTCTTCAAATTTCAATTCTAATTTTGAGATATTTTTTCAAGATTTTCTAATTTCTCTGTTTGAATGTTGTATGTTTTGGTTGAGTATGATGTTTTCCTTGTCTTTTGGAATTTTTCAATTGCTTCGTTTCTCGAGATTTGTTGCTGTACTTTAATTTTTAAGATTTCAACTTCGTCTTGATATTTTTGCAAATTTTAGAGTTGGCTTCATGCGCTTCTCCACAAGAGCTACATTTTTGATTTCAGTTTCTTTACACTCATTTTCAGGGTGGTTTAATGAGCATATATTCGGCATTTTATTGAGCTTCGGCAGAATTTTTGAAAGTGCCCGAATTTCCAACAATTTGTGCATTGCTTAGGTTTTTCAAAGTAAATGTTAGTTTGAAACATTTCAAATCCTATTGGAACTCTTTCGGGAATACTGCATCCAATTTAGGTAACTTTAATTGTTTTGATTGGTTTGAATCCAGATTTTTTTTTTATAAAACGTTGAATATCAAATATTTGATAATTGCTATTTTCTAATTCCGATTTTATGTCTTCTATTGTATATTCTGTGTCTATTCCTTGTAATATGTAACTACTGGTTATGCCAATAAGGGACAATCTTGTACTTATTTTTACTCCATTAATTTCTTTAATTTTTAATGCTTCTTTGGCGGTCTCGCAATTATTTGTTTTAATTATAATCTCTCCGTTTCTTGTTTTGCTTATACTTAGAATACTTTTTTAATTGTGAACTTTTTCATTATTATTTCTTTTAATTTAATTGATTTCCACTCTGGAAATTATTTTCTGATTTTAAGAAAATTGCAATATTCGGATTCGTATTTAAATTTTGACCTTCCTCAAACTTAGCTAATAATTCCAAATCTGTTAGATTACTTCTATACTTATTTAATGAAAAATTAGTATTCGTATTTTCTACCTCCATTTTATTGTTTGGGTGAATGTAATCACCCATTTTTTCTTCCCCACTCCAATACTCAATTTTGTATCTTTACACTATCTTGTATAAGTACTAAAAAAAGTCTTATCCGAAGATAGAAGAAAAGATATACTAAATAAATTTCAAGAGAAAAAAAAATCAAAACGGTCTCACCGCTTCGAATTCGCTTGAAATGATTCCTACCGGTAACCTTTCAGCCGAATCAGAAGTTCTCCAGATAACACACACCTACAGTTACAATACACAGTTAACACAAGTACACATTCACAGTTACAGTTATCATGACAAATAAAGTTATACAATAATATAAATATCCTACCTTTCTTTATATCCAATGGTATCGCTGATGTTATGTTCACTACATGTCATATATAGAAACACGTGGTAAGGTAAAACACGTACACTATATCACAAGCTTTAATGGAAGACTGGTGAAGTGATGGTCAAACGCGGGGAAAATCGTCCCTCCTTTGATCATGTGACTTGTTTTAGGGGGGTCTCTGTCGCAGTCTTCAGAATCAAGATAGGCTTGCTAACGTTCGCGCCAGAATCTCTACTGCTGTATAGCCTCTTGTAAACAAACACAGTGACTTCTGTCAGTGATGCATTAAGTTTATTATTAATTTTCATTCGCGTTGAATTAATATGAATTCTAGTCAGAATGCCTAAATCTAATGCACAAAGAGGAAAAGTTTCGTGAAAAAAAACTAGTAGCAAGTCTAAAATTCATATCTGTTTTACTATCATCTTTTGTATTGCTGTAGGACACAATAATATATAAACAAATTAAAAACTTTCTCCTGAAATAGGAAACATAGTAGCTGAGGAGATATGTTAAGTGTCAGAGGGCGTAAACATTAAATTTTTCTTGTTCTTTTATATCCGTTTTTATCATATTATATTATTTTCAAAATAAAGTTACGTTTCTATGAATAAGGTTTTTTTTAGGCCCACCTAAAGTTAAACCTTTTTTGCTTGGCCCAAGTTAGCCTTTGAGTTTGACACCCTGGATCTAAGAGGTGTTAGTACTGTCTGTCTGTAAGTGACCGTAATATTAAATATCAGTGTGTAAGATATAAGGATAAGGTCCAATGATAATATACTAAACTCTTCGCTTAAATGGAAAAAACAATACTTGATTTTGATCGAAATAAAAGCATAAGAAGTGATTATCGTTAAATTTGTGTTCAGTTCAGAACTATTTCCGTACATAAATACAATTTAATAATATGCAAACAATATTTAGTAATAGTTTGATTCATAAATAAAAGAGGGCATTTTTAAAAAAAATTTACAAGCGAGTAAAGAAACTTTCTGTAGTTTGAATTGAAAGATGGCACTGCGTTACTACCTTGTAGGATCAGAACACTTTTCAGCACTGAAAGTTTGATAAATGAATTTATCGACAGGTATTCTATAAAAAAAAATGATTATGTTTAATTATAATTATTCGTAGAGTATGAATTTTTATTAAGTGTGGGGTACTCTAAATCACATTCGAGCAGAAGATGAAAAAATGATTTCATTTATCCTGAGAATTTGAATCCAATTCAAAGGCTTACTTGGGCCAAATAAATAAGGTTTAACTTTAGGTGAGGAGAAAAAGAAAGAAAAAAAAAATCAATCAATATTCATAGAAACGTATGTTTATTTCGAATAATGTATTATAAAAAGCATACATAAGAGGACAAGAAAAATTTAATGTTTTCGTCTTGACACTTGACATCTCTTCTCTGCTACTATCTTTCCTATTTCGGGAGAAATTTTTATTTTACGATATATTATTGTGTGCCAGTATATTGACTGGATCGCAAAAATGTTCGTTGTGGGCCGCATATGGTCCGAGGGCCTCGAGTTTTACACCCGTGACATACAGCAAGATACCTTATTGAAGAGTTAAGGGAATTATTTGATGTCTTACGAATAAAGATTTAGCTTGCACAAGCTAGAAGAATACACGTAATTAAGCTGGAGACGAATATTTATTAAAACAATATATAACCTGTATTCATCTACTTAAATGTAACCATATTGTTTGAATTTTTAGCTAAATATTGGCAGAATTTCAAAAATTTATAGCCAGGAACAACTTCTTAACCTTAACTGCAAATTATATCGGTGGAGTATCTCGATACTTTATTGAAAGATAAAATAATTGATATTCTTGTGAAATAAGAAGGGATTATGGATTTAGGAGAACATCTGCTATATATATAGAAAACACGACTAATTTAAAATGCTGAAGATAAAGTGATATTTAAATTAATTGACTGAGTAATTAAATAGAGCGTCCGATTTGACTTCAATTAGAGGGTGAAGAAAAACGAGCGACGCAGACACCTGCACTATCAAAATCTCCCCTTGGTCTCTGAAGGGTTAAGGCTCCACTAAATAAGAAAAACAAGTCTAAATATGACACAAAACTTTCGATTGTAGTTTAACGAATCATACTAACATCAATTCTAGAAAACACTCTACACACTAGCAGGAATACGATGCACTAACTGAATCTACACGGCAATATTTCTACATGGTGGTATTGTCGTAACCTTTTACACAATCAAGAAGCATCATGAAGACATTTCTTTTTACTTATATATTCATTGGATGAAGGCTCCTGAAATCAAGAAGAATACTAAAAACCAAACATTTTTATTTGTAGAAAAAAGTCTTACTTAAAAAGTGGTGCTATAATGTACTATGAACACTTTGATATATTGTGTTTTTTAAAATATATTTCCAGTGTATATTTTCTTTTTCTGAGGTGTATTACACAAAAGACGTTAACTTTCACATAGCCTTCGAGCATATCTATACGTTTCTTCGCTTTCTTTTTTTATGCTTGAACACAAGTCCGTAATTATGTAAATGCTTAGCTCACTTTCTGAAATTTTGATTTAATTAAAAACATTGAAGGATATTATTGAAAAATTTAAATAATAAAAGGCAAAAATTTTATATTTCGCAACATTATTTATCAACATTTTAACTGTTCCTATATATCCTGATGATTTAAAAATCCTTTTTTCAACAGTATAGAAACTATCAGTAGCGCCATCTATACTAATATTTTGAGCGAAAAATTGCTGCTTTTTTAAAACAAGTAATAATTTACTTATTCTTCATGATGTAAATTTTCATAAGGTTTATAAAGCTTGAGGCCACACTTTTTTCTTAGAATCGCGTTGGATTCGTATGAAATATACTAGAATATCACCTTACATATTCATATTAGTTATTTTTTTTGTTAAATAAGTAATTAAAATTAATCGTCATTTTTTTTCACTTGAGTGGAAATCTATATCCTAAAAAAACAAATCTAAAAAAATACTTTATTTATATGATCAAATACGTAATATTTAATGTTGACTAAGTTTTTTCATGACAGAACAAACTTGAGAGGAGATTCGGAAATACTTTGATATAGTTTTAAATAAACGCCTGTATATATTGCCATCTATATCTCAATTTCCTGAAAGTACTTCAAATTTAATATTTTTTATTGGTAATTAAAATCACATTCTAAGTTATAAATTCTAGAAGTAAAATTGAAATAACTGTCTGAGTGAATTGACTGAAGAAAAAAGTACTTAATATGCTAACAGTAAATATTCAATATCTAAAAAGAGCTACAATATACACTGGTGTGCAAAACTTAAGCAACAGGTGGGTTTATTGCCATAACTTCACGAAAAATCATCTGAGAGACATGAAATTCTGAAATGAGGGAGAGTATTATGTACGTAAAGGATGACGAAAGCATCGGCGCTGAAAAAGGAATACAACGCATACGGTATGGAATCAAACAAAAACAAACTTTATTAAACGCATAGTATCGTGACTCAGGATTGTCTATCCAACAGGAAGAACAACAAGCAGATGATCCTTAATATGGTATATGCCCTCCCCTTACTACAATGGTTGCTTTGCACCTCCGCATACTCAGAACCAGCTGGTGCAACATTTCTTGAGGTAGGAGTGCCCATTCCTCAATCAACATCTGTTTGAGTTGTTGGTTGTACTCCGGATGATGTGAGCGTGTGGCAATACGTCTCCCCAAAGCATCCCACACATGTTCGATGGGATTTAAATCTGGGAGCACGCTGGCCAATCCATTCGAGTGATATCTTCACTTTCCAGCAGCTCCTCAACAGCAAGAGTGCGAAGTGGCAGTGCATTGTCATCCATAAAGATGAAGTCTGGGCCAATGGCGCCTCGGAAAAGGTGCACATGGGGAAGAAGTACCTCCTCACAATAGCTATCCCTGGTTACAGACCCTCTGTCGAAAATGGGAAGCTCAGTTCCGCCGTTCAGCATAATGCCAACCCAGACAAGAACTCCAGGACCACCGTAACGATGTCTTTCCTTGATTTTACTGGGATAAAACCGGGTCCCGATCTCTCTCCAAATCAAAACGCGTTGAGAATCGCTTCTGGTACTGAACCGACTCTCATCCGTAAAGAGAACACGACTCCATTGATCAGTTGTCCAGTTTTTGTGCTCTCTGTCCCACTGTAAACGGTGGCTTCGGTGGCCATCTTTCAACGGGAGGCAGCGTTCAGGACGGCGGGTGAACAGGCCCCTTTGGAAGGCGTCTGGCCACGTAAACCGCTACACTTGTCGACCTGTTGCTGTACAGAGTTTCTGAGCAATGGCACTTGCTGACTGCTTTTGAACTTTTTTCGCCTGCAGGATGATATATCGGTCACCCCTGCAGTTGTCGTCCTCGGGCGGCCACACCAACCTTTCTAACAGCTGTACCTGTGGTTTGGAACGCTTTCCAAGCCTCGCGAAACGACACTTTTGTTGATTCCGAACTCTGCAGCTACACTGGTGACAGTACGCCCCTCCTCCAGCTTTCCGATCATTCTTCCACGTGTGAAGTCATCCAGATGATTTCTTCTAGCCATATTTCACGAACTGACTCACTGGCACTTGCAGAGAATATGGTGAATTGCGTCTCCGTTCTTCATTTCATTCTACTGTTGAGCAGCGCGCGCCGACATCACGCGTTTTGCGTACGCTCACATCGCTTCTGACGTTTTGTTCCTGATATTTGCATACGCATGACGTTTCTACTGACTTACGTGTTCCCTCTACTGATCTCCAGACCTTCTTTTCTGCAATTTCATGGCTATCTGCTAAATTTTTACATTGTTGCTTAAGTTTTGCACACCAGTGTATTTAGATTGTACTTGAAACGATACGGTAAACAAGACGGAAAATATTGCATTTATCCATCATTCAACTATCTCCTCAGCATTTTTGTCTTCTAGATGATGAGATATTGGTATTGAACCCCGAAAGGCAGTCGATAAATAATAAATTAATAATTCTCAGGAATGTATTTTGCAGGAAGAAGAAAACTCCGTAATTCACACAAAAAGCAGAAATTTTTTTCGTAAAATTTTTTGCTTATGATCGTCGAGAATTCAATTAAGAGCAAGAGAACTGTAATGTTGATTTTAATGTTCTATCTCAGAGGTGCGCAAACTAGGGGTCGCGACCCCTGTGGGGGTCGCCAGAAGTATTTTGGGGGTCGCCAAATTTTTATGAAATGCATTATGCCTGCATGCTGCATACCATACAGTGTACATGTCGCAGGGAAACGATGAAAGAGCTTTTGCCAAATCCCTAAAGGGGATGATCAATTCACGCACGATGTTAAAATAACGTCTCTTTGATGTCTTTTCCCTGTTGTAAGTAAATTAATTAAATAAATCCCCAAACTGTTTTAGTGAAATAATGAAATAAATGAGTCAGCATTTCTAGAACTATGTTTTCGCTTTCTATCCGACCTTTACCCTCCCTCTTTCTCCTCAACACATTTTGCCCTGCGACGTTTACAAATAAAAATGAATGTTTATTTTTGTGTCTCTTATGCCTTCTTAAGCCGTTCATCCGATTACGATGAAACTTTGGGGAGTGGTTGGACACATGTTCGCGAAGGTTTCTGAGTTAGTAAAACTATGTTCCGAAAGATGCCCAGTGGCGTTGCGGGGATTATAAGGGCGTTATAAATAATTATTTCCATTTTTAAACTATTAGACGTACAGTCTTGAAATTTAACAAGCAGATTTCATGCATGGAGTAGAGATTTATGAAGAAATGGGTTTTACGAAAATCGACCTTCAAGGGGCGTTGCGGGGGATTAAGTGCTGTTATAAGTAAATATTCCCGTTCTTGAACTATTTCACCTACGGACTTAAAATTTGGCAGCCATGTTTCTTTCATAGAGAGAGATCTGCTACAAAAGAGGTTTTTATGAAAACTGACCCCCAAGGGGGTTGCGAGGGGTTAAAGTGGCGTTACAGCTAATTATTCCCGTTTTCGAACTATTAGATGTACAGTCTTGAAATTTGATAAGCAGATTCCTTATACAGAGTAGATACCCGATACAAAATGGTTTTAGTGAAATCCCCCCCTCAAGTAGCGTAGTGGGGGATTAAAGAGCTTTATAGATAATTATTTCCATTTTTAAACTATTAAACGTACAGTCTTGAAATTTGGCACACAGGTTCTTTTCATGAAATAAAGATTCGCTACAAAAAAGTTTTGCAAAAATAGAATTCTAAGGGGGTTTGCGAGGATTATAAGAGTTGGAGATAAATATATTCCTATTTTGGAACTATTAGACGTACAGATTTGAAAATAGGCAGGCATATCCTTTTCATAGAATAGATATCCTCTAAGAACAGATTTTGCCGAATCCGACACCCAAAGAAGGTTGCGAGGGGGATAAGGGGCGCTATAGATGAAAATTCCTGTTTTTGATCAGTTAGACTACAGACTTGAAGTTTGGCTGGAATGTTTCTTTTGTTGAACATAGATCTGCTGAGAACGGATGTTTCGAAAATCGACTCCTTGGAAGCGAGTGGGGAGTTTCTGGTGTTAAATATTAGACCTACAGTAATGAAATTTGGCATGCATGTTTCTTTTGTTGAATTGAAATCCGCTAAGAACGGGTCTTACGGAAATTGACTCTTTGATGTTTACTGGGGTGAATTGATAAGAAATTCCGTTTTTAAACTTCTCGATTTAGACTTCAAATTTTGCAAGCACGTTTATTTTTTTGAGTAGAGATCCACTAAAAATGTGTTTTGCGGAAATCTACTTTGAGATTGAGTTATAAGAGCTTAAAAGATAATCCTCCTTCAATTTTAGAAATTATTATTTAGTTCTCTCGTTTTTAAATCAAGAACCGAGAGTTATACATATATTTTTCGATACAATCGAATTCTTAATGCTAGGATTTAGATATCAATAATTTAGACATTAAAAGCATTTATATAGTGAATTATGCATTATTAAATGTTGAGCAAGTAATACAACAACAGACATTGAAACAAAAATATTTATTCTAAACTAATTAACAAAAGAAATGGGTACTTAATAGTACTTAAATAGGTACTTAGGTCACCTTTTAAACAATTTTTTTAAAATTATGTATTTAAAAATTATATTTTAGCATTTCATATAATGTTTCTATTGATTTCATATAATGTTTCTATAAAATTTGTTCATAGTGTTCACGCAATTTTAAAATTTTTTAAAAAATATATGGAAAATTTTAAAATAATACTCCTTTTATGTATTTATTGATTTTTCGACCTTAAATATTTTTATAATATTTCTAAAAATGTTTTAAACAACTTTAGGGAACAATTTTACAAAAACTTAATTAGTTTTGAAGAAAAAAATAAAATATTAATACGTATGCTATAAAATTCAAGAAAGAAGCCAAAATCTCCTACATTTTAATTTTTTTAAAAAAAGTATTAAGTTGGCAGCAGGAAAAAAATGTAAGTGATTGGTAAATAATTGTGGAAGGAGAAGCATTTTGCATAAGGAAAAATACAAACCGAGAAAAACCACGTTAAGGTTTATAACTAAAAAAATTATTATAATCTTAAATAAGCATAAAATACCACTTTTAAGTATTAGCTACATATTTTTTTAAGAATAATAGTATTTATACATGTTATTTCAACCCATATATTTTATAAATTATCTTTTTTTTAGTGAGTAATTGCATAAAAAAACTCAGGGAAAACGTTAAAAAAATTTTTTTTCGGTCATGATAAAGATTGTAGTTTTTTCTTGCCATAATATTGAAGTATTATATATGTATGAAAAACATATGAGGAATAAGAACTGAAATTATGAAATTATTAATATAAAATACCTTAATTCAAAAATTTAACATGCACACATTTCACAAAAAAATGGTGCGTGGAACGCCACGCGATAGAAGTGAAACTTCTTTGGAACATTGATTATTTGCTCTAATATTCCAAACTGACAGTGTACATGTCTCAATCGCCTAATTTGCATGAAAAGTATTCATGGCGAATTGAGTCTTTCTGATACCAAATCCAAAGTAGGAAGATATGATGGAATTTCTGGGTATACAAAATTATTATATTTTGATAAATTTGGTATACTTTTTTCCTACTTAAACTTTGTTGTCAATTATAGCATTCTTTAATGTCTTTTAAATTAATTTCCAGTAAAATATTTTTCTGCTCAGCAACAGGCGTTCTCAAATCATCTCTAAGCCATAATCTATCACAAATCGAACACCTGTGACCAAAAGGATTATCAAAAAATAGCTTTTGAAAATCTTTGTGAGCATTTTTATGGGTGAGTGAATATTAACGGCGCACTGTTCAGCTACATGAGAGCTTCTGGCGACGGACCTCGTAATTTTGAACCTTGTTCAAGTGACGAGGACGTCATCTGAGCTGGCACTCCCCCCTCTCCTAACTACCACACCACACCAACGGGAGGACGTTTGAGCTCTCAACAGATTGAACGTGCATCTCTCCCCTACACGGCGGGTCTTAAGTGGTACTCGTCTCGAACTCATGACACGCCAGCCACGATCTCATACTTTGGCTACCGTGACCACGCATTTTTGTGGAAATCATAGTCTTTGTAACGTAAGATAGAATTTATTATCGATTCACGTGCATCAGTTCCAACACGCACTTGACTTGTTGAGGGTTCTGTAGTTGATGGCACAGGGTGGTTTACAAAGTCAGTATTAATCTGTGCTGTCATAAGAAGAGTCTCAATAGCATTCTCTCCCCACATCCCTTAAACTCGGCATTAAGAGAGTATTTTACAATGTTTTTTCCATGCTCGATATTTTCTCATGTGTACTCTGATGGAGATTTGGCAGTAGCACTTGAATTTGCACTATTTTTCTGTTTGCCATTAAACTCGGCATTAAGAGAGTATTTTGCAATGTTTTTTTTCGTGCTTGATATTCTCTCATGTACTCTAATTGAAATTTGGCAATAGCACTTGATGAATTTGCATTATTTTTCTGGGTTTTTTTGTCACTTTTTCGACTAAACTTGCTTTTTTTTTTCTTTCACGAAACTCTTTTCCTCTTTGTGCATTTGATTTAGGCATTCTGAGAATAGAATTAATAATAATTCAACGCAAATGAAAATTAAAGAAATAAATTAGCCACCGAACACATCGCCATGTAACCAACAATCTAAAGAAAATTTCAAAAAGGCACGCTTTTGCTGCGAGAGCTATTTTGTCTACACCGTAATGCTCACACTGCAACCGATACGACCGCTGATAATGTTCCCGGGTCGGGGAGAAAATGACCCGTAATCAGAAGGTGGGAAAGTTGACCAGTCGGAGGCGTAGGCAATTACCCAACTTTTTCACCGATATGACGCAAGTCACGTGGTGTCCCCGCTCCCCCTTTTCTTCCATCGCTCTCTCATTACTATGGAGACGATTCGGGGGGATGGGGGAGGGGAAAACTACTTCCTTTCACTTTTTCACTGATACGCAAAACTGGGCAATTTTCTCAATCACTCTCGAGCCCAAAAAAGTTTCACTTCAAAAATTACATTATTGTAATGCTTCGGTAATATTCTGCTTTATATATTACACTTTCTTTTTTTATTATAATTTTTCTTTTAAAATAGATTTTTTTATCAAAACGCTTTTTTTAGCTGCTTTTTTCTAAAAGGGAGCGTGGTCGAATTGCCTAATTTGTTAATTTACATTTTTTAAATGAAGTTTAATCCAACTTCTAACTTTCCGACATGCAAAAGTGATATATCAATCGAAAGATAATATAATGCAAAAAATATAACTAAATAAAATACAAAAAATGACATTAAGGTCATTTTTAAGGTGCCAGGTCCCCATATCGTATTTACCAAAAACAATATATGAGCAAGTAATTGTGACCATTGGCAAACAAATCATTAAAGCAATTAAAACTCAAATAAATAACGATGACATAAAGTACTATTCAATTGTGATGGATTCAACACCAGGTTTGGCACACAATAACCAATTTGCTATTGTATTACGATATTGTTTTGGGGAAAAGTGTATGAAAGATGTGTGTCATTAATTAAGATTAGTAGTCACACTCAATTATAATTATTTAATTCTCTACAATAATTTTTAGAAACAAATAAATTGCTATTGGGTAAATGTAGGGGACAGTCATTTGACAACGCTGCCAATACGTCCGGTCGATATAATGGTGTGAAATATCTTCTAAAAGAAAAAATAAAATTGCTATAATTATGTGCCGTGTGCTGCACATTCTCTTAATCTGATTGGTGCAGAATCAGTTAAGATTGCAACTGAAATCGCGAACTTCTTTGGTTTAATGCAGTGATTCCCAAAGTAGTCTATATCGACCCCCAGGGGTGTATGACGACATACACAGGGTCCACGTCAGCGAAAATAAATTTGGGGGTCCATGAGGTGTAAATGGGGGTTTACTATAGTTGCTGTCATTAAACCAGATCGTGACTTAAACATTAAAAGAAAATTTAATCAAATGGAAACAAGAATTTACATATTTAACAGATTTATTCACAAGATTTAATGAGGTTACTTTGCAGTTACAAGGTGACAGTGTATAAATTTTATTAAAACAAAGGCCATCATTTCAGCGTTTCATGTGCCAGAGTTAAGCCTAAGGAGTATAATATTTTACTTCCCGAATTTTCCTAGTTTCTCAATTGGCCACGAATAATCTGCCAGGAAAATGGCATTTTAATTTATATTTAACATTTAAACGCCCTTTATTCAGATTCTGAAACTAGGTTTGAGAATGCTTTGACTATGGTAATTACCACAGTAGGCAATAAACACATTGGTCATATTGATTTTAAAAAATGTCATATTACAAGAGGAACTCATCGAAATGGGCAGTAATTGAGATCTTAAAGTAAAGTTTAAAAACGGATGTCAGCAATTTTAGCTTTAAAAAGACATGCCTGCTATTTATCCCGAATTATGGAGTATTTAATTGCTTTTCCTAGTGAAAAGAAGTTTCAGTGCGGTTGTTAAGCTCTAAAATAAAAGAAAGAAAAAGACTGGACACTACTAACCGAGGAGATTTCGGGTTATACCTGACGAGATTGATGCCAAATGTTGAAAATTAGTTGTTGAAGCACCAGGTTCATCCTTCACTTAATAAAAATTTGTTCAATTTGTATCAATTAAATTTTAATTTAATTAGCATGTGTTTCTTAAGTTTTAAACACTATACTTCCCTACAGTTAGACATTTAAATCTTTTAGAGAGTTAAGTATCTTAAAAGGTAAGTAGTTCTATAACAGCAGTCAAAAAGACATTTAAGTTGATAATTTACAAAAGTTCTATATTAGGTAAGCAGGGTGACCTCAAACCGAAAAACATGGCAAGGGGTCTATGAGATGAAAAGTTTGAAAACATCTTGTTTATTGCAACAAATATATGTTTATTTTCTGCTTCGACCCATTGGTGGGAACTTCTACATCGTGAAATTTAACTGAAATTTACCTTTAAAAGTTTAAGTCAGACCAAATGGTCTTGTCTTTATGACGCTGTTGAAGACTTAAAAGGATAATTATGGTAATATCATGAATATTCTTAAGACATTTAGTGACAATGAAATGAGAAAATTGATTTTAGAAAAGAGGCAGTAAATTTATTTAAATAAATTAACAAAACTTGAAACTGCCATTTTAATTATATTTTTGGAAGAAATTTTACAAAGATTTAATTCAGTTAACAAAAAATTACAGGCTCCTGGTTTGGACATCTGTGAAAGGAATAAGTTAATTATGTCATTTAAAACGTTTATAAGCAATGTATAACATGAATCCAGTAGCGCACACAGGAATTTTTCAAGGGGGCAGGGTGAAAAGTCCACCTTTCTTGTATCATACTCCTTTTGATTTTGTCGATTTTCAGGAACAAAAAACAGCAAAAAACTAATTATTGAATAAATAATTAGCATTACTTAATAAAATTAATCATAAATAGCAAATATTTAATTAAATTTTCCGTACTATTTACTTAGAATTATAATCAATTGGAAAAATCAAGGGCTTTGAAGGAGGTCCGGACCCCTAGGACCTTGTGTGCGCCACTGCATGAATCATATCAAAAACTAAAGGAGTATCAAGACGCAGCCAAAAAATTAAGTCCTAGTATAGAAACAGAACATAGCGATGCGAACTAGAGACGGGTTATTTCAAAATTTGCAGATAAATCCACAGAAAAAGTTGTGTATAGGACAGAAAAATTTAAAAGAGACTCGCTTATTGTGTGTGTGTTGCGTTAGGCAAGCTAATCCTTGATTTAAATTGAAGAATATAGTAAGAAATAAAAATTGTTGATGGATTTGCAAGATCAAAGTAAGAAGATCGTTGACATGGAAAATGCACGTTCTATTATTATTTACTAATCAGATGACGTAGACCAACATTTAGTAAATGAAGGTGTTCAATTCAAAACTTTGTGTTCAATGTAATTTTTGAAAAGAAACTTATTGACATTTTTCCAAATTTGTATACCATTTTTCTAACGCTCCCTATTACTAGTTGTGAAGCGGAGCGTGAGTTCTCTAAAATGTCCTACATAGAAAACAAATATAGAAAAATGGCATATACTAGATTTAATTATTTATTACTTTGTATTAATAACGTTGTGTAATTATGATTTTTTATATTTTTATCGGGCTTTGCTGCTCTTTGTTATCAGGTATGTGCTATCATTAGAGAAAGGTCTCTGTTAATTTTATTGAATTTCTCGAAAAAAATGATAATTTTTTTATTATTTGTTTTAGTTAAAAAAATTAACCCCTATATTCATAATGGATAAATGGGTAATACGTACACCAGGTACATCTTCAGCTAACAAACGAACAAATACTGATGAGGAGTCTCAAAATTCTGAACTAAATGCCCCATCTAAAAAATAAGAAAATCCAATGAGGAATTTATTAAGTATGGTTTTACATTTTGTGTTGTTGATGATGAAGAACGCCCGATATGTGTCATTTGCAACGAAAAATTAGCAAATGAGAGCATGAAACCAGCTAAATTAAAAAGGCATTTGGAAACTAAACATAAAGAACTTCAAAATAAACATGCCGATTTTTTTCAAAGACGAGCTGAAAATCTGAAAATTCAAAGTGCAAATCTAAATAAATTTACAGAAATACCTCAGAAAGCATTACGAGCTTCTTAAGAAGTTTCTTATCTAATAGGAAAAACAATGAAACCCCATACAATTGGAGAATCCCTTATCCTTCCTGCAGCAACTAAGATGACATCAATTATGCATGGCGATAATATGGAAATGAACTAAAAACAATATCATTATCAAGAGATACCGTGTCTCGGCGGATTTCCGAAACGTCACGAAATATCGAGTCAGAATTCATAAAACGCATACAAAATTCATGTGTATTTGCTTTGCAACTGGACGAGACTACCGATATTACTAAAATGTCACAACTAATTATTTACGTTAGATTTATTTTTAATGAAGATATAACAGAAACGTTTTTATGTTGCAAAAGTTTGGAAGGAAAAACAAACGGAGAAAAATATTCGAAGTAATAAATGAATATTTTAAAGTAAAGTCCCTTATACCTGGGCAAACTGTGTTGCAGTTTGTACTGATGGGGCTGCAGCATTAACAGGTTCAAACAAATGGCTCAGAGGCTTAATCCAGAAAGTGGCGCCTCATATGGTATTTAATAACTGCATGATTCACACATTGGCAAGCTCTTGTTGCAAAAGATATGGATGAAGAGTTGCACAACATATTACAAGACGCTGTTAGTTCAATTAACTACATTAAATGCAACAGTCTTAACAGCCGTCTCTTTTCAATACTTTGCAATGAGATGGGCTCAACGTATGAGAGATTACTGTCTCTCACGTGGGAAAATACTACGACGGATATTTGATTTGAGTGCACATGTTTTTAAGCGAAAAGAAACATAGATTGGCAAGTTATTATATCAATGAAGTTTGGCTAGGAAAGCTGAGCTAATTAGTTGATATTTTCCAAAAACTTAACGACTTAAATTTGAGCTTGCAGGGTGAGAATTCAACTATAATAACTTCAGCCAGTAAAATTCAAGCTTTTAAAAATAAGCTTAGTCTCTGGCAAACCGAACTGAATAAAAACAACACCGACATGTCCCCTTGCTTTAACGATTTTATCAAGGAAAATAATATAGATATATTTACATTTAAAAACATCATTTCCAATCACATTGAAAAGTTAAAAGAAAATTTTTCGAGAAGATTCGAGGATTTTCCTGAAAACGATCTTGGTTGGATTCGTGATCCATTTTCCTACGACATATGCAGTTTAACTTTTCAAAATAGTGAGAAAGAGCAATTGATAGATTTGATTAGTGATTATACTCTTCGAAATCAATTTAAGACTCAGCCTTGGCAAAAATATTGGCTATCCGTGGAAAAGCAATATCCCGTTCTATGCAAGAATGCCATCAAATTACTAATACAATTTGCATCAACGTATTTATGTGAAACTGGATTTAGCAAACTAGTTTCAATAAAAACTAAATACCGCTCTCTTTGAACCTTGAAGATGATATGCGAATTGCAATTAGCAACATACATCCGAACATCAATGAGATAATCAGAAACTTGCAGCCACATACATCTCATTAAAAGGCAATTTACTGATTTTTTTATGTTGTACAAAAAATATTTTCTTTAAATTATAATTAATATTAATATGTGTCAGAAATGATTATTTTTTATTCGATAAAACGAAAGAAAAATGCGCCTATTTACATCGTATTTGTGAACATTTACCTCTAGGGGTCGCCAAAAATTTTCTCTCTACAAAAGGGGTCGCAGTCGAAAAAAGTTTGCGCACCACTGTTCTATCTGATAAATGAAGAGCCCTTGGTATACGAATAAGTTTATTGAAGACTAAACATAACTTCACAGCACTACACTCACACACACCTACATTTAAAACTATTTACAGGGTTTAAGAAGAAATATCGCTTTAAAGCGCTCTGACCAAAGCATCATGCCTTTTATGTTAATTCCATCAGTTGCATCAGCATTCTCTCCTCATAATTAAAATGGGGAGTTACATATGTTTATTCTGGCAACGCTGAAGTCGCCAATTACGTTCAAAGGCGCCAACATCCTGGGCCCCGTTGCAATGTTTAATTGCAAAGTTGCATACATTCTTACATACTAATATATGAAATATACACAAAATACTGATAAAATATATTGATAAACAATTTCAATAATTAATATAATGCAATATGTAAATGAAATATATGCTAATGAATATAATACACAAATACAATTATGCAATACAATAATATATACACTGCTGGCCACCGAAAATGCAACACCATGAAAGACAAGAGATAGCACAACAAAATTTATTTTGTAGATAACATGTTGACCAAGTATCAAATGATTAAATTTATAGACTTCTGTGAAGTATGGTTCCTGCCAGAATCAGTAGCCAGAGTAGCTGCCATTGTTGGAGATCACCGCTGCCACACGCCTCGGCATTGATTCAAAGAGACTTTGGATGTGTTCTTGGGGTACAGCAGACCAAGCAGCGTCCACACGTTGCCAAAGTTGATCTGGTGTGGCAGCTGGGAGTGTAATTTGGGTCAATCGTTGAGCAACCATGGACCACATGTTTTCTATCGGCGAAAGATCCGAAGAATGAGCCGGCCAGGGAAGCAATTCAATCTGGTGATTGACGAAAAACCTTTGGACAATGCTTGCCACGTGTGGTCGCACATTATCCTGTTGAAATATGGCTGTGGCCAAGCCCTGAAGGTAAGGAAGGACAACTGGCTCCAACTCCTCAGAGATGTAGCGCTGGCTGATTAAAGTACTAGCAATGCGTAGTAGAGGAGTGCGAGAATGATATCCAATACCACCCCATACCATAATACCCGGTTCAGGACCAGTGTTGCGGTGCATAAAGTAGCTGTTCAGCATCTTCTCTCCACGGTGTCTCCAAACTCTAATCCGTTCATCGTGGTGTTGCAGACAGATGCGTGACTCGTCAGTAAAGACAACTTCATTCCATTCTGCCTCCCACATTCTTCTTTCATCGCACTATTGGCGGCGGAGACGTCTGTGGTTCTACATCAAGGGTAGACCAAGCAATGGACGTCTTGCTGACAGACCACTCTGCTGTAAACGGCGTCGAATGGTACGTGCAGACATTGAATGATGCGTTACAGACTCAATGTGCTGTGCTATGGTTCATGACGTGACTGAGCGACCCGTCACTGCCATGCGCACAATTTGCCTGTCCTCACGTGAAGTGGTGCACTGAGGTGGATGCGATCGACCACATCGGTCCGTCGTACACTCCTGCATCCAACGGTCACATATCCGCATTACAGTTGTTTGGTTTCGTCCAACACGACTACCGATTTCCCTGAGAGATAATCCACAATCGCGGTAGGCCACTATCCTTCCACTGTCGAACTCAGATACTTGATCAAAAGCTGATCGCTGTTTTTTACGAGACATAACTGATCGTTTTTGGAAAAAACCACAAGAAAAACTCAATTGCCGAAATTGAAATCGTCGAAATCTCCAAGTCTTAAATAGCGCCTTGAGGTGGCGCCACAGGCGCGCGTGATATGTGTCTGCGCTGAAATTCTAATCATTTGCATATCTCTACTCCGCTAATGCATGTTGTAAATTTCATGTTATTTGTTACGGTGGCCAGTAGTGTATATCGTTATTCATAGATTGGCAATTTTACAATTGTATTGACAGGGCGTTAGTAGGTGCCTTTACAGCGAAGCAAATAAAAATACATGCATAACATTTATATGATTTCTTGAATTTACCAGGATACAATTTTAAAAAGAAAGGACCGGTATAATCAATACCAACCTTGGTGAATACCCTTGATACCTTTACTCGGTCACTGGGCAAATCTGCCATAACTTGATTTTTTGCCTTTGCATTTACCTTTAAACAAGAAATATAATTTTTCAATACCTTTCTTACCTGATTTCTACAATTAATTATCCAAAACTCTGACCTGATGTTAGCTATAGTTGATTCAACACCTGTATGAAAAGGTAAAACATGATAATAATTAATCAACAAATTAGGAATATGATCTTTATTTGGAATAAGCATGGGATGTTTTTGATAGACAGTTAAGTTGGAGTGTTTAAGTCTTCCTCCAACACGAAGGATGCTATTCTCATCTATGAAAGGGGACAAATTTAGTACACTACTTGAATTGGGTATTTTTTTACCTTTAAGAAGACACTGGGTTTCAAGAGGAAAATGCACAAATTGAACATTTCTGATAAGGCAAATTAAAGCTCGAGATAATTCAGTAGCAGTTAAACTGTCAATGGTTCTTTGAGAGGGAGGGTTTCTTGCATTTTTTCTTTAAAACGTAGACACCATGCAAGAATTCTTTTCAGTTTCTCAAAAGATGAGCACTTATTGATGATTGGGATTAATTCCACATTTTGCGTTAAAAGACACACTGGATCGGTTTTTTTAAACTCACGTAAATATAAATCATTATCGTTGATTTCACTTATATCACAAGGAGACACAACTGGGTTGTTTTGCAGAACTGATGGATCATACCACCACAATACACAATCTTGAATTTTATCAGGATCGTTCCCTCTGGATATAATAGCCGCCGGATTTTCTTGCAATTGGACGTGTTTCCAGGAGCTCACTTCGGTTAGATAATGAATTACACTGACTCGATTTTTCACAAAGGGCTTGAGAACTGAAGGGTCCTTTTTTTATCCATGCAAGGACGATGGTCGAATCAGTCCACAGCACAATATCGTTGAAGGGAATTTTCATCGATTTGATGGTCTTTTGTATTAACTTAGCAAGAAGCACTGCTGCACACAACTCAAGCCGGGGAATCGTTACCGACTTCAAAGGTGCAATTCTTGATTTGGAGCACAATAAATTTGTAGATACAGTGCCCGAATTATGAAGACACTTTACATAAATTGCAGCACCATTGGCTCTTAAAGAACTATCGCAGTGCCCAAGGAGTTCTATTCTCAGTGCATTGTCCAATAAAATATATATCGTGGAGTTATTAATTGCCGCTAAAGACTTCACAAATCGCTTCCACTGTGTTTCCAAATGTATTGGCAAGGAATCATTCCAAAACAATTTTAATATCCATAATTCTAGCATCACCAGTTTCGCCTTCGTAACTAAAGGCGAAATGAGACCTAATGGATCAAAAATCCTAGCAGTGGCTGAGAGGACTGACCTTTTTGTAATTGTACAGGAATCAGAGACATCTACAATGGAAGACACCGAAAATGCTAAAGTGTCCTTTTATTATGTATTTATATGTTTTTTTTGTATGTTATTTATTTTTATTATGTCCTTTTATTATCCTTATTATTTATGTATATGATTGCTGTGCTCAGCATATATTTAACGCATGGTGATTCATTTGCATTCATTGCGTAACATTTCTCGGTATTGACCTTGGATGATTCGCCTGGCGTGGGTGAAGAGGCAATTGAGCTATCATCTTTTTTCTCTCGATGTAGTTTAGTATTATGAAATTTATTACATATCTTGCAATGGGATGTCGGCACACAATTTTTATCGGGGTGGTAGTTAAGGTAGTTCGTGCAAATGTTATTCTTTTTACATAGTTCATACCTTTCAAAGGAGACTGATTTAAAAATAATTCACAATTAAATATCAGATGCTTATTTTTTTATGACAAATCAAACATTCTTTTTGACGTTGGATAGATTCAACGGAAGAGGCTGGTTTTAATTTTTATTTAGTCAGAAACGATTTCCATCGCGGATTAATTAAACCGGAAATTGGTTTATTTTTTATTGGAACATTTCTCCCCGCGATTTCGGGCGGTTTATTTTCTGCTTCTAACTGAATGCATCTTAGTTCCAAAAATGAAATAAATTCATCTAAGCTAGGTACTTTAGTAGTAGTTAAATGAAATAATCGCTGAGATTCTTTATCGATTTTGTTGCTTAAGACATGCAATATAATTGCATCAGACAAAGAATTCGATTCGAAATTTAAATTTTTTAAAGATCTCAAATGATTTCTTACTTTATCTGTAATTGATCGAATTTGAGATGTATTTTCACTGTTAAGTTTATTTATAGAAAGAATTTCTGCTATATGGATGTCTACTAAAGCTCTTGTATTTTCATATACCGGACTTCCAAGGCCTTCATTAGTGAATCAAAAATATCTTGATCACCTTGAATTAGTGACGCTTCATTTTTTAGTGCTCCTTTGAGATAGCAAAGTTTCTGTACTTCGTTTAAAGACGGATGAGTTCCGATTAGATTCATAAACTCTGTAATTTAAATTGTTCAAATTCTAGGAACTTGCCACTAAAAGTTGGCAATGGCAGATCAGGCAATTTAACATGATTATTCTTTGAAGTATTATTTACAGTTTCCTTTATACTTTCATAATTGGATAAAAGCACAAGAAAGCTTACCTTGATTTCTTCAGCCTCATCTTGTAAATCCCTTAATGTATCCAAAGGGTCTTTTAAATTGACTTTATCCGGAAGGGCACAATAGTCGTTTTGAAGAATGTCCAATTCATTGATAATACTTTTTATATTGTCCAGTTTCGATTTTAGGGCGATGTAATCCTTCGTATTGTCCGTTGGTTGAAAGCTATTAATGAAATTTTTTACCTTCGAAACTTTATTTCGAAAGGTCGTTTGTTTACGATTAAGTTCAATGATGGTCATTTTTGTTACACGATTTATTCCTCGTTCAGGAATCGATTTGGTTAATATTCCTTCGTTCAGGAACCGATTTACGATTATATTCCTCGTTCAGGAACCGATTTTCGATACGGTGTGGTGAGAACTGTCAATGTTCAATTAACCAATGCTACTTCAATACGATAATTAACCCTCCAAGCGGTCTGCACGTAAAATTCCGCCATTCCAGAGATGTTTTTTTCTGCCTTCAAGCAAGATTCACAAAAGCGGCCCAGCCGCATTCTTAAAAATACGGCTCAACCGCTTTTGAGAACCCCAACTGATAGCAAAAAAATATGTGCGGTGCATTTTTGAAGCATCTCCAGAATGGCAAAACTTTAAGTGCAGACCGCTTAGAGGGTTAAATAATTGACTCGTTGTATCCATAATTAAGCTAGAACAAACTGCGGGGAGTCGGACCAATGATCGTCGAGAATTCAATGGAGAACAAGAGGACTGTAACGTTGATTTTAATGTTCTATCTGATAACTGAAGAGCCCTTGGTATACGAATAAATTTATTGATGACTAAACATAACTTCACAGCACTACACTCATACATTCCAACATTTAAGACTATTTACAGGGTTTAAGAAGAAATATCGCTTTAAAGCGCTCTGCCCAAAGCATCATGCCTTTCATGTTAATTCCATCAGTTGCATCAGCGTTCTCTCCTCATAATTAAAATGGTGCGTTACATATGTTTATTCTGGCAACCCTGAAGTCTCCAATTACGTTCGAAGGCGCCAATAGCTTACCCTGTATAGGAGAGAGAGAGAAAAACATTAAAATATAGATCAGCATTTATAACGATTCATTATTTTTTAATCCGTTGTATAAACACAATGCAATGTACATCATTTAGTGTGTTTGCAATAAATTTTATGCATTCTATAAACAGTGTTTACTTTTATTTTCAAAAGTGAATTATATAAGGAACTGTGGAAACAAGTGATTTAATGTTTAAATTTTAACCGTTGTCATATATTTTTCAAATGACAAGAACTTGAAAATAATAGATATTTCAAGTGACTTCTTATTATGGTACTTGGAAATACATCGAATTTTAAGTGCAGTAGTCATTATTCCTAACAGCAATAGAGTGTTAAATATGTCGAAATCCGCCAAGTTGCGCTGATGACGTGAAAGAAGAAAAATTTCTCCGGACAGAATTCAGACAGAGTAAAAATATTGATACAGCATCCTGTAGACGATTTTACTCTTATTTGCTCCACTTAATTGGTTTTGATTAGAATAAAAATTATTTTACAACTACTTTAGTATCTTTTTTTGTTATAAAAACGAATCGAGAGAATATCATAATGTTATGGAAAGATCGAAATCACCAGGAAACTCTATCACGCAATGATGGTTAGGGGGAAATTTCCCTGGTAAAAGATTGAACTCGCTGAAGCATTTTGTGTAATCATTTCGTTGGCGACATTTTTTTGCTAGCGCGGTAAGAAAGTGATTCTTTCATTATTTCACGAATATTACTTTTCATCAACATTATTTTACCTTCTTGTTCGATATAATTTTTCTTAAATCATTTTTGGAAAATAAGTCTTTTACTTTCCATTGGGTTTGGGACAAATCAAGGTATGTGTTTTGTCGGAAATTGTAAATTTTAATAAATGATTTTTTCTAGAAATAAAGGTATGTAAACTTTTTTGGGTACTTTTCCATTTCGCTGGCTCAGACGATAAAATGCCAAAAATGTTACAATCGACGTCAAACGGAATATTCCTGGTAAACTATTTCAGTATGCCTACAATAAAGTATATATGTCACCGGCAAAGTATGAAATCCGACATTCCATAGAATGCCTAAAACTTGGCGGCAATGTATGAAATGACTCTTATTTCACACATTGCCTAGGTATTCTATAGAATGCCTAATGAGAAACCGGAAAAGTATGAAATACATCTCCGATTCGTTTCGAATATTGTGTGGCAAGGCCCGAGACTTTTAACTCGTGTTTCAGGCTCAGAATTTGTAAGTTACACTTTGTGGTTTGTACGGGAGTGTCAAAATACTCAACTTTACTTAAATTTGTTCAACAAAAATTTAATTTTTCCTGTGCTGCATGAAAATGGAGAAGCAAGCTGTAGTGTTGGAGAAGGAATCGTGGTCTATAGCAAGGGACGGCAACCTATGACACACGGTGCCATTATCAGTGGCACTCAGCACTACTTAACAAATTTGTCAATTTTTGAATGGATGGAAGTTCATAAATTTGTAATCGACCTTATTTCACAAACTTCTCCAGAGTTATGGACAATTAAGGAATTATGAAAAAATGTGAACGATAAAACTCTAAAGGTCAATTTACAGCTTTTTTGTAAATTATTGAATGCCGTAGCTGTAGATATTTAACTGTTTGAAGCGAGAAAATTGCATGTATTCTGCTTTTCCACTTATAGTTCTACATATCTAAGTAAAACATCTTTCTTTCTATGAAAAATATTTCGAGTCCGCAAAGAAATTGTTTAACAGCTGAATGCTCAGAATCGTGTCAAAGTGAGTCACAAATTACACCACATTTTTTGCGATATGAAAGGGAATCAGCACTAGGTTAACATTAAATTTTTTTTATTTATCTTTTTATTTAACTGTAATGAAAGGAAATACTTATATTTTACGTTGTCTATTTCTTATTTTAGTAAATATGTTTAAAAAACATAGCATATGTATAATTTCGAGTTGTTTTTTTTTATTTTTGTTGAGAAAAGTTATATTTTATGCTGTTTATTTTTATGTTAAGAAATATTTTTAATTGATGTAAAATTAATGCGCAATAAAGCTGTAAATCTATATAATTGAACTCTATTCTCGATTTCTGTATATCGTGAGAATCGAATTGTTTCAAAAATGTCCTACCATGTGGCACGCTGAATCATAATTGGTAGATTGGCTTTTGACATGCCACAGCTAAAAGGTTGCCGACTCCTGGTCCAAAAGCATGAAACAATTATTCGACACCGAGCTGCCCAAAATTCGAGTTAAAGCTACTAAAAAAAGTATTTTTTTTAACTGAAATTACTTACTAGAAGTTAATAACTCATGTACACAAAAGGCCAAACTGTGTGACTATTAAAAAGGAACCCAGGGCCTATTGGTTGCAGAATAGCTATTATGTGATGTTTGTTGAAAATAAAAATAAACTCATGTAACCTGTTAAATGAAGAAAGCGTCAGTACTATACAAAATGGTTCCCACCCACCGGTCTGTGGATCAAATGCTATCGGGCCACTCAAGGAGTATTAAATCATTTCCATTTTATTAACTGGGGTGTGCTTCTCTAGTGTTTGTTTGACTAACCATGGAAATCACTTTATATTAATTTTTTGGAATAACTGAATTTTATTCTGAAGGCATGTTTAAATACAATTAAATTATTAAATCAAATTAAATTATTAAATCAATTACCCTCAGCGACAGCGGTAAAATTACCAAACGTTGACCGCTCCACGCTGATAAAAAGTTGGGAAGCACTTCTATACAGTATTACGTCGCGTATCTGAGTTATTTTACATACTTCATGAAGCTCATATCGCTATTGGATACGGAGGACGTGATAGAATTCTCTGAAAGAACTTTCAACCAAATACAAAAACGTTACATGTTATGATATTAAACTGTACATCCATCGCGTTGTGAATCTTGCCAGAAAAAAACAGAAAAACTATTTAAAAATCTGTGATTTTTTTCTGAAGGCCAATATATTAGAACTTGTAACGAGTGGGAAGAGGTTTCTACTGACTTGAAATTTCTGAAGGAATTTTAAAACAAGTCTATGCGAAATCAGAATTTACTTTGTGCCCTAAGAACCTGCTTCGAATTAAAGAAATTCCTGATCAGGAAATCCCTCTTCTGTCAGTTGCAATTGCTAATTCCAACGGAAGCGGCTAAGGATTCGTCAAATGTATGTGTAAAACAAAGTACCAAAATAAGAATGATCTTTGCGCAAAAAATGTAATGAAATGTAATTCAAAATGGCATTCAAGCCTACCATGTTGCAATAAGTAAGTTAATTTTAAGTTGTTGTTTTTTTATTTGAAAATTTTGTTTTCCTTAAGACATAAATTTTGTTTGATACAAGTTACTTTTTTCTTTATGCATTTTGAATAATTTTTTAATGGCACACTCATTATTTTGTCAGAATAACATTTGTAGTTTTTTAGAAATGTACGTCATTGATATAATAGCTTTATCTTGACCTCATTTCATACTTTGCCTAAACAGTTTTGGTCATTCTATACAATGCCTAAAAACGTCAGGCGTTCTATTGAATGCCTAGGCATTGTGTAGAATGCCTGACGTTTTTAGGCAAAGTATGAAACATGAGAATTATTTCATACTTTGCCTAGGCATTGTATAGAATACCTAGATATTCTATAGAGTGCCAAACGCTATTTAGGAAAAGTATGAAAAAAGGTTCTAATAAGGCTATTTTGAAGAATTATTTTTTATTTATGTATTTAAAAATTTTATTTTAGCATTTCATATAATGTTTTTATTCAAAAAAATAATACGAGATGAAATTTTATATAAATTATTCACACAGTTTTAAAAATTTGATTTTTTTAAAAAAAATATGGAAAATTTTAATATAATACTCTTTTTGTATTTATTAATTATTTGACCTGAAATTTTTCGTAACTTTCCTAAGAATGTTTTCAGTAACTTTAGGGATCGATTTTACAATAACTCTTAATTAGTTTTAGAGAAAAAAAATGTAGATATACGTGGAAATCTCCTACATTTTAACCTTTTTTTTTATTTTAAAGTATTAAGTTTACAGCGCAAACTGGATGCCTATTTTTGTTACATGCATTATACTGGGTGTTTCTAAATGAATATCGGAGTTTTAACGCTTTATGGTATTTATTACATTCAACTTACGGGTACAATTCATACAGCAAATGAAAGAGTAACTGAAACAGTTTTACCTAAAAGCTTACAAAAGTTCAATGTGAGCCACTTTCGTCACACGGCACACATCAAGCCGATAGGCAAGTTCATCCCAAACTTGGTTCAGTGTGTCTAAGGTAATTCTTGCAACAACTGCTTCAGTCCTGTGTCTTAAGTCTGGAATGTTCCGCTGGTAGTGGAGGTACGTACACACAATTCTTAATGAACCCCCACAGATAAAAATCACATGACATCACAGATCGGGCGAACGTAGAGGCAATGCAAAAAAGCTTTATTGTGAGATCTTTTGCAGAAAATCCATTGGTCGAGCACAGTGATGTTTAACCAATCGCGTACTGAGAGATTCCAGTGAGGCGGTGCACCATCTTGTTGCCAAATGAAGTTATTTGGTTCACTTTCTTTCAATTGAGGAAATAGGCATAGCTGTGCAACATCAAGGTAGGCAAAAACAGTTACAGTTGGTTCTCCGAAAATGAAAGGCCCTTACCCTTCCCGCCGAGATATGGCACAAAAAAACATTCAATTTGGGGGAGTCTCGTTGCGATTCCAGCTCCTCGTGAGGATTTTCTAAGCTCCAGATGCGCGCATTATGAGTGTTTACATGTTCACCGAGGTGTCCACTGCAACGTTCGTTGCACAGTAATAGCAGATTGTGTCTTTACTAATTAGAGAACACAACGCTTTCTGAATGGGGCGTTTTGTTTTGGGCATCTGGACTGTAAGACAGTCCTCAATCCCATATCATGATAAGTCTATGATGGGGAGCTTGACGAATGTGGGGTTTTCCTTTCTGCTTAGTGGCATGACGGCGATTGGTTGGGTGATGGAATCCGGGAGGCGTGGCTTCAGTATTTCATCTGGGTTGAAAGTTGAGTGATAATTTTGACTTGGGTGAGAGCTTAGAGACTGCTCTCTGATTGGGTGCTGGGTGCAGTGATAAGTGACTCCGATTGGCTGCCCTGGGGGCTGAGATATAGTTCATGGGGAGGCGCTTGTCCAGTGGGAAAGAAGGAGAGAAAAAATATTGACTAAAAATTATGAAAGTTAAATAATAGCAGACTGAGATGCAATAAAAATTATTGCATTAGAAAAGATATTAGGAGGGGTTGTAAGAGTCAAGAAGTATTCTTTTGGCCTTTTAGTATTATCATTGGGGGTGTAAGGAATTAGAATTTTGCATATTAGAATTATTGGTATCAGGTAGAGGCGTTAAAAAGTTGATTGCAATATTCTGAATATGAGTTCTAAAGCTAGTAATTTTAAGAGCATTGCGTATGTCGTCATTGCGCATATATCTTGTAGCTTTGACGATCATACGAATAAGAGAATTTTGCAGGGTATCAAGTTTATTAATGTTTGTATTGGCAGCATATCCCAAAACTGGACAAGCGTAAGCTATAATTGGGCTCATAACGGCTGTATAGAGAAGCACTTTGTTTTCTATACTTAAATATGAGTGCCGGCCTATTGGGGGGTAGAGTTTAAACATGATTTTCCGGAACTTATCGCGAGCGTACGAGATATGATTTTTCCAGGTAAGGTGAGAATCGAAAAAAATTCCGAGATATTTGGCTTCCTGAGACCAGGGGATCTGTTTGTTGTACATGATGAGCGGTGGTGGCAAAGAGTGCTTTTTTGTGAAAATAATGGCTGTAGATTTTTCAACGTCGATGCTGATTTTCCATTTATCATAGTAGTTTTGTAAGAGGAGAAGGTGTTTGTTTAATGCGTAGGATATAGTTGTCAAGTTTTTGTATGTTGTGTGGATGGTAGTGTCGTCGGCGTAAAGGTTGATTTTAGTAAGCGAGTAATTGGGAATATCATTTATGTATAGATTGAAAAGAAGGGGACCGAGCAAGCTACCTTGTGGACACCCTGCAGAACATTGTGAGAGTTAGATAACGACTCGTTAACTCTAATTTTAAAGGAGCGGTTGGTTAGATATGAGTGAATGAGGTTGAATCAGAGGGGAGGTAGATTATAGGATATTGTTTAAAAGTGAGTCCATTAATCCAAACACGGTCAAAGGGTTTTTGATATCCAGAAATACAGGTCCCGGCTTTTTTTTTTCGGGAAAACCTTCCGAGATACGTTCAGTTATTTTTAAAAGCGGATGTGGGTAGAAGTTTGTTAGTAAAACCATTTTGGGTTGGGGATTTAGGGTTATTATCGTTAATGAATGTTTTCATTCTGGTAGAATAATAGATTTGTTATTTTACCTAAAGTTGATAAGAGAGAAACGGCGTAACTAGAGCAAATTTTTGGGGTCTTTGCCGGGTTTACAAATTTGGGAAAAATAATGGCCTCCTTCCAGTTGTCTGAAAGGATGAAATTTTAGAATTTTATTAATGTGAAAAAATAGTTGAATAAGGATTAATTTGATTGGAAATTTTTTTAACAGGGTTAGTGATGACTTTTTACCGGGGGCCTTTTCGGGGAAAAATTTGTTAATGTAGTAAATAATTTCATGGAAAAAACGGGTTCAAAGAAGGAGGTAGGGGGTGGAAAGAAAATTATTTACAGTGGTGAAGATTATTTCCATCTTTTTGGGCATATTCATCGTTTCTCGGTCTTTTTCAACAAAGATAAACGCTTTCTGTTCACTGTCGTCTTTTTACGGCGATGATCGGCGGGGAAAGGGGGGAAAAAAATTTAACATACGTTTCCCCGCAGCGCAAATGCCAGCAAACAAACGTTTCAGTTGGTTTTTAAAAATTGATGGGGAGTTATACTAACAAGTTAAATGTAATAAATACTATTTTTTTGGAATGGTACTGATTCAATTAAAAGATGCGTTTTTAAGGCATAAACATTTATTGTGACTGCTTTTGCAGTGTCTCCCTTGCAAGAGTGAGTACAAGTGAGGGTGAGAGGTGGGGGTGCGTCGCAGCGCCAACATCCCGGCCCACGTTGAAATAACATTTCAAGAAACAAATAATTTAAAAAATCATACATAAAATTTCAAATAATAAAAAAAATTTTATCAATATGAAAAAAATTTCACATTAAAATAAACAAAAAAAAAAAATATGAATAAAATATTAATGCGTACATTTTGAATGATTAATAACATTTAAAAATTGGTAGTAAACAGATTTTTTTAAATTCCTCTTTAAAAAAAATTGAGGTGTCTTAATTTTTAAAAACTCTAACCTTCCATCTGAACCTTTAACTATCTCTAAAATTCTTCCCATAGTCCATTTACATGGTGGGAAAATTTTCATCTTTTTAAAAAAACCATCAAATTGGGGTTACTTTTCTTTTTTCAAATTGCCATTTATGTCTAGCCTGTAAATTATTAAGATAATCTAACCTCCGGCCATATAAATTGAACAAATTTTGTTAATTTTTGCCCTTGAATAAACAATTTTTGTCTAATTTTTCTGTCAAGTCTGGCTCAGGTAAACTTTGAAAGGTCTACCTATGAGAAAGTGTCCTGGGGGGAACTCAAAATTTGGATCAGAGGGATGGGAGTAAGGACGGCTATTCAAAATACTTTCTATTTGGTAGTTTTTTATGAATTTTTCTTTTTAGACGCATACCTACTGTTCTTTTAAAATGATGTTTAAAAGTTTTTACCCTCTTCCCAAAGTCCCCAAAATTGGGTGATCTTTGGGGAATAAATTTTAAGAATTTCTTCATTTGTTAAATAATTGGCAAGAATATCTGGTGGATTTTTATCAAATTTATAAACGTTGCAATTCTCTGCTTGCACCTATGAAATTCTTTTCAGTACAAATTGGTATTTTTCCCTTCTATAAAAATCGTTTTAGAGTTAATCATAGCTTCTGTGGTTAGTTCTTGACAACCTCTATATGAAAGCTTTTTTTAATAAAGCAAATGAAAAAAGCAACATAACATTTATGGTAAATACCTTTTGTTCCCTTTTTATTTTTATAAAATCCGTAAAAACTATTCCATGAGAAAAAGGGGAAATAGGAGTAATTCTTTCTCTAGATAAATTTCCCATAATTTGTTCTAAATTTTTAGGTTTGGTTTTGAAAAAAACAAAAATTTTTTAACAATTTGTCTACAGTGTTTCTGCCACAATGGCCAGAACTCTTGTTCAGAAAAGAGGTTTGAGAACCTACGTGCAAATTTTTAAATGGTAATAATTATAATTAAAATAGTTAACTTGTGGTTTTTTGGAAACAAAATGGGAAATTTCTGACTATATGTTAAATTTGAATTACTTAATCTACCACCAACTCTAAGTATGTTTTGTCAAGAAAGGGGGTTCAAACAAGAAGCCTTTTTTAAAAGTTACCCAAAATTTTAATTTTTTTTAAATATATCATATCATATATTATTATTATTCTTAAAGTTCTGTTCAGCACACAAAACTCAGTCACTTCAATGTTCCTAAAATTAGAAATATAATTAACTGACCTCCCACTTCGGCCTTGGCCAGAAACCCTTAATTGAACGTGAAAATCCTAGATGTTGTTGCCCAATGATTTGATTTAGTAATTTTTCGATGTTGGTCAAATCACTGCATTATTGGAGTAATTCACAATACCATTCGAAGAAGATTTTATTATCTTTTTCTGGCGGAAGGGGTGCGATAACAACTAACGGGAATGGGGATCACGCTTCTCTTCTTTTTCTTTCTTCGCCATTAGAACGAAGTTTCTTTCCTTTCACGGCAATCCGGCTGGCCTCTTCGGCAAAGAACAAAATATTCAGCGATAAAAACGGTTTCTTCTCGGTTCAAAATCATTGTTTCTTCCTCCTTTTTTGCCATAGAGCATTCCTTTTCAGTTTCGGCAACTTGACGTCTTCAACAAAGAGGGTATAGCCGTCGGAGTTCCATCAAATTCTCCATAGCATTTATTACCGTCGTTGGCGTTCGTTTTAATTTTAAGAATACATTTAAGTTTAAATTCTGAAATGCGTTTTCAGGTAAATCCTGCCGGTTTTATTGCTGACATGATTTTGGTCAGAAACAGACTTAGTTTTAAAAAGGTCTTTATTCTAGGAGTAGTACATCTCTTCACGACGCACGGGGCAGGAAAAAGAACGCCGCAAAATCTTTAGAGGTAAGGTTACACTTAAAACACCGATCTAACTGACATTCATGAGTACTCTTGAAAGTTAATGCTGACATATAGGGGCTATTAAATATAACGATTTAGAATTATACATGTTTATTGGCTATATTCGGATAGAAAGATAAGATTCGGAAGAAATAAATGATTAGTTTACGATACTTGAAGGGGTGAGGGAAAATAAAAGAGTGCTAGATAGGCAATTTAATTTTAAATCTAATTTAATTATCATACACACACACACACACACATATATATATTTATATATATATAACACATGGATCAATAAGTCCCAGGACTAACAATGAAAACAACATTTTTTGCAAAATTTTTATTCATCAACATGATACTTACTAGGGTGATACAATCCGTTCAAACGCTTTTAATTTTCAATACCATGTTTATAAAAAAATTATCTTTCGCTTCAAATAAGCTTCAGTTTCGATGACCTCCTCATTTGAGCCAATCTTTTCCTGGGCATTTTTTAAGATCAGCAAGGCCAGTAGTCACTGGGGGCTAAATCTGGCAGTATGGGGGTGGGGAAGCAGATCAAAGCCCAATTCGTTCAATTTGCCATTGTTTTCATCGACTTGTGGCAGGTGCATTGTCTTGGTGAAAAGGTTTTTCTCTGCATGTTAGAGGTCGTTTTTTGCGATTTCCTCAAACGCACCAACAAGTCCAATATAATAATCACTGTTAATCGATTTACCTTTTTTTCGAGAGGTGATCAATGAAAATCACGCCTTGCGTATCCCAAAAACTGACGCCAAGACTTTGCCGGCGGCTGCTGCGTTTTCGGACGCTTCGGCGGCTTTCGCCAGCTGTGCGCCATCAGATGACTGCCGCTTCGACTCTGGAGTGTAGTGGTAGCATCCATGTTTCGTCCATGGTCGCATGGCACGACGCAAGAAATTCTTTTTTTTGTTTGCCGGTAAAATAGCGATAAGCTTTCTGAATCAATGAAGCTCATTGCTGTTTTGTTCCATCAAAGAAAACAATCGCGGCACCCACTTGGAAAAACATTTTTCGTACTCAATTTTTCGCTGGAGGATAGTAAATACCACTTCCATATGATATCTGTGTCATCTCAGCAATCTCACGGAGCTTCGCACGATCTTTCATTATAATTTTTGTCACTTCCTCACATTTTCGGTGTAACGGCTTCTGGAGTCTACCCGGCGTTCCGCGTCTATTTGTGTCGGTACGACACGTTTAAATAAACAAACCACCGACAAATCGTTGCTTTTGATGGACAAGGTCGGGTAACTTTTTCAATCATTGTTTTGCTTGCACGGTGAACTTTACCATTTAAAAACGATGTTTTTATCAGAACACGAAACTCGTTTTCCATTTTTAAACAACAAACTACAAAACGACTTTTACTCCAACCTCGATAACTCAGCTGTTTCTGGTCCCGATCGACTTAAATTTTGACACGTTACAAGCAAGGTTGAAATTGCTCCTAGAAAGACCACCAGTTGCGCGGTTTTTGCTACGAGCCATCTCTGTCTCGGGACTTATTGATCCATGTGTTATATATATATATATATATATATATATATCATTAAATTTAAAATCGTAATAAAATACTTTTTATTCATCACTCAAGTTCCAAATACATTATTTAAAAACTTTTGTTTGGATGACAATGTTAATAGATGTTTTTCAAATATTATATAATTCATTTATAAATTTAAAGAGAATAAATGGTAACAAATATAATGAGGTCTAACAGCATAAACACAAAGGTTGATTGATTGATTGAATATTAACGACGCTGTTCAGCTACACAGGGGCTTTTTTTGGGGACGGGCCACGTTATTTTGAACCATGGTCAAGGGACATGGACGACACCTGAAGCTGGCACCCCCTCTCCTAACTACCACTCTAACGGGAGGACGTTTCAGCTCTCGACAGATTTAACGTGCATCGCTGCCCTACACGGCGGGTCTTTAGTGGTATTGGCTCGAACTCGTGACAAGACGAAGCCACGATCCGATACCTATACCACTTGTAGCTACTGCGGCCACATATAAACACAAGGAAAATCGTTCGTGTGTTTCTGTAGCGCAATGGATAACTCAAGTTTAGCTTAAAAATCAAAAGTGTGGGGTTCGAATCCAAACCTGGGATAACCCTAATTTCCGAAAATGTGATTTCATTTTATATGCTATTTATTGGAATAGCTAAATTTAATTAATATGAATAAATAGTAACACACAAACGAAATAATAGTCCAACACCTTATACAGAAAGAAAACAGAAGGAAGAAGGGAGAAAGGAAGGAAAGTCGCTTTCCTATTTTCCATATGTGTGATTTTGTTATATGTTTTATACATATTTATATTAATTGAGAAGTATTAAATAAAGCAAAATTTTCATTGTTGACCTAAGTAGGAATTCACTTATATTTTTTATATTACTTGTTGTGATGTACTTTCACTTATGCTAAATATTTTATCATTGGATATATTTATTGTATTTATATTTCGTTCATTAATGAATTATTGTTGATTTTTATTTTGTTGATTAACTTAGTATTCATCGTTTATTAATAAACAGGACGAATGCAATTCTTTTTAAAATATTAAGTTCTAAGAACTTGTGAAGAGATTCTTATAAATGCCTGCATCACATTTCATTTATAGTATTATTTTTCAGATTTTTAATTGATTTTGATTTAAAGCTCTTGCAATGTCGAGAGAGTCATTCCCACTGTTATCTGATACTTACGTCCCGAAGAAATATTTAGCAATACCCAGCTGCTTCATCCCCTTTGTACACCGATGTTTGGAAAGACAAAGGTCAACAGTGTTTCAAACATACAGGCCTAGAAAGATGTTATGAAAATTTTTCTTTGTTTAAGTCAGTTCTACTTAGGTCAACAAAGAAAATTTTATTACTTTTTATTAAATATTTACAATTAATATAAATATGTATATACATAAAAACAAGAATCACAATTTTAAGTGAAAAAAACGAAAACGATTTTCCTTGCAATTTTTCTTTCTATATGGTGTTGGACTGTTGTATTTATTTATAAGTAAAGTACTTATTCTTATATAAAATACTATAGTAAAGATATTTTGCTCGTCACTATACTAATAATCCCAATTTTTTTCAATTGCTCCTTTTTTAGGGTTCTTTCAAGACGAAATATGTTGGCTTTCTTAAGAAAAATCTTTTACAACTGCAACAAATATTTAGGGGGAACTTACGGAATAACCGAGGAAAATCAAATTACCCATACCAGAATTGTTAAAAAATGCATAAAACCTATTTTTGTGAGTTGGAAGCTTGAATGGAGGTAGAGTATAGTTTAAAATAAAATGCAAAATCATTTAATACTTTGATCAATTTCTACTTTTAAAGTCCTTGGTCTTATAGCTGTGGCCCCCTCCCCATTAATCCTCCTGTTGCAGCCAAGGGTGAAATTTTGTCACATGTAAGTGGCCCGGCGGAAAAAGTGTTGGTACCATGATCTAAGCCCTAAAGATTCATAGTATATTTCCTTAAATACTTTTAATAAATATGAAACTGAGAAATGCATTTTAGTATTATATTAATTAGATAAGAACCAAGAGTTTTCATGATGAGATTGAAAAACTTGTAAAATGATAATGATACTCAGAAAAGCACGTCCAAAATGTATATAGTCAACATTCTATTAACAGCTTTACACTTCTTCTCTTACAACACATCAGTATTTTCTCCAAATTATATACACATGAACAAAATAATACGACACCTATGAAAGAGAATGTACTTTATTAATAGGGAGTTGGACCCTGACTAGAATTACAGACTGTATGCGACGTGAGGATGGACGCAGAGGTCATGAACAACTTTTAATGGAATATATGAAACCATTCTTCGTGAGCGGTCTCTCTAATGCCAGGAATGTCAAAGTAGGTGGTGGGGGAATCCCGAGCACGGAGTTTTGACTCCAAATATTCAATGTTTAAATCGGGTGACTGAGGGGCCAAGAGAAAGGGCCTACGTCCCCCTCATGCTCTGCAAACCATTTATTCTTGCACGATTTTAGCTCTGTGGATAGGAGCGTTGTCGTGCTTGATAAATGGGCATTCTCCGGAAATAAAGTCTGGACAAATGCTCGGACTGCACCTGGAACCTGGGATGTCGACATAATTGGCGCAGACCTGCGCAGGTAACAAGAATGGCATTTAAGACCACACCTGAATATCGCCCCCATACCGCCAAAGGACCCACCTCCATGCTTCACAGTCGGCGCATGATGCATTCAGGGCAATACTTCTTTGGGTGTTCTCACACATAAAACTCGTCGGTGATGCTGGAATAGGAGAACGTTGATTCATCCGACCAGATGACTTGTTGCCGCCACTGTTGTGGGGTCCACTGTCTGTGTGTTCTACACCACTGGCGTCGCTTCATGAAACGCCGACGGTGCTGTTACCAAAGGTTTACAATTGCAACTCTTCCATACAAGTTCGAAACATGCAGTTCCCTTTGGACGGTTCTTGCTGAAATAGGTTACGAATGACTATTCACCTCCAGACGTTATTTGGGATAGCGATTGCTTGCGCTTTCGGGCCACTATGCGGGTTAAGACTTTCTTTTATCCCTCTCGCTAAGCTTTCTTTCCGTCCCACTGTTATTGTGCTTGGCAGGCGCCACATTCCCGCACTTCTTGTATGCTGTCGCAACGGCAGATACGGTACTTCTTGCACGCCCAAATAATTAGCTGTTTCCGTCGACGGCAGCTTTCGTTAACAATCATACCTTTTTCGAACTCTGACGGGTCCGTCATTATTGCGTTTTTTCAGAAATTACAATAGGCGCGTGCAACACCTAATGGCCAAACAATTTAGAGCGACTGATACATTACCTTTCGAACTAGGCGGCTTGGACTGCAACGCAAAATGACATGCGCGCTTTGTGCGTCTTTGAAATAGACCATACCATTTTCGCGGTGTTCGTATTATTTTGTACTTATCACCATATATGAACTCAGTCCCATTTCATAATTTCGTTATTTATTTCAATTGAGAATACCAAGAAAACAATACTTAAAGCAGTGGTCAGAGATCTGCGCTATGTTGCGGGAAATCTGCCTTGGGGAAAAATAAAAAATGAAAAATGTAATTTTTGGTCATGAGAACGCCTAGTGCAGGGGTACTCAAGCTTTTCTTTCTGCTGGGCCGCATACTGCATATGTTAGTTATTTCACCTTGGTCGCAACATGGCGGGGATAAATGGGGGAGGATAAATGCTTTGAGACTAAAACGGCAATGGTAATTAAAATTACGAAGATTGATCAAAGTATTACAACTCCTGTTTAGCTTTTAATTATTATTTTATTTTTTGTGTCTGAATTAAATTAGAAGCACTCCTTCACAATTTCTGCATCAGTATAAGCGGTTTCAAAAGATTACCAACTAATATAACTAATTTTCAAGGATGCATTTATTACCGTTGTATATTACCACTGAAAAAACACTTTCACTGCTGTTGCAAGCAATTGAAGAAAATCTATTTATCACCTCTAGAAAAAAGATGTTTGAGGAAAATTGTCATTGAATGATTCAGTTTATTTATATTTTTTATAAATACATCCCATTGTGGCTAAACAAATAAATACTGATCCATATTTATTTTTCACTGCAAAACTATCCAACCTCACAATCGTCTTGAAACGATATATTTTCTTCGAATATTTTGCTTGTAAGATATAGAAGGATAGTTAAAAGTGGTTCTACCATAAAATTGTCTATATTCACTGCTGTCTTTTTATCACTAACCGTAACCGTTCCCAAATAAAGTAATATCAATTCGTATCCGTATAGCACCCACTTAGCAAAAGCAAAATTGATATACTTGATTTCTTGACAATGAATTTCCACCAAATTTTAATACAATGTTCATAAGTAAGTGAATTTTTTTCAGGACAATGAGGCTATGACCGGGCCACTTAAAAACGCTCGGTGGACCACATATAGCCCACGGGCCGCATGTTGAGTATCGTTGCCCTAGTGTGTGTAGTAGAAAAAACATATAAAATAATACCAGACAATATAAAAAGGTTATCCGCAGCCTTTGCCTTTAATTTTGGGTTGTGAATTTTTGCTAGACTTGCTACAGTACTGAGCAAGAAAACAACTATATTTAACCAGTCTACAAAGTAATGCAAGCGACTTTATTAAACTGCTAGGTCTGTACCCCTTACCAGGTTTCTTGGCCAACTTTGGTAACGGCGGGAAAATCCGTTTTCCATTAAAAGACGACACTTCCCATGCCATCTCTTCACTTTAGAGAACGCTTCGCCATGCATGGCAGGAACTTTCGATGTTCTAAATATTACAAAGCAGATATAACTATTTGCGGTAGTAAAATGATAATTTGCGAGATGAGAATTGTAACAAACCAAACAGTTGAACTCTTTTTACGAGAGGTGAATGCAAAATGAAATCAAACGACTTCTGCGCTAGTTTTGTTCCTTATAAACTCGTGCGCATTTAAACTCTGGCTTTTATAAATACTGCAGCACCATCTGCCAAGCTGAAATAAACATGTTTAAAAAGTATAAACTGGAAAAATATTGTGTGTGTTCGTCTTTCCATGCTTAAACATGTACCTACCATATCAGCATTGTTACGACGAACATACAGAGGAAAGCCTTACTCTGCACGAGGGTCAACAAACACAAAATAAAAGAACTAGGCATAATTAAAATTTAGATGCAAACTGTAAAACAAGTTTGATGTAAAAGAAGCCAGCATTTATAAAAGGAAGTACTCATAATTCTGTTTTATGCAACAAATATGTTCGCGTTAAATGGGAAAGTGAAGGAGGAGAAAAAATCATGGAAAAAATTTTAATAAAATTCTTAAAAGAAGATTGATGCTATTCCTAAGAAATTAGCCAAAGTATTGAATGAAGGTTTTCATGTTAGGATCTTACAAAGGGGGAGGCACGACTAAAGGAAATTCCATTTGGGGTCGAGACTTGGTGTAACAGTAGTACTTCGTTAGGGGTGTTCACACCTCAATGTAATTCCGCCGAATGGCCAGTCAATTCGGAAAACTGTTGCCAGTTTGGTATCGTCACCATACTATGCATAAAGTTAGGTTTTGATTCCACGCGATCAGCTTTTTCTTCATTCCTTTAATAATTATTTAAAATTCAAAATACATTTATTTAGAAAGTTGCTAAATGATATGATATATAATAATTTTGTATTTCATAAGTAAAAATATAACAAATTATATATAAAATATTTATATTAAATTTTATAAATATATTTTATATTAATAAATGATATTTAATAAAATATATATATATATAAATAACCATTTACATAAAAAAATGAATTACTAATAGTTTTTAAAGTAATAAGTAAACAATATAAATAAAATATTTACCTATGTGAAATAAACTATAAAATATATTGCTATTACTAAATTAAATTATTTATAATTAATAATAGCATGTCTTTTACTATATAATTTTCAAATTTGGTATTTATAAATTCATAAAATTCTTAAAAGTCTTTTCAATCATATTTATTTAATATCAGTAAGTTTATTTAATGGTACAAAATTTTGACTAAAATATTTTAATAGTAAATAAATAATATTTCTACTAAACTTATGACGAACAATATTAATTAAATAATAATTTTGAATGATAAAGAAAATAATTTTAATATTAATTTAAATGGTAAATAATATAATTTAATAATAATTTTGAAATGAAGTAAATAGTAATTTTAATAATAAGTGTAAATTATGAAAATTAATGATATTTTAAGAAAAATTAAAATAATTTAATAATAAATTAATATAATTTTAAAAAAATCTGCAAGTACTAGAAATAAATGAATAATAAATTTTAAAAATAAATTATAAATAAGTATATATTTTATAAATTAATAATATTTTCTTATGTATAATAATTATTAATAATACCAATTAGTGTTCTAATAAATTGTAATTAATTAATTATAATAAATAGAATAAATCATTTCTTTTAAAAAAAATTAAGTAATAATTTTTAGAGTATTAATAATTTTAATTAATAATTATTTTAATTAATAATAATTAAAAGATTTAGTTAGTAATAATTTTAAATGTTTTAATTAATAATTATTTTAATTAATAATAATTTAAAAAAAATTTTGTTAATAATATTTTAAATATTTTTAATTAATAAAATTTTTAAATCTTTTGATTAATAATAATTTTAAAATATTTTACTTATTAATTTATGTAATAAATTTATTAATTTTACATTAGAAAATACAAAATAGTACAAATATCCAGTTAATATTTATAAACCTTTCATAAATAAATTTATTTATTTTTAAAATAGTCAAATGAATTCGAAAAGAGAAGTTTATACTTGTGGAACCAAGTCCTAATCTCTAGCATACTAAGAAGCAAATGATCTGCAAGCGGGCTACGATGCTCGTTGGATTAAAATTTAATTGTATAAAGCTAAGCTCGAATTTCGAAGGTTATTTCTCCGTTGACTGGTCATTCAACTGGAATTACATTGAGGGTTGAATACGCTAAGGTACTGCTATTACACTAGTCTCGATCGTGAATTTTATTCCTCGTACCCACTCAGCACGTTAATAACTTTCATAAAAAGAGACGCTATGTTGTATCTTCACATTGAATAATGTGTTTAAAAACATAAACACTTCATTAATTTATGATGCAGGTAAGAAATATTGAGTATCATATCACCATGTGTATAGTTCTTTTCTTTCTCGTTCTCAATCATCATGCTTGGTATCATATTTCGGATCTTTAATTGGTAACAGGCGTTGACGGATGAAGGGACGCAGATGTGAGCTTACAGATATATTATTGCTCTATAAAGCAGAACTTTGTTGCGATGAGTGTATTTAGTTCTTTTGTCCGAGAACTAATTTGTAATCTATATTTTTAAATTCAGATTCTTAGTTTTTATTTGTGTATTTGACAAATGAAAGAATCGATATTGGATTTATAATGATTTTACTTCAGAACTTTAAAAACCAACTAGAAATACAATATAAGAATAGGTGAAGTAGCCAGAATAAGGCTCTATAAAATATTTTCACATTCGCAGAAGAGTTTAATTTAATTTTTATTTTATTTTACTTGTATATTTAATCATGGAAAAAATAATTAACACAATTTCATCCAATACCATATATATAGCTATGATTTCAACCCTAAATAACACATCTGAATTGTTTCAAGTAAAATAGAGGAATAGAATTTATAACGTTGTTTTACTATACTATTTATTGTATGATACTATCTTTATCCATAATTTTAGGAGACTCCATTTCAGGTTCTTCGATACAAAACCTTCCCTGACTGAGGTTCTAGGGCATTATATATGGGAGAAAACTTATTGTGGCATATCTTCTAAAAATGATAATTTACTAATAGAGGGGGTAGCGACTTTTAAATTCTTCTATTTCGAATTATTATTGTGTTCTTGGTAACATTTTATCAGGGTACTTAAAAATATGGGATACCAGAAAAAATTAAATTGTATTGATTAAATTCTTCTTTTTGGATTTTGAAATTTTTTACATATATGGTTCTTTTACAAGTATAGAAGTAATCAATTTCAAATTAAGTATTTCTAAATCGAACATCTAGTTTTATTTTTGTTTAAATGTTTTATAAATCCTCATTTTCTGCGTTGAAGAAAAATTTGATATAGTTACCACTTAACGTTATGTAATTTGAGAACCGTCCAAAAATATTTCCCTTTGTCTTTTTATATAAAGCTTAATGACTAGGAAGCTAATTTAACCTTCCAATTATGTTTCATAGGATTGTAATGTCTTCCTTGGATTTTTTTTTTTTTTTTTTTGAACTAAATCCCCAAAGATGGCGTTAGTACATCGGCAAGAAGAGGAAACATGCTTCACCTATTAAATGATTACATTTGATGAAATCAAGATTCTTCATTGGTATATATATATATAGAGGAAATAGATGTTAGGTATGAAAAAAGTGAAAAAGGAAATAAATTATATTAGTAATCAATATATATATATATATATATAAATGTGTAAATCACACACGCAGCTTTACCTCGGACAGGTAGGGAGTACAACATTACGTATTAGGCATTTTGGGGACTATACGAATGCAGAAATGAGTATGTCATAAATATCTTCTTATTCGTGAAGAGGCCGATTTTAATACCTGTGACTTAAGAATCCAAATTTTAAGTAGAATAAATCGAATATAAAAAAAAGGTAAGAAATTAAGTATTATAATGGCCACAAACACATATACATAAACAAAACGATATTTGCGCACCACTTTTTTCTTTTTACCCAAAATTATTTTATCTAATGATAAAATAAAGGAAGTATAAACATATCTTGATTTTGGTATGTACGCAATCTTAAAAGCGTGTCACTTGTTGATGCGTGGAATTCCAGAAATCGTTATAGCCGATAAATTATCTACGACATTTGGTGTCCGACTTATGGTACCACACTTAAAGAGATGCAAGGCTCTGTATGGGTAGGGCTGCAATGGAAATGCTCCAATCCGCAGCCTTTTAAATTTAAAATAAAAATGATTTACAAATGTTTCAGAAAAAATTGAAATCCTGCGAATTTAATTTGCCCCTGGCTGTAAAGGATTAAAACAAATATTCAATAAAAACCTTGCGGTGGCACTGGAAGCGAATCGCGTATTCTTTATTCGGTGTTAAAGGTTCAATAACGTTTGTAGGTATAATTTGTTTGAAATAAATTGTCTGTTTCAATAAATATTATCCAACTATATAATGTGATTTCTTCGGAAAATTATCGTGAAAATACTAATAGTGTGTACATTATTATAATATATTAGTCAATTATTTGCTCTGATAAAGAAAGTTTCTGTAAGAGACAGTTTGACCAGATCGATCCAGAAAAATCCATATAGAAATTTTTTCAAAAATGTATCCCAGCAACAATTAGGAAGGTGTTGTTGGGTAGAATATCAAATAACTGAACTTTCCTGATTCATTTAAATTCAGAAAATGAACATCTAACTCTGAATAAAAACTTATTAGGCTTTTATTTATTTGTACCACTGAAAGTTATCTGAAAAGAGTTAATTTCTCAGTATTGGTTTATTTTATTTTCAACAAACTTTTGTTTTTCACGTATTTTTTTTTTTTTTTGAAAATGATTTATTCAGATTTTCAATGCTTTGACGGCATTTTTGTATAATATTTACTTTCAATATTTTTTGCTGAGGCCCTTTTTTTAACCGTTCATCAGATTTCTTTCTCTGTTTGTTCTATACCACTGTGTTCCCAGCCAACAGGAATGTAATCTTTTTTGAAGTCTTATTTTAAAATTGTCCAATTACGTAATGTTTTCTTAATCGTCGTCTATAGTTAAATTATTTCCTAGATAATATTCATTTTCTAGCGCGTTATTTCCTTATCTAAAAGTATCTTTCGGATTTCAGACCAAAAATGTTTGTTCTATTACAAAGCTACAAAAAAATCAAAATATTCCTTGTTTGTTTTACCAGGGTGAAATTGTGCTTCACCATAGATCCTCAATGATCCTTTCAGACTCACCTACCCATTCAAATGTTCGCAATTTCCATTTCACTTGGTATTTTACTATGACCATTGATTAATCCTAAAGGTCAGCTCGCCCAATATGAAATTTAGTAAGCTTAAAATTTATAAAACCCTTACTTTCTCGACCAATTATATGTTGCATGTTAGGGTTTGACAAATCATCGCATTTTGTTTTGTTTATACCCCTCAAATTAATAAAACATTGTGCATTCAATGCCATTTCCAATTTATTTTCGTGCGTTAAAAAACATGTTTGAAAATAGCTCGAGTTTTATCTTCTTTTTTAACCCTTCAATCAAAACAAGTTTTAGTTTCTATTTAGAATATAGAACTATATTCAACTTTCAGTTCATAAGTAAATACATACTGACACACGCAATCGATAGGTCAAATTATTGGCAACTGCACATGTGATGATGTCAGGTATTATGATAATTTTCTTTATAAAAATTTCATCAAAACGGTCAGATTGATGCAACTTATTCAAAAAGGTTTGTAATTTTTCGGATTTAAGACTTGTGTACGGGACAGCGTCTGTTGGGACCGCTAGTGTGTATATATATATATATATGACATGATTTTGGAGTCGAAACAGACTTAGTTTTAAAAGGTCTTTATTCTAGAATAGGTACATCTCGTGACACACACAGAGGCAGAGAAGAAAATAGAACGCCACTGAAACTCTTAGAGGTAGGGTTGACCCGCTAAAACACCAATCGCGGCGTTCCATGAGTGTAGCTCTTGAAAGTTAATTTCTGACATAAGGGGCTATTAAATATAACAGTCTGGAATTAGACATGCTTATTGTGGCTAGACCATATGTTCCGGAAAAATAAATGGGTCATTAGTTTGATACTTGAAAAGGTGAGGAGAAAATAAGTGAACACTTGATAGGGGAATTTAATTTTTAATCCTAATTTAGTATCCTTATTTGCCCCAATTTTAAAAAGGGAAATGGCGTGGTTTCTCTCTTTACAAACTTAATCCAATTTTCAGCATATAGAAAACAATTTTTATAGCATCATTTGGGCTTATATTACACACAGTAGAAATATTTATGTAAAATAAATACTAAAATCAAATTGCTCTAAAATAAACCAAACTATAACAACAAACACAGTAATATTACTTTAAAAAAATTGGTGATAAAAATGAATTTCTAGAATAGATATAACTGAGATTCCAGCTTGTTCAAATCTATTCGACACATCCAGAATAAGAGCTCGCGTTTCCTCCTATTCCTTCTATGTAGATTCGTATTATAGCTAACTTGAATAGTATATTCAATTTTTTTACATATTGGAAAATATTATCGTATCAAACAATAAGATAGTAGATGTAAAAATACATGGAATCATACAAATATTCAAATACTAATTTTGTTTAAAAATCTACTCTGGCGCCATCGTAGTAATACATAACATTTTGCATGTATGAAATACATTTTTTAAAAAGATAAAAAAAATATAGACACTAATAAAATGAAATCATTAATAATATGAAAATGGTGTACAACAACTTATAGGCACTATTCAACACAATAAACAATATTTTATTTCATATGCGTTATAAACTCTAAGAATATAAAAGTATAAAAATTATAAGAGAATATAGGAATAAAATAATATAAGAGTTATATAAGATTAAAAGAGCTCTTTAAATAATTGTGAAGCAGAAATGTGGACTCTTCTATAATCACCTTTAGTATTTATGCAAAATTTCCACAATATTCACTTTAACTTAACACACAATATCGCATACAATATTTTGAATCTCTCCGTAACCTTCTAAGTATTCGTTTCATAGACAAAATCCTTGACTTTCTCTTACATAACACATTCACTAATATAAACTGTATCACACTACTTATTTTTGAACACATCTCTCTGAAATCTGCGTGATCAAATCTGGTGAATGCTAATAAAGAAACAATAAGAGGTGTACATATCAAACTTATAAGAACGTTTGTCCTCTTAATGTTTCAAGACATATACAAAATTATAATGATTGTATTCTCCCTTATCCACTGTACAATATCCAAAAATAAACTTCAAAGTTGATTATTAATTAATTTTAATTTATACACTTTGGTGTGCAAAACTTAAGCAACAATGTAAAAATTTAACCAGATAACCATGAAATTACCAAAAGGTCTGGGGTAATTACAGTGAACACGTAAGTCAGTAGAAACGTCGTAATGTGCAAATATCAGGAACAAAACGTCCAGCACAAACGTGAGTGTACGCAAAACGCGTGATGTCGGCGCGCGCTGCTCAATATGGTAGAATAAAATGAAGGGACGGAACGCAATTCAACATATTCGCTGCAAGTGCCAGTGGTCAGTTCGTGAAATGTCAGCTAGAAGAAATCCCTGGACGACTTCACGTGGAGAATGATCGGAAAGCTGGAAGGGGCGGCTGCACGTACCAGTGTAGCCGCAGAGTTCGGAATCAACAAAGTGTGGTTTCGCGCGCTTGAAGAAGCGTTCCCAAACCACAGGTACAGCTGTTAGAAGGGTTGGTGGTGGCCGCCCGAGGACGACAACGGCAGGGGATGACCTACTCATATCATCCTGCAGGCGAAAAAGGGTCAACAGCCAGTCAGCAAGCACCATTGCTCAGAAACTCTGTACAACGGGTCGACAAGTGTCGCGGTTTACTGTGGCCGAACGCCTTCACAAAGGGGCCTGCTAAGCCCACGTCCTGAACGCTGCCTCCAGTTGAAAGTTGGCCACCAGAAGCCATTGTTTGCTGTGGGCCAGAGAACGCACAAAACGGACAACTGATCAATCAGAGTCGTGTCCTCTTTACGGATGAGAGTCGGTTCAGTGCCAGAAGCGATTCTCAACGCGTTTGATTTGGAGATCGGGACGGTTTTTATCCCAGTAACATCAAGGAAGAACTTACCGTTACGGTGGTGGTCCTGGAGTTCTTGTCTGGGGAGGCATTATGCTGAACGGGCGGAACTGAAACCACATTTTCGATGGGGTCTGTAACCGGGGATCGCTATTGTGAGGTACTTCTTCCCCATGTGCGTCTTTTTCCGGGTACCACAGACTTCTATTTTACTTTATGGATGACAATGCGGCCGCATCGCACTCTTGCTGTTGAGGAGCTGCTGGAAAGTGAAGATATCACTCGAATGGATTGGCCAGCGTGCTCGCGGAATTTAAATCCCCATCGAACATGTGTGGAAGGATGCTTTGGGGAGACGTATTGCCCACGCTTACATCATCGGAGAACAACCAACAACTCAAACAGATGTTGATTGAAGAATGGGCACTCTACCTCAAGGGTATGTTGCACCAGCTGGTTCTGAGTATGCGGAGATGGTGCGAAGCAACCATTGTAATAGAAAGGGGAGGGAGCATATACCATATTAAGGAACATCTACTTGTTGTTCTTCCTGTTGTATGAACAATCACGAGTCACGATACTATGCGTTCAATAAAGCTTGTTTTGTTTGGTTCATACCGTATGCGTTGTATTCCTTTTCAGCGCGGTAGCATCGTCGCTTACGTACATAATACTCTCCCTCATTTCAAGAATTCTGTCTCTCAAGATGATTTTTTCGTGAAGTTATGAAATAAACACACCTATTGCTTAAGTTTTGCACCAATTGCAGATAAGGAAAATTTCGAGAAAATGAATCTTGATATATGGTATATCCAAGAACACACAATTCAAAATGAAAAAAGAATGAAATGGCATACTGCAATAAGGTTACTGCTGAATATAAAATATAATTAACATAACAATAAAATTCAGTGGAAAAAGAATGCAACTTATTGACTTTACTTTTGTTTTCTTATAAAATCAATATCGATGATATTAGTACAGTAGTCAATTTTCTGAAAATTTATATCTTTTAACTTTAAAACATCAATTTTCTATCATAAATGTTCTTTCATGTTCGACATGTTAAGATAAGAGTAAATTATATTAAAATTTCTCAAAATTTTGTATGGAAACATACACTGTTTTTCTCAATTAAAATAAAAGAATATCTCATTTAACACAACTATATTGTATAAAATTAAATATATCATATCATATATTATTATTATTCTTAAAGTTCTGTTCAGCACACAAAACTCAGTCACTTCAATGTTCCTAAAATTAGAAATATAATTAACTGACCTCCCACTTCGGCCTTGGCCAGAAACCCTTAATTGAACGTGAAAATCCTAGATGTTGTTGCCCAATGATTTGATTTAGTAATTTTTCGATGTTGGTCAAATCACTGCATTATTGGAGTAATTCACAATACCATTCGAAGAAGATTTTATTATCTTTTTCTGGCGGAAGGGGTGCGATAACAACTAACGGGAATGGGGATCACGCTTCTCTTCTTTTTCTTTCTTCGCCATTAGAACGAAGTTTCTTTCCTTTCACGGCAATCCGGCTGGCCTCTTCGGCAAAGAACAAAATATTCAGCGATAAAAACGGTTTCTTCTCGGTTCAAAATCATTGTTTCTTCCTCCTTTTTTGCCATAGAGCATTCCTTTTCAGTTTCGGCAACTTGACGTCTTCAACAAAGAGGGTATAGCCGTCGGAGTTCCATCAAATTCTCCATAGCATTTATTACCGTCGTTGGCGTTCGTTTTAATTTTAAGAATACATTTAAGTTTAAATTCTGAAATGCGTTTTCAGGTAAATCCTGCCGGTTTTATTGCTGACATGATTTTGGTCAGAAACAGACTTAGTTTTAAAAAGGTCTTTATTCTAGGAGTAGTACATCTCTTCACGACGCACGGGGCAGGAAAAAGAACGCCGCAAAATCTTTAGAGGTAAGGTTACACTTAAAACACCGATCTAACTGACATTCATGAGTACTCTTGAAAGTTAATGCTGACATATAGGGGCTATTAAATATAACGATTTAGAATTATACATGTTTATTGGCTATATTCGGATAGAAAGATAAGATTCGGAAGAAATAAATGATTAGTTTACGATACTTGAAGGGGTGAGGGAAAATAAAAGAGTGCTAGATAGGCAATTTAATTTTAAATCTAATTTAATTATCATACACACACACACACACACATATATATATTTATATATATATAACACATGGATCAATAAGTCCCAGGACTAACAATGAAAACAACATTTTTTGCAAAATTTTTATTCATCAACATGATACTTACTAGGGTGATACAATCCGTTCAAACGCTTTTAATTTTCAATACCATGTTTATAAAAAAATTATCTTTCGCTTCAAATAAGCTTCAGTTTCGATGACCTCCTCATTTGAGCCAATCTTTTCCTGGGCATTTTTTAAGATCAGCAAGGCCAGTAGTCACTGGGGGCTAAATCTGGCAGTATGGGGGTGGGGAAGCAGATCAAAGCCCAATTCGTTCAATTTGCCATTGTTTTCATCGACTTGTGGCAGGTGCATTGTCTTGGTGAAAAGGTTTTTCTCTGCATGTTAGAGGTCGTTTTTTGCGATTTCCTCAAACGCACCAACAAGTCCAATATAATAATCACTGTTAATCGATTTACCTTTTTTTCGAGAGGTGATCAATGAAAATCACGCCTTGCGTATCCCAAAAACTGACGCCAAGACTTTGCCGGCGGCTGCTGCGTTTTCGGACGCTTCGGCGGCTTTCGCCAGCTGTGCGCCATCAGATGACTGCCGCTTCGACTCTGGAGTGTAGTGGTAGCATCCATGTTTCGTCCATGGTCGCATGGCACGACGCAAGAAATTCTTTTTTTTGTTTGCCGGTAAAATAGCGATAAGCTTTCTGAATCAATGAAGCTCATTGCTGTTTTGTTCCATCAAAGAAAACAATCGCGGCACCCACTTGGAAAAACATTTTTCGTACTCAATTTTTCGCTGGAGGATAGTAAATACCACTTCCATATGATATCTGTGTCATCTCAGCAATCTCACGGAGCTTCGCACGATCTTTCATTATAATTTTTGTCACTTCCTCACATTTTCGGTGTAACGGCTTCTGGAGTCTACCCGGCGTTCCGCGTCTATTTGTGTCGGTACGACACGTTTAAATAAACAAACCACCGACAAATCGTTGCTTTTGATGGACAAGGTCGGGTAACTTTTTCAATCATTGTTTTGCTTGCACGGTGAACTTTACCATTTAAAAACGATGTTTTTATCAGAACACGAAACTCGTTTTCCATTTTTAAACAACAAACTACAAAACGACTTTTACTCCAACCTCGATAACTCAGCTGTTTCTGGTCCCGATCGACTTAAATTTTGACACGTTACAAGCAAGGTTGAAATTGCTCCTAGAAAGACCACCAGTTGCGCGGTTTTTGCTACGAGCCATCTCTGTCTCGGGACTTATTGATCCATGTGTTATATATATATATATATATATATATATATCATTAAATTTAAAATCGTAATAAAATACTTTTTATTCATCACTCAAGTTCCAAATACATTATTTAAAAACTTTTGTTTGGATGACAATGTTAATAGATGTTTTTCAAATATTATATAATTCATTTATAAATTTAAAGAGAATAAATGGTAACAAATATAATGAGGTCTAACAGCATAAACACAAAGGTTGATTGATTGATTGAATATTAACGACGCTGTTCAGCTACACAGGGGCTTTTTTTGGGGACGGGCCACGTTATTTTGAACCATGGTCAAGGGACATGGACGACACCTGAAGCTGGCACCCCCTCTCCTAACTACCACTCTAACGGGAGGACGTTTCAGCTCTCGACAGATTTAACGTGCATCGCTGCCCTACACGGCGGGTCTTTAGTGGTATTGGCTCGAACTCGTGACAAGACGAAGCCACGATCCGATACCTATACCACTTGTAGCTACTGCGGCCACATATAAACACAAGGAAAATCGTTCGTGTGTTTCTGTAGCGCAATGGATAACTCAAGTTTAGCTTAAAAATCAAAAGTGTGGGGTTCGAATCCAAACCTGGGATAACCCTAATTTCCGAAAATGTGATTTCATTTTATATGCTATTTATTGGAATAGCTAAATTTAATTAATATGAATAAATAGTAACACACAAACGAAATAATAGTCCAACACCTTATACAGAAAGAAAACAGAAGGAAGAAGGGAGAAAGGAAGGAAAGTCGCTTTCCTATTTTCCATATGTGTGATTTTGTTATATGTTTTATACATATTTATATTAATTGAGAAGTATTAAATAAAGCAAAATTTTCATTGTTGACCTAAGTAGGAATTCACTTATATTTTTTATATTACTTGTTGTGATGTACTTTCACTTATGCTAAATATTTTATCATTGGATATATTTATTGTATTTATATTTCGTTCATTAATGAATTATTGTTGATTTTTATTTTGTTGATTAACTTAGTATTCATCGTTTATTAATAAACAGGACGAATGCAATTCTTTTTAAAATATTAAGTTCTAAGAACTTGTGAAGAGATTCTTATAAATGCCTGCATCACATTTCATTTATAGTATTATTTTTCAGATTTTTAATTGATTTTGATTTAAAGCTCTTGCAATGTCGAGAGAGTCATTCCCACTGTTATCTGATACTTACGTCCCGAAGAAATATTTAGCAATACCCAGCTGCTTCATCCCCTTTGTACACCGATGTTTGGAAAGACAAAGGTCAACAGTGTTTCAAACATACAGGCCTAGAAAGATGTTATGAAAATTTTTCTTTGTTTAAGTCAGTTCTACTTAGGTCAACAAAGAAAATTTTATTACTTTTTATTAAATATTTACAATTAATATAAATATGTATATACATAAAAACAAGAATCACAATTTTAAGTGAAAAAAACGAAAACGATTTTCCTTGCAATTTTTCTTTCTATATGGTGTTGGACTGTTGTATTTATTTATAAGTAAAGTACTTATTCTTATATAAAATACTATAGTAAAGATATTTTGCTCGTCACTATACTAATAATCCCAATTTTTTTCAATTGCTCCTTTTTTAGGGTTCTTTCAAGACGAAATATGTTGGCTTTCTTAAGAAAAATCTTTTACAACTGCAACAAATATTTAGGGGGAACTTACGGAATAACCGAGGAAAATCAAATTACCCATACCAGAATTGTTAAAAAATGCATAAAACCTATTTTTGTGAGTTGGAAGCTTGAATGGAGGTAGAGTATAGTTTAAAATAAAATGCAAAATCATTTAATACTTTGATCAATTTCTACTTTTAAAGTCCTTGGTCTTATAGCTGTGGCCCCCTCCCCATTAATCCTCCTGTTGCAGCCAAGGGTGAAATTTTGTCACATGTAAGTGGCCCGGCGGAAAAAGTGTTGGTACCATGATCTAAGCCCTAAAGATTCATAGTATATTTCCTTAAATACTTTTAATAAATATGAAACTGAGAAATGCATTTTAGTATTATATTAATTAGATAAGAACCAAGAGTTTTCATGATGAGATTGAAAAACTTGTAAAATGATAATGATACTCAGAAAAGCACGTCCAAAATGTATATAGTCAACATTCTATTAACAGCTTTACACTTCTTCTCTTACAACACATCAGTATTTTCTCCAAATTATATACACATGAACAAAATAATACGACACCTATGAAAGAGAATGTACTTTATTAATAGGGAGTTGGACCCTGACTAGAATTACAGACTGTATGCGACGTGAGGATGGACGCAGAGGTCATGAACAACTTTTAATGGAATATATGAAACCATTCTTCGTGAGCGGTCTCTCTAATGCCAGGAATGTCAAAGTAGGTGGTGGGGGAATCCCGAGCACGGAGTTTTGACTCCAAATATTCAATGTTTAAATCGGGTGACTGAGGGGCCAAGAGAAAGGGCCTACGTCCCCCTCATGCTCTGCAAACCATTTATTCTTGCACGATTTTAGCTCTGTGGATAGGAGCGTTGTCGTGCTTGATAAATGGGCATTCTCCGGAAATAAAGTCTGGACAAATGCTCGGACTGCACCTGGAACCTGGGATGTCGACATAATTGGCGCAGACCTGCGCAGGTAACAAGAATGGCATTTAAGACCACACCTGAATATCGCCCCCATACCGCCAAAGGACCCACCTCCATGCTTCACAGTCGGCGCATGATGCATTCAGGGCAATACTTCTTTGGGTGTTCTCACACATAAAACTCGTCGGTGATGCTGGAATAGGAGAACGTTGATTCATCCGACCAGATGACTTGTTGCCGCCACTGTTGTGGGGTCCACTGTCTGTGTGTTCTACACCACTGGCGTCGCTTCATGAAACGCCGACGGTGCTGTTACCAAAGGTTTACAATTGCAACTCTTCCATACAAGTTCGAAACATGCAGTTCCCTTTGGACGGTTCTTGCTGAAATAGGTTACGAATGACTATTCACCTCCAGACGTTATTTGGGATAGCGATTGCTTGCGCTTTCGGGCCACTATGCGGGTTAAGACTTTCTTTTATCCCTCTCGCTAAGCTTTCTTTCCGTCCCACTGTTATTGTGCTTGGCAGGCGCCACATTCCCGCACTTCTTGTATGCTGTCGCAACGGCAGATACGGTACTTCTTGCACGCCCAAATAATTAGCTGTTTCCGTCGACGGCAGCTTTCGTTAACAATCATACCTTTTTCGAACTCTGACGGGTCCGTCATTATTGCGTTTTTTCAGAAATTACAATAGGCGCGTGCAACACCTAATGGCCAAACAATTTAGAGCGACTGATACATTACCTTTCGAACTAGGCGGCTTGGACTGCAACGCAAAATGACATGCGCGCTTTGTGCGTCTTTGAAATAGACCATACCATTTTCGCGGTGTTCGTATTATTTTGTACTTATCACCATATATGAACTCAGTCCCATTTCATAATTTCGTTATTTATTTCAATTGAGAATACCAAGAAAACAATACTTAAAGCAGTGGTCAGAGATCTGCGCTATGTTGCGGGAAATCTGCCTTGGGGAAAAATAAAAAATGAAAAATGTAATTTTTGGTCATGAGAACGCCTAGTGCAGGGGTACTCAAGCTTTTCTTTCTGCTGGGCCGCATACTGCATATGTTAGTTATTTCACCTTGGTCGCAACATGGCGGGGATAAATGGGGGAGGATAAATGCTTTGAGACTAAAACGGCAATGGTAATTAAAATTACGAAGATTGATCAAAGTATTACAACTCCTGTTTAGCTTTTAATTATTATTTTATTTTTTGTGTCTGAATTAAATTAGAAGCACTCCTTCACAATTTCTGCATCAGTATAAGCGGTTTCAAAAGATTACCAACTAATATAACTAATTTTCAAGGATGCATTTATTACCGTTGTATATTACCACTGAAAAAACACTTTCACTGCTGTTGCAAGCAATTGAAGAAAATCTATTTATCACCTCTAGAAAAAAGATGTTTGAGGAAAATTGTCATTGAATGATTCAGTTTATTTATATTTTTTATAAATACATCCCATTGTGGCTAAACAAATAAATACTGATCCATATTTATTTTTCACTGCAAAACTATCCAACCTCACAATCGTCTTGAAACGATATATTTTCTTCGAATATTTTGCTTGTAAGATATAGAAGGATAGTTAAAAGTGGTTCTACCATAAAATTGTCTATATTCACTGCTGTCTTTTTATCACTAACCGTAACCGTTCCCAAATAAAGTAATATCAATTCGTATCCGTATAGCACCCACTTAGCAAAAGCAAAATTGATATACTTGATTTCTTGACAATGAATTTCCACCAAATTTTAATACAATGTTCATAAGTAAGTGAATTTTTTTCAGGACAATGAGGCTATGACCGGGCCACTTAAAAACGCTCGGTGGACCACATATAGCCCACGGGCCGCATGTTGAGTATCGTTGCCCTAGTGTGTGTAGTAGAAAAAACATATAAAATAATACCAGACAATATAAAAAGGTTATCCGCAGCCTTTGCCTTTAATTTTGGGTTGTGAATTTTTGCTAGACTTGCTACAGTACTGAGCAAGAAAACAACTATATTTAACCAGTCTACAAAGTAATGCAAGCGACTTTATTAAACTGCTAGGTCTGTACCCCTTACCAGGTTTCTTGGCCAACTTTGGTAACGGCGGGAAAATCCGTTTTCCATTAAAAGACGACACTTCCCATGCCATCTCTTCACTTTAGAGAACGCTTCGCCATGCATGGCAGGAACTTTCGATGTTCTAAATATTACAAAGCAGATATAACTATTTGCGGTAGTAAAATGATAATTTGCGAGATGAGAATTGTAACAAACCAAACAGTTGAACTCTTTTTACGAGAGGTGAATGCAAAATGAAATCAAACGACTTCTGCGCTAGTTTTGTTCCTTATAAACTCGTGCGCATTTAAACTCTGGCTTTTATAAATACTGCAGCACCATCTGCCAAGCTGAAATAAACATGTTTAAAAAGTATAAACTGGAAAAATATTGTGTGTGTTCGTCTTTCCATGCTTAAACATGTACCTACCATATCAGCATTGTTACGACGAACATACAGAGGAAAGCCTTACTCTGCACGAGGGTCAACAAACACAAAATAAAAGAACTAGGCATAATTAAAATTTAGATGCAAACTGTAAAACAAGTTTGATGTAAAAGAAGCCAGCATTTATAAAAGGAAGTACTCATAATTCTGTTTTATGCAACAAATATGTTCGCGTTAAATGGGAAAGTGAAGGAGGAGAAAAAATCATGGAAAAAATTTTAATAAAATTCTTAAAAGAAGATTGATGCTATTCCTAAGAAATTAGCCAAAGTATTGAATGAAGGTTTTCATGTTAGGATCTTACAAAGGGGGAGGCACGACTAAAGGAAATTCCATTTGGGGTCGAGACTTGGTGTAACAGTAGTACTTCGTTAGGGGTGTTCACACCTCAATGTAATTCCGCCGAATGGCCAGTCAATTCGGAAAACTGTTGCCAGTTTGGTATCGTCACCATACTATGCATAAAGTTAGGTTTTGATTCCACGCGATCAGCTTTTTCTTCATTCCTTTAATAATTATTTAAAATTCAAAATACATTTATTTAGAAAGTTGCTAAATGATATGATATATAATAATTTTGTATTTCATAAGTAAAAATATAACAAATTATATATAAAATATTTATATTAAATTTTATAAATATATTTTATATTAATAAATGATATTTAATAAAATATATATATATATAAATAACCATTTACATAAAAAAATGAATTACTAATAGTTTTTAAAGTAATAAGTAAACAATATAAATAAAATATTTACCTATGTGAAATAAACTATAAAATATATTGCTATTACTAAATTAAATTATTTATAATTAATAATAGCATGTCTTTTACTATATAATTTTCAAATTTGGTATTTATAAATTCATAAAATTCTTAAAAGTCTTTTCAATCATATTTATTTAATATCAGTAAGTTTATTTAATGGTACAAAATTTTGACTAAAATATTTTAATAGTAAATAAATAATATTTCTACTAAACTTATGACGAACAATATTAATTAAATAATAATTTTGAATGATAAAGAAAATAATTTTAATATTAATTTAAATGGTAAATAATATAATTTAATAATAATTTTGAAATGAAGTAAATAGTAATTTTAATAATAAGTGTAAATTATGAAAATTAATGATATTTTAAGAAAAATTAAAATAATTTAATAATAAATTAATATAATTTTAAAAAAATCTGCAAGTACTAGAAATAAATGAATAATAAATTTTAAAAATAAATTATAAATAAGTATATATTTTATAAATTAATAATATTTTCTTATGTATAATAATTATTAATAATACCAATTAGTGTTCTAATAAATTGTAATTAATTAATTATAATAAATAGAATAAATCATTTCTTTTAAAAAAAATTAAGTAATAATTTTTAGAGTATTAATAATTTTAATTAATAATTATTTTAATTAATAATAATTAAAAGATTTAGTTAGTAATAATTTTAAATGTTTTAATTAATAATTATTTTAATTAATAATAATTTAAAAAAAATTTTGTTAATAATATTTTAAATATTTTTAATTAATAAAATTTTTAAATCTTTTGATTAATAATAATTTTAAAATATTTTACTTATTAATTTATGTAATAAATTTATTAATTTTACATTAGAAAATACAAAATAGTACAAATATCCAGTTAATATTTATAAACCTTTCATAAATAAATTTATTTATTTTTAAAATAGTCAAATGAATTCGAAAAGAGAAGTTTATACTTGTGGAACCAAGTCCTAATCTCTAGCATACTAAGAAGCAAATGATCTGCAAGCGGGCTACGATGCTCGTTGGATTAAAATTTAATTGTATAAAGCTAAGCTCGAATTTCGAAGGTTATTTCTCCGTTGACTGGTCATTCAACTGGAATTACATTGAGGGTTGAATACGCTAAGGTACTGCTATTACACTAGTCTCGATCGTGAATTTTATTCCTCGTACCCACTCAGCACGTTAATAACTTTCATAAAAAGAGACGCTATGTTGTATCTTCACATTGAATAATGTGTTTAAAAACATAAACACTTCATTAATTTATGATGCAGGTAAGAAATATTGAGTATCATATCACCATGTGTATAGTTCTTTTCTTTCTCGTTCTCAATCATCATGCTTGGTATCATATTTCGGATCTTTAATTGGTAACAGGCGTTGACGGATGAAGGGACGCAGATGTGAGCTTACAGATATATTATTGCTCTATAAAGCAGAACTTTGTTGCGATGAGTGTATTTAGTTCTTTTGTCCGAGAACTAATTTGTAATCTATATTTTTAAATTCAGATTCTTAGTTTTTATTTGTGTATTTGACAAATGAAAGAATCGATATTGGATTTATAATGATTTTACTTCAGAACTTTAAAAACCAACTAGAAATACAATATAAGAATAGGTGAAGTAGCCAGAATAAGGCTCTATAAAATATTTTCACATTCGCAGAAGAGTTTAATTTAATTTTTATTTTATTTTACTTGTATATTTAATCATGGAAAAAATAATTAACACAATTTCATCCAATACCATATATATAGCTATGATTTCAACCCTAAATAACACATCTGAATTGTTTCAAGTAAAATAGAGGAATAGAATTTATAACGTTGTTTTACTATACTATTTATTGTATGATACTATCTTTATCCATAATTTTAGGAGACTCCATTTCAGGTTCTTCGATACAAAACCTTCCCTGACTGAGGTTCTAGGGCATTATATATGGGAGAAAACTTATTGTGGCATATCTTCTAAAAATGATAATTTACTAATAGAGGGGGTAGCGACTTTTAAATTCTTCTATTTCGAATTATTATTGTGTTCTTGGTAACATTTTATCAGGGTACTTAAAAATATGGGATACCAGAAAAAATTAAATTGTATTGATTAAATTCTTCTTTTTGGATTTTGAAATTTTTTACATATATGGTTCTTTTACAAGTATAGAAGTAATCAATTTCAAATTAAGTATTTCTAAATCGAACATCTAGTTTTATTTTTGTTTAAATGTTTTATAAATCCTCATTTTCTGCGTTGAAGAAAAATTTGATATAGTTACCACTTAACGTTATGTAATTTGAGAACCGTCCAAAAATATTTCCCTTTGTCTTTTTATATAAAGCTTAATGACTAGGAAGCTAATTTAACCTTCCAATTATGTTTCATAGGATTGTAATGTCTTCCTTGGATTTTTTTTTTTTTTTTTTTGAACTAAATCCCCAAAGATGGCGTTAGTACATCGGCAAGAAGAGGAAACATGCTTCACCTATTAAATGATTACATTTGATGAAATCAAGATTCTTCATTGGTATATATATATATAGAGGAAATAGATGTTAGGTATGAAAAAAGTGAAAAAGGAAATAAATTATATTAGTAATCAATATATATATATATATATATAAATGTGTAAATCACACACGCAGCTTTACCTCGGACAGGTAGGGAGTACAACATTACGTATTAGGCATTTTGGGGACTATACGAATGCAGAAATGAGTATGTCATAAATATCTTCTTATTCGTGAAGAGGCCGATTTTAATACCTGTGACTTAAGAATCCAAATTTTAAGTAGAATAAATCGAATATAAAAAAAAGGTAAGAAATTAAGTATTATAATGGCCACAAACACATATACATAAACAAAACGATATTTGCGCACCACTTTTTTCTTTTTACCCAAAATTATTTTATCTAATGATAAAATAAAGGAAGTATAAACATATCTTGATTTTGGTATGTACGCAATCTTAAAAGCGTGTCACTTGTTGATGCGTGGAATTCCAGAAATCGTTATAGCCGATAAATTATCTACGACATTTGGTGTCCGACTTATGGTACCACACTTAAAGAGATGCAAGGCTCTGTATGGGTAGGGCTGCAATGGAAATGCTCCAATCCGCAGCCTTTTAAATTTAAAATAAAAATGATTTACAAATGTTTCAGAAAAAATTGAAATCCTGCGAATTTAATTTGCCCCTGGCTGTAAAGGATTAAAACAAATATTCAATAAAAACCTTGCGGTGGCACTGGAAGCGAATCGCGTATTCTTTATTCGGTGTTAAAGGTTCAATAACGTTTGTAGGTATAATTTGTTTGAAATAAATTGTCTGTTTCAATAAATATTATCCAACTATATAATGTGATTTCTTCGGAAAATTATCGTGAAAATACTAATAGTGTGTACATTATTATAATATATTAGTCAATTATTTGCTCTGATAAAGAAAGTTTCTGTAAGAGACAGTTTGACCAGATCGATCCAGAAAAATCCATATAGAAATTTTTTCAAAAATGTATCCCAGCAACAATTAGGAAGGTGTTGTTGGGTAGAATATCAAATAACTGAACTTTCCTGATTCATTTAAATTCAGAAAATGAACATCTAACTCTGAATAAAAACATTAGGCTTTTATTTATTTGTACGCACTGAAAGTTATCTAAAAAAGAGTTAATTTCTCAATGTGGTTTATTTTATTTTCAACAAACTTTGTTTTTTTCCCACGTTTTTTTTTTTTTTTTTACGAAAATGATTTATTCAGATTTTCAATGCTTTGACGGCATTTTTGTATAATATTTATTTTTCAATATTTTGCTGGGGCCCCTTTTTTAACCGTTCATCAGATTTCTTTCTCTATTTTGTTCTATACCACTGTGTTCCCAGCCCAACAGGAATCATAATCTTTTTTGAAGTCTTATTTTAAAAATTGTCCAATTACGTAATGTTTTTCTTAATCGTCGTCCTATAGTTAAATTATTTCCTAGATAATATTCATTTTCTAGCGCGTTATTTCCCTTATCTAAAGTATCTTTCCCGGATTTCAGACCAAAATGTTGTTCTATTACAAAGCTACAAAAATCAAAATATTCCTTGTTTGTTTACCTGTTAGACGGGAAATTCAAGAATACATACATTCATTCTTTTGTCACAATATTTAGGCATCATATCACACAAAAATCTGCATAATTAAAAATTTTATCTTCACAAATTTAACTATTTTTTCCAAGTGTTAATCGATGATTATTCAAATCCCTCACAAACAATCGGAAGTGTAAGATTAGCAGCGCCCTCTACATTTGGGATTCTAAGGTTCTACAATGACTTTCTCACAAAACCGTGATATATTTTTAGTCACCGGATTACTTTATTCAAATCCTGGTTACAGAACTGGATTAATTATGAAAAAAAAATAAATGTAATAATTCCCCCTATAACATACTTTTAATTAACTCTTTAATGATCTCTAAATAATCTTTAATTATTAGGTTTAAAAGAAACATTGTAATCTTAATCGTAATCGGGTAAACCGGTTTCCGTATCCGCCATTTTAGCCAATCAGAACCACTATTACGAATAGTTACGCGCTTGTGCACTTTTGGTATATAAACACCAAAAGCTGATGCAATCACGCTCTCTCCGACTAACAATAATGTAACTTCTAATGTAGTTACTCCCTCGACTAAACTTCCCCACCTGTCATGCTTAAAATCAAAAAGAATTTCCGCGATCAAATTAAATTAATTTTCGAAAAAAATTTCCCAAAATTCGCAATAGAACTGCCGGTGATGTGATTAAGTTTTCACAAATGATTTTGAAGAATATCGAACTCTTATCCACTTCTTGAAAGCGGATAAAAAATTCGGAAAATTCTATTAATTAACCGTAAACCTGACAAACCGATAAAAGCTGTAATAAAAGGTCTCCCGAGTTTCTCTAAAATCGAAGATATCACAAACGATTTAGTAGAAGAAGGTTTTGTAATTGAAAGCTGTACGCAGCTTATCTCGAAAAGAACAAAAAAAACCCTTCCATATTTTCTAATACTTCTCCCGAGAAACGCCAATAATAGCAAAATATTTGATTTAACAAAATTAGGTTACTTACAAGTGAAAGTTGATGGTTACCTCGAAAGAGGAATAACCCAATGTTTCAACTGTAATAACTTTTTTCATACTGCCGCGAACTGCCACATGCAACCCAGATGTTTAAAATGCGGTAAAGCGCACTCTACGAGAAACTGCCAAATCAAAGAAAGACAGGAAAATCCTTTTTGTATTAACTGCGAGGGCTACGGTCATTCGGCATGTTATACAAAATGTCCCAAATTCCCACAACCAAAGAAAGGTGCCCCCTTCGTTGATCCAATGAAAAAGAAAAATTTCGCCAGTATATGGATTAAATAAGGAATTTCTTTCGCTAACATTGTTAGTGGAGAAATCTCCAGTCAAACCCCTGCTAATAATGAAAATAAAAATGATAACAGAAAAGAAGATTCCCCCCGTGGATTTCTTAGCCAAGAAAATGATACCTTTGACTTAATACAAGTTCTGGAACTTTTTAATGTCATTTCAAACCTAGTAAGGAAAAATCCTAAAATTCTCGATCTTCTCTCTAAATTTAAAAATGCAAATTCGGACGAAGAAAAACCTGCCTATTAGCAGAGCTCTCATGGATAAAGTTTAATCTCATATTATTTTAACCTTTAAATTCCCTCCTAATTATTTCTCTTTATAATAGTTGTCTTTAAAATAATAAACTAAAATTATAGAATAATTCTTCGAAGTCAAAGCTAGTGCAGTTTAAAAGCTCACTTCCAACCTCCAATCAAAGCCCACCTCCACAGCACTCTCTCATTGGTTCTCCACTCCTGAAGTCACGCCCTCCTCCCCCCAACCAAAGCTGCAACACCATGAACATTGAATAACCAGATAGGGGTTGAAGACTGCTGACGCAGTCTAGGTACCTCTTCACAAAATCAGCCGTCAAATCAGCAATCACGCTCTCGTTCTCCGCTTGCCACCATAATGTAAGATTGAAAATACTTGCTGCTTTTTGTCTTTGTGTTGTGTCCTCTAAAATGCCGCTGTCTACTCAATGTGAAAATAGAACGTAATTGTGCTTTAATCTGTTGATGTGTGCTCATAATAAAGAAGGTAAAGCTATTCTGAAGACGTAATTACTAAATCAAAATTGATAATCTTCCACTCCGGCCAACACTACTTCAATCTATTACAAAAGTCGGTAGGATCCGAACCTACGCGGGAACATTATTTACACAATCTGGTTGAATTTACTAAATAAAACTGAAAGCATAATTAACAAATTGGTTTATTATTATTTAATGAAACAAATCAAAACAAAGGTTAATTCATCAATAAGAAATAAATAAAAAATAATACATAATGATTTTAAAAAAATAGTACATAATGATTTTTAAAAAAATAGTACAATTTGAATTCATTAAAAATTGACTGATTTGAATTAAAAATTGATATGTTTGAGATTTTACGATACATTAATGTGAGTTTAAAATCGAATAAAAAGACTCTATTTTATTTTCATTGTAACAATGGTATTCAGTTTTGTTGGTTGGCACCATTCAAATTTGTTTTGCTTATATTTTATTTGATTATTCCGAAATATTTTTGCATTCAATGTGTTTTATCCCTTTAAGTATTTTCAAAAAAAAAAGGATGTAGTTTTAGAAAAAAAATTTCAGACTAAATGGTTATTCTATCGGAAGGAAAAGTAGGCAAGATATAGCATTAAACTGGCGATGATTTAATTCTGAGCTTAACTAAACATTGGCGCCGTCAACCTTCTGTGTCGTGAATATCTACAGTGGGCCAAAAAAGTGTTCATACACTTGCAATTTCTTATAAAATTTAATGTTTTCGGGTAATAAAAATTAATATATTGTAATTGTAATTTTTTATGATATCTGCAACTTATTCTTAATGGAATGACATAATTAATTTTTTAAAAAGAGTATAACTATTTTTTTTAAAAATTAATTATCAAAAAGCTACTAAAAATTACGCCACAAAAGTCTTCGTACACTTAACAAAAATCTCAACTTAGCTTTAAATATTGTATTTCTTTCTTAGTAGTAAGTAGGATACCTTTTAGTGTCCGCAACAACTTTTAAGCGTCTTGGTATAGATTTAATCAGTTTTTTGTAATTTCTGCATCGATTTTCCACCATTCTTCTGTGATTATTGTTTTTACTTTACATTATGCGTTTATATGTCGTGTTTTCTTTTTTATTTACATCAAAATCTCACCAAATATGTTCTACTGGGCTAAATGAAGTGATTAGGAGGTTTTTTCATAATTTAGGGACAGTTATAGAGACACCAGTGGCGTACGATGATAGCAGTGCACTTGGCGTCATTACCTTGTTAAAAAATTAAGTAGTCTCCAATATCCAAATTTCGGGTGGATAATTAAAAATTTTTCTTTAAAATAATTAAATAGAGCTCATGATTCATAATACCATGTAAAAATACCAAATTACCTAATTCTGAGGCAAATTTACACCCCCACGCCAGAACACCTTCACTTCCATGCTTCAGTATAAATGAAGGAGTTCTTTCCATAAAATTCATGGGATTAAACTCCTTATTTTTTTTCATTTATAAGCTATTATAGGCCCATCGGAACCAAAAATGCTGAATTGTCTGCCATCCCAATCAATTTGCTGTCAATTTTGAATTTTCTGAAACTTAATTCCATGAATCTAGTTGGATCAATAAAACATGGAGGTAGAAAAGTGTTCTTGCGTGGGGTGTAAATCGGCCACAGAATTGGAAGTAATTTATTTGATATTGTGAATCGCGGCTTATTTAAATATTTTAAAGAAATTTTAAATTATCCGCCAAACTACGATATTGAATGCGACTTCATTTTTAACGGGATAATGACGCCAAGCTCAATCTCTCATTGTACGCCACTGTATTCATAACTGTCCCCAATATGAACACCTCCAATCATTTGCATAAAAGCGGTAGACTGATTAATAAAAAGAAACACGTAATATCAACGCATGCTGTGAAGTAAAAGCGAATTCACGAGAAATGATGAAAATCGTGCGAAAAAACTGATTAAATCTACCAGGACGCTTAAAAGTTGTGGACGTAAACGATTCCTATTAGGTACTAAATTGAAAGAAATACAATATTTAAAGCAAGTTGAATTGTAATGAATACGGCGGCAGAATTTTTAGTAAGCTTTGATATTAATTTTAAAAATAGTTATACTATTTAAAAAATTGATATGTCATTCCATTAAAAATTGCGATATCATAAAAAATACAATTGCAATATGATAATTTATTGAGCTTAACATAAATTTATAAGAAATTACAATGATACTGGTGACACTGTACATCAAATAGTTGTGGCCGAAACGTGAGTGGGTGATACTAAAGCCTAGCCACCGCATTTTTTTATTTATATGTGTAATTTTTTTTATGATTCTTTTTTAGGTATTGTAGTTTGTAATAATGTATCTTGATTGCATTGTGGAACAACTACCCATTTTGCAAAGAGAGAGCCTAATGTTATTAAAGCTACTATTTTAATTGTGTGTGTTGGCCACTTTTAAAGATATTAACTTTCCTTAAATTGTTCTATTTGATTTTATGCTCCTGATTAATCCTAGTTGTACTATGAGCATCAAGAAAGCCTGATCACACTCTTTGAACATTTTTGTTGTATCTGAGAAATTTTGGCTTCTCCCATGTAGTTTATTAATTTTATGTTATTTTTAAAGCGTCAGCAATGCAAAAACATTTGTACATATTTTGGTACTAAACAGTTGTAAGGTCCTTGGGTTTACACGGTTTTGCCTTTTCTTATTCTAGCTAACCTGAATGTTGGTGGTATTACAATGTATATGGTTCGGCTTCGGCTATAATGTTCTCATCTGATTTTTGATATCACAGCAGAAGGTAGTCGGTCCCAAAGTAAGTAAAGCTTGGAACTAAATCATCTCCTTTTGCGGTACGTCTTGCCTACGCGCTTGCCAATGTTGGCAACGCGGTTTTGTTTACAGTTGATTTAGCGCTGTCGGCTGAAGTGAATCAAGTTTTTTAAATTTAGCGTATTTAATCCTTTTAAGTAATTTCAAAAACAAAAATTACATAATATTTCTCACTTTTAGAAAGATTTCAACTTCCATTAATGCTAATATTATAATTTGCTGTAGCAAATACACTCAATAATGTGCTTACAAATTCAATAAAGTCGCCAAAAATGGTACAACTGGCGGTAAACCAAATACTCCCGCTGGTAATCTTTTACCTTCACATTTGCCAAACAATTCGTGGTTTTTTCTTAACAGTAGCATTTTTTCAAGATGCATAAAAATTGGATTTAGGACCTATAAAAACTAATATTTATTATTAATGCTTATGTATAGTTGTGTGTTGTCACCAATAACACCAACTTGGCGAGATTTGCAATGGCGAAAAAGAAAAGTACCAATTTATGTAACTGGTTTACTTTAGTTTTTGATTATTTTTTATTTAATTTTGCGTTTTTTTTTTATAACAATGCATGTTGACTACCTTTCTTGCAAGACCTAATGTTATTACTTTACTGGCCACTTTTAAAAATATTTTTATTCTCCATCTGATGTAGTATTTCAATTTATACCGATTCGTCTTAGCTTTTCTATGAGCATCAAGAAGGCTTCTCTCATTGAACCTTTAAGCTATATCTGAGAAAATTTTTCTTTTCTCCCTGTTGTTTTTAACTTAATGTTGATTTTTAGACTCAACAATCCAAAGAATTTGTACATATTTTGGTACAAATCAGTTGTAAAGACCTTGGGTTTATATTTGCTTTTCCTTGTTTTCTCAAACCTAAACATTGAGGGTGTTATTAATCTATGGTTGTGCTTGAGTTACAATAGGAAGGAAAATAGGAAAATCATTTGGTTGTTCTTACGACATTTTTTTCCTTTGAAATAGAGAAAGATTATTTCTTTTCTTTTCTTTATCAGCAAATTCCATGTTTCATCATTGTTGCAAGACAGTAAAAAAATCTAGATATAAGTGTGCCAGAAATAAAATGACAATCAATTCAAAACACCTATCGACTTGTTTATTCTAACAATCTTGATGTTCGGGAAAAAAAGGGAATTTACCATATAGCACGCTGGATGGGACGTTTCCCAGTATCATTTATTCCACATTCTTCATGTAGGAAACCCACCACTCTTGTGACTTAAAAAAAATGAAGTTTTCCCAAGAATATAAAACTGTTTGTTTCACAGATGGGAGTAAATTGAACGGAAGGATTGGTCTTGCCTGCGTTATTTACGAGGAAGGTTTGAAAATGTTACTTTCAGCATCGATTAAGAGATGAATGCTCTGCTTTTCAAGCCGAACTACTCTGCATTAATCTTGTCGTAAAATTGATTCAGAAATCTCTCCGCCAGGGTGGAACGCTCAACTTTCTTATTTGCACCGACTCACTCTCTTCACTCCATTGTTCGCTCAGCGTAAATTCCACAGAAAAACTTGTTGTAGGGGTTCAGTCTATTCTGTACTACCTAGACTGTGACATACACTTTTCTTATGTTCGGGGCAATAGCAGAAATCTCGGCAACGATAGAACGGATCAGTTGGTCAAAGAGGCAACTTGCCAAGATACGAACCTTTTAATGTCTGTGCCATTGTCCCACTGGAAGCATGTAGCTTAAGAAAGAACTTTTCCCCTGAACATCGAATTCTGGGCCTCGCCTAAAGCCTTATGGACTAAAAGGTTTTTAACGACCATTTATCAACGGCTTCAATGTAGAGAATTTGTTACAAATTTTAAAAAAGTTATACCAGATTCTAACATGACATGGAAATTTTAAGAACTATTTATCTAGATTTACTTTAATTGGTAGTGATATTTTTTTCTTGTGGTCAGGATGAAAAAAGGAAACATGTATTTTTTTGTATTGTAAACTATTTTCTGTAAAAGGGAATTTAAAAAAATGAATTGAAACGCTTAGGTATTTCCTGGCCACCTGTTTTGTCTTTGTTGGTCAATTGTACTGAAGGCCTAAATGTCTTAAGAAAATTTGTTTACTGTATATATTTTTAAAGTTTGATTGGTACCTTCCCTTGTTTATATTTGTGTGTTTCCACTCTTAGTTTTTATTTGATGTTTTTGTATGAAATGTTTTTTTTTCCAAATTCGTTTTAAATGATACAATTGTGTTACCACTTACATCTGTAAGCCTCATGTTATGCAATGTGGAACATGAGGAGTTTTGCAAATAAATTAATTAAAAAAAATCAATTCAAACAATCTGGAATTAACAGATTGCAAATATTATAATTTAAGTTGCGTATAATATTTTTCGACATGTTATTTTGTTGTTCTAAGCTGTTTATGATGTTTTCATCTCAATCAGACAAATTTATCTATTTAAGATAGTTTTTTGTTCTGAATTAATGTCATAGTTTCTACTCTTTGTTTGAAGGGACCTTAATATTTATTTCTGTTTTAATTTTCATATTTAAGATTTTCTGTTAATTTTTTGTTTTTTCAGAACTGTTTAGGAAATTTTTTATCAAAATTGGGGTTTAAATTTTCTGTTTTTAGAAAACCCTTTTTTAAAATTTAAATTAATGTTAAAATTTTTTTCAGTCTCGCATAGTTATATTTTTTTGTTTATTTTTTTACTGTTGAATTATTAAATTTTGGACTGTTTTTTTACTCGAAATTATTTTTTAAAAATCCATTTTTTTATTAATGCGACTTCCGATATAAAGGGTCTTTCGAACGAACTGAAATTTTTTTACAAAGAAATTAGAGTTGATACAAAACACATTGCTGCGGCAACCCTAAGCGTTGCCATTATTTGTTTAAAATTTTAAAAACGCCAAAATGTTGGGGCCCAAAGTTTACAGGGGGTTTAACAGCCAACCTTGAAATCTTCTGGATTTCAAGTGAAAATTTTTTCCAACACACACCCCGCAATCAAAATAAATTCTATTAATACAATAATAAACAAGATAAATGCTAATAAAACATAAAAGATACAAATACATTATATAGAAAAATTTTTTGACATTGCCCATTTAAAAACAATAAAATTTAAAAAAAAAGTATACATTTCAAGTATTGGGAATTGGAAAAAAGAAATACATTAAAAAATGTTGCTTTTAAAAAAAATACATCGAGAGGTTTTACCATAACAACTCAAACCCTTTTCCCATCTTTCCCTGTTACAATTTTTGGATTCTCCCCCTTGGCCATGTAGAACAAAGAAGATTTTCCCTTTTAATAAAAAACATTTTTTTTTTTTTCCTTTTTTCCGCGTTGTTGAAGATTTTTTTAAATAACCCCTTATTATTTTTTCCAAAAAGGAATTTAATTAATTTTTTTGAATTTTCTGCCATCTAAAAAAAATCGATTATCGGGAATATCAATTACTTTAGATTCGGGGAATGGAATTAATTGGACGACCGATTAAAAATGTCCGGGGTTTTAAAAGAGCAAAAAATCGTTGGGATCAGAAGAAAAGGGAATTAGTGGTCGACTATTTAATATACCTTCAATTTGGGTTTAAAAACCCGTTAAAAAATTCTTCAATATTTAAAATTTTAAAAATTACCTATTGCCCTTTTTAAAATTGATAAACATGATTTTTTTACTCCTGCCTCCCAGAGTCCAAAAAAAGGGGGGAGATCTAGGGGGAAAAAATTTCCAGGGGGATTGAATGTGAAATCAAATAAGATGCCAAATTACCCGGGGGGAGTTTCCACAAGTTTATATAACTTTTTTTAATTCTGAATGAGCCCCTACAAAATTAGTGCCTTTATCAGAAAATATTTATGCTGGGAATACCCCCAGAGCAAAAATTTTTTTAAGGGTTGCAATTAAGGCATCAGAAGTTAAGTCGCTTATATTTCCCAAGTGAACAGCTCGGGTTGAGAAGCAAAGGGAATATTGCTACATAAATTTTTTTTAAAAAGCCCCTTTTTACGTTGATTTTATTTTTAAATAAAAAAAAGGACCAAAAAGATCGATTCCAATATCTGAAAAAGGGGGGGGGTTCCCTGTAACTCTTTTTTTTGGGGCAATGATGCCATTAATTTTTTCTATTTTCGGTTTTGGCTTTAAAGCATTTAATACATTGATGAAAAATTTTTTCCTAGCATTATTTCTCCCATTTAGGGAATTTTTTTCCCCTAACAAGATGAAGTAACGTTTGAGGACCGACATGCAAATTATTTAGATGGAAATGTGTTCCATTATAATATTAGTAAGTTTATGATCTCTTGGTAAGAGTATTGGGTGTTTCTGGTCAAATGATAAGTCCAAAATAATCTAATCTTCCACCACAACAGGGAATTAATTCAAATTCATCAAAAAAAAATTTTTTTAAATTACTTACATTTCCCTTTTTGGAAATTTTCCCCTTTTTTTCTTAAACTTTTTAAATTTTTTCCCTTTATATAAAAAAAATACCTTGATTGTACCCTTTAATGAGAAATCTTGGGGGAATATATTCGAATTTTTGGACAGTCAAAGGACAACTCTGTTTGTCCTTTTTTGTACAATTCAACGCAAATCTGAAAAAAAAAACTAAAAATTTTAATTATTTTATGAAAATTTTTACTTAAAAAAAGAGGATTTGATTTATGCCCGTCCGACGAAAATTTAAATTTGTAGAAGTCACAGTTTTTTAAATTCAGTCAAATATAGTTCCTTTTCAGAGGGGTTCAAGTCATTTTGGCGTGAATCATCCATAATTTCTTCCATGGGGAAAATGGCCCCGATCACCAGAATTCCCGGTGTTCCAGATCAGAAGGATTGACTCCACGGGAAATGAGATCCCGCTGGATTTTAAAGAGATGAAATTTTCCATTGAAGTTAGCCGTAAGAGCCCTTTAATTTTTTAGAACCCCTGCAAACCCAAATTTTTTTAAATTTATGAGGGATAAAATCCAAAACTATATAAATATAGTAGAGCCCCGAAAATAAAAAATTTTGTCAATGTTCAGTTTCAAGGAATTCCAACTTTGTTGATTAACTGTGAAAGCAAAAAACAGGAACACAATTCTAGTCGAGGGAAAAGAAATTGTCTTTTTAAAAGGGGGAACTCGTGATTTGGGTGGCAAGCAATTTTTTGTTGGGTATAATTTTACAATAACTTCGCAGATAAACCACTGTTCCCTAAGCAGCAATTGAAGCATCCCCAATATCACAGTAAAAAATTTTGCGTTCAGAATTATCTGTCAACAAATATCTTTTTAATGGAAATATTTTCCCATTGTCTTTAAAAATGGAAAAAAATTATTCCATTCGATGCACAATATGTTAGGAAGCGAGTCATCCCAATTAATTTTTTTCAAGCCAAAGTTTCTGGGAAAGGGAAAATTTTTGGGTTTTTTTTATAACAGTCCAATTAGTCCAAAACGCGTCATACAATTTAGCTATTGTAGATAAAACTTCTCTTTTGGTGTAAATAGTTTTTCTTTTATTTAAACATTAAATTAAGTGTGTCTGACTTTGAATTCCACACCATTCCCAATGTTTTGGTTGTGCACCTTCAAGCTGAGCAAAAAAAAATGTTTTTCGGAGATTGGATATTCTATATCTAGAAGTTCACTATTATTAGAATTCCATTTATGTGGTTATACCACACGTATTAAACATTTTAATTAATTGATTTTTTTTTGAATTTTAGCGTTTTCAAATTTTTTTTCACAAAAACCCGAAACAATATCGTCCATGTAAATATCAGATGGGGTTTTCCAGCTGCCAATGGAAAAGCATCCGATTCATCTAAGCCTTAATTGTTTAATTACTTGTGTGGTTGAAATGGTGCACTTTTTTTTGCCATAAGTTACAGTATTTAATTCATATCCCATTGGTTCTTCCCAATGCTTATTTTTTCCCTAATATTCTAAGTAAATTTTTTGGGTTGGGTCAAAATTTAAAAATTTTTCTGAACATTTGTTTGAATCTGCCGTTGGAACAATTTTTTTGCTTTCCAAAAACCCCAGCATGAATTTAAAAAAATCTACCTGAAAAAAGGATATCCCTTCAGACTTCGACCACTTGTTGTAAGGGGGAGACCCATCAAAAATTACACGAAAAGTTGTTTTTTTGGGGCTTAAGAACGCCATGATGCGGTAAATAGTAATTAATGGGGGAATAACAATTTAAGAGATTCTTTGCAAGGGCCAAAGAGATTCATACTCCCCAAAAATTCGCTATAAAGCTTATGCATGTGAGGGTCTCTATCTAATTTTTAAAAAGTTTGGTTTAAACCTCTTTTTAGCTAAAATTAAAAGAAAATTCCCCGAGTAGGTAACCCCCATCCTGGGCAGGCATATAAACGATAAATTTGACCAAAAACACGTTTTATTTTGTGTTTCTAAAAAGCATTTCACAAAATTTTCCTCTTTGTTAAAGACTTATCCCGGATGATTTTTTTCCCCCTTTTTTCCCAAAAAATTTTTTTTTATGCAATTATCTATACCTTTTTTGATTCCGGGGAAATTTAAAAAACAACTACTTTTTTGGGGGTTTAAATTTTTTAATAGATCCATTGACAATAAATGGGAAAAATGAATTAATGAGGGGGTTTAAAATTTTCTGATATTACTTTTTCCCCGACCATCTTTTATAATTTAGTAGAAAAGTTCCCCTCCTTTTAATCAAAATCTATTTTTCCGGGTTTCGTCAAAAGTAGGGTCAGCTAAGAAATAACGATTAATATATTAAACTTTTTTAAATTTTAAATTTGGTTGGGTTTGGGAAAGGGAACAAAATTAATAATGCTAGAAACGATTAGAAAATCTAACGGGGATGGGTAAGAGGAATCCTTATTGCTAATGGAAGTGGAGATCAGGGCCGGCTCTAGCAGTTTTGCCGCCCCGGACAAAAATGAAAAATGCCGCCCCTCTCCACAACGTATAAAAAATATTTTACTATACCTATAAAACTTGAATAGTTCTTGCAAAGAAAAATCAACATAACAGTAGTCTACGTAAAATATTTATTAAAAATTAAATCGAATAAAAACATAAAAAAGTAGAAGTGTTTTTTTTTTCTGACTTTTAACACTGAAAGCTTTCTGATTGATTCCTTTAAATCAATCTGTTCAATTATTTCATGTTCGATAGCCAATGTAACTAAACCATTTAATCTATCTTAAAGAATTGTAGAGCGTAAGAAATTTTTAATTAATTTTAATTTTGAGAAACTCCTCTCTCCGCTTGCTACACTTATTGGCAAAGAAAGTAAAATTCTTAATGAAATGGCAAGATTTGGCGCAAATTCTAAAACTGAAAAAAATTTTAAATCTTCTATTGGGCTTTCTTTTTTACCTAATAATGCTGAAACTGACATTATCTCATCTACTAGATCAAGCGCATTTATATCTACTGATTCTCCATCTGTCAACATCATTTCTAAATTTTTACAGTTTTTAATTATTAAATTTTTAGGGGTATCTTTTAAATCATATATATTATATAAAAATTGAAAACAATTACTATGGGTAATCATTAAATTAAATCTGCATTCCAAGGCATTAATTGCTTGGTCGATTGTAAAAAAATAAAACTCTATCTTTGAATCTTAATTTAGGATCTTCCACCGGATCATATCCTGCTTCATAATCAAAATTAACATTTTTTTCGACGAAATCTGTGACGTGGCTGCGTGACCTCAAAATTAACAGGGATATCAATCTCGTCGGCCAGTTCTTTTGCATCACAGAGCATTTCAGCAAAAGCCCCATCCCATTGAAGATTATTAAAAAAATCCTTACAATTTATTAAGAGTTCCATAGCGGATGGTAGATCATAACCTTTTGTTTGCAAATAGCTTGCTTATGGGATTTATGCAATTTAAGATTTTATACCAAACAGTGATGGAGCATAAGAACTTAAATTGTTTAATAGAATTTAATAATCCAGAGGCCTTATCTCTTATAGAGTTGTTAATTTCAAATTTTATAAACACTAAACAGATAATCAAAAAAGCCTCCTTTTGATACCTTAAGGGTTTGAGCCCCA
>BMAV01026810.1:0-22026 GCA_019973955.1 Trichonephila inaurata madagascariensis | reverse complement strand
GTGAAGAAAAACTTCTGAGAGTCGTTGGGAAATTTTTGAAAAATTCACATCAGTTTTAGAATTACTGTCAATTGAAATAATTATCGGTGTTTTTTTTTAACATTTCTTCCCTCTGTTGTAGTAAAATATAGATAAATCCACTTCTAAGTCTAGATCAGACTCTGTACAGAGGTCTGAGCTGTATATAGGCAAAATATTATTATTAAGGAAGCATTTTTCATAAAATGAGAATGTTTTGAAAATGGGTCATTCTATGTTCATTTTTTGTCAAAATATTATACTTAAATAATTTTTTATTGGAATAATATTCTTAAAACAATTTTATATACGTTTTCTAATCTAAGTGACACTATATATCATAAATATTATCCATTTATACGCTTTTGCAGAATCATGGTTCCAAACGTATTTGGATACTTTAAGAAATGATGAAAATTTATAAATTTTGATTTTATCATCAATTTGTGCAAATTTTAATTTGCCATTTGAAATTCAAAAATTTTAAAGACGAATTAAAAATGATTAAGACCGACTCTTTTTACATTGAAAAAAAATATTCTATTTTTCATCATTTAAGTCTACATTTTATCCTAAAAAATAAAAAGTAAAATAAAAAGCAATGTTTTTATTTTTCGATGGCATAACCGGTATGAAAACTTGGTTCTAAATTTTAAATGCGTTATCTTACTCTTTGTAAAGGAATCTAGTGATCTGAGAATCTTAGCATAGCTAATTCTGTACACTATATTTAGCTCTACACTAAATTTTTGGGACTCTTTTTGAGTCCCTTTAAAACTTTAATGGTTTTTGCTTACACATGTTGGGGATCCTGTAGCTGGGGTCCCCGTATCATTGATGCGGCTAATACGGCGGTAGCTACACCCTTAGTGAAAATCTTTGCCTGTATAAAAATTACATGAATGATTTTTTCGCATATATTTATTTTAGTCGATGTAGGTGTTTCTATTTCTTTAGGACAGCGTTTCTCAAACTGTGGGACACGCCCCCCTAGGGAGACGTGACAACTCTACAAGGGGGGCGCGAGCATATTGAAAAGTCAAAAACAAAAGATTATTTTAAAAAATTGCCAGTTTATGTAATATACACAAACGAAATACGTTCTGACATAATAAAAAAATAAAACACACATTTATACACTCTGATATGTTACACTTATAATTGTATCAGAGCTGCGCAATGTATTTTATAATTAATTTTACAATACTAAGTTAAGAACATGATTAATAATTACCAGTGACTCCATGGGACTCTCATATATAAAATTATATACAAAAATTATCACTTATCTTGACAATTTGTATGGTTTAGAATTAAATTCTGAATTGCCGATAAAAAGCTACGCGATTCGCTTCCCAATTCCAACCATTTTCCACATAAGCACGCATATGTGATGTATTAAGGTGGAGGAAGGAATAAAAAAGCAAATAATCTGAAATAAGTAAATCCTTCGCAAACATTGTCAAAGTCCTTTTATTGCATTCCAAAGCCTTCAGAATAATTTTATGAATATCAGTCCACGGAAAAGAACGCACTTTGGAAAGACGTATATATACGTCAGGGGAAATTAATGCTTTGGCGAGCGAGACGTTTATATACGCCGGTAGCACTTAATAGGTTAAAGACATATCGTAGTTTTAGCTTCAAAGTATAGCATTATTGAGTTCGATACATTGTTATTGTAAGAGGGGGACGATAAAAATTATGATTGAATATTGGGTCACGAATATTGAAACTTTGAGAAGCACTGCTTTAGGAGTTTCTTTCTTGAAGACGGACGTTTAGAATATTTACTAGATACTTTCATATAAATGTTCTATAAAAAATAGTATGGATTTATATGTCTTAGGCACCTAACTATAATTTTAACAACTGTTTATAGAAGTTTCCCGTTTTCTACATGATTAACTAAAAAATAATTATTGAAATTTAACAGTGAATTAGGTTTTAAGTTTTTTTATTATCTTTTATATATTCTGAGTAACTCCAAGAAATATAAAACACTAGAAATAAATTTAGGTACATAAATTATATTAAAAAATAATGAGGGCTAAGATCTCTTTTCTTAGAACAATATAAAAACGAAAAGAATATTGTGCAGCCTAAAATTTCTCTTCCAGTGAATAAAATTATTTAAGAAAACACGCCTTTCTACCGGCTAAAATTTCCTGAATAGAAACATTTGCCTAAACTCAATTTTCTCGCAACAACATCTGGCACCTCTTCCAACCGCGCTCGATAGAATTTCATTCAAAACAATTAAAGTCGAAACGTGACATCCTTTTTCGTCAAAGATAAACTAAAATGTTTCACTTCCGTTGTTAGTTTAAAATATGCAGGTCACGAAGGCCAGTCGATTCTAATTGGAACAGTTTTCTTATCCAGCTAGACTCTTACCAGATACTTGGAATGTTTCCAAAGTGTGCTTTTTATTTAAATGTTTGACTTCCTCATCAAAGTGTTACTATTGCACGATCAATAAATCACAGAATCAATTTTTTTTGCGTGTTATTTTTACAAAAAAGAATGTTAAAGAAGGAGAAATTTGTAGTTTTTTATTTTCTTCCTTAAATATTCAAAGTACATGTAAATAAGTACTACGAATGTTGTTGCTCTTTTTTTATTCCCCTCGAGAAATAGAAACTTTGCCTAAAGTTAAGAATTACTGAGTCGATTGTGTTTAGAATATTCAAATATATTGAAAAAAATATTCATATATTCAATGCTTAATCGTCAGTACAAGTTGAAAATTTGTTGTGTTAAAATAGTCGTGGCAAGTCTGAACAGCTACAATTTAAATAAAAGAAAAGAAAAAAAAGTTTAATAGAATATTTAGAAATTTTTAAATTAACTTTTTTAGGATTCGATATTGGTTATTTAAAAACGAATTTCAGGAATTAGTTTGTAAAAATTAAAATTTTTGGTTATGAGAAAATTCAAAAAATTTAGTGGCTTACCAACTTAAAAATTTCAATGTTATACATTCTAAATTTGTATTATAAATATCTTAAAAGAGCTGCTCCCTGTAGAAATCAATGATTGCACAATCGAGGGCTACAATATTGTTGTTATCGGTGATGGGATTTCCAGGGATCTTGCATGAAAGAAAACTGTATCTGTATACTTAATTGCAAAATGATTCTATGAGATTTGCAGATGGAAACATTCAATAAACAAACAAAATATCTGATTTTCTAACAATTATATATATACGTTCATAGAAAAAAAAAAGCCAATAACATCAACTACTATAATGTAAAAAGGAAAATACGCAAATAATTATGGATGGATCACTATTTAACGAAGTCGCTAAATCTTGAAAATATGTTCGTAATGTGAAAAATTCGTTAAACAAAAATTCATCTCTTAATATGCGTAAGTGTTAGAAACAACATCTAACAAATTTTAAATTCATAAACACTATATATTACTAAAAAAGTAATTATTCACAATATTTCGGTAAATTAATATCAGTTTATTTTATATATCTTACCTACCAAAAAGAAATCTGTAAGGAAACCAAGGAAAAAGAAACATGGTCCCCGAATTTACCTCATTTTCAAATTTAAAAATAGTTCTATATTAAAATTGATGTATTTTTTATGACATTTTCTAATTTTAAGCCTAATTTTAAACTTGCAATATTTTATAACTAGTAATTTTAAGCATACACTAACACTTGCGTACTTAAATTACTGATCAAATCTGTTTATTTTATGTGGGTTTTTTTATTGGCATTATTTTGGCACGGTACTTATAAGTACCACACACTTTAAAATTACGTAGGATAACCCATTGTACGAATATTCTGACGATATTTAGTAGGAATATTCTTTGAAATCCACTCTTTCAAGATATATGATGAGTATTTTAGGGGGAAAGTCGAACAGTTTTATAGGAGAAATTGTGTTTTTAGCTGATGGCGTTTTGAGCGGATTGCGAGGATTACCATTTTTGTCCCGAAAAAATAGTCAATGTCCAAATTTAAGTGTCTTATTTTTTTTGCATGTAAATTAAGACCTTAGAAAACGATTTGACTATTTATTTTAAGTGAACAGTATATATAATTAATTTTACAGTTCAATATCTTTAATTAATTAATTAGCTCTAACTAATTAAATTTCTCAAAGTTGAGTATTTTGTTTATGTATATCCCTTAATTTGAATGTAGTGATTCAAAAAAAAAATATACCATGAAAATGAAAAAACTACAGTGAATCATAATGCGGTCGATAAAGGGTTAAAATAGAGAATATTTTGAAATGTCTAAAATAATTTAAATAAAGGGAGAACAAAAATCGTATCGCAAGAGATAATGTTCGTTAAATAGAAAATGCACTTCGCTATTTGAAGGATATTTTAGGAAGAAAATAGTACAGTGTTCTTGGTTCCAGGAAAAAGTTCACAAAGTAAGTTAGAGATACAGGTTCGCAAAATGAAGCTTCGACTGTATTTATGTAAAAGAAGTAAGAATTGGCAGACTTTTAAATCATCTAAACCAGTACAAATTCAATTGAAACTAATAAAATGCATCTGAGTAATAATTTTCTTACCAAATATAAGTTTTTGAGGTTCAAGACAAGTCAGCGTTGAAGTGACTAAGATAATTTTTTAAGGCAGTGCTTCTCACACAAAGTTTCAATATTCGCGAACCAATATTCAATCAAAATTTTCATCGCGCCTCCCTCATATAAAAGCAATGTATTAAATTCAATAATACTTTGCTTCGATGCTAAAACTATACGATACGACCTTAATCTTTTAAGTGCCACCGGCGTATATAAACGTCTCGCTCAGCCAAAGCGTTAATTTCCTCGCACGTATATATACGTCTTTCCGAAGTTTTATGAACTTTCCCGCGCACTGCTAACCATAAAATTATTCGGAAGGCTTTGGAATGCAACAAAAAGACCTTTACAATGTTTCGCGAAGAATTTACTTATTTCAGATTATTTTTGCTTCTTCATTCCTCCCCAATACGTCACATACGCGCACCTACGTGGAAATCGGATTGCATTAGAAAGCGAATCAAGTAACTTTTAATCGGCAGTTAAAGGATTTAAAATAAACTTAAAAATTATAAAATAATTTAATTTGGAAAATTTTGGGAACCCCAAAGAGGTATGGTAAAAAACATTTCTTTTATTTTAAAGGAAAAAATGAAGTGTTGCCTGAAATTTTTTAAAAGTAATTAAGTGGGTTTTGTTTTTATTTTCGATTATGTGAATTAATTTTATTCTTACCAGTAAATTCTTTTTTTAAAAAAAACATTTGTTTTAATTTTCTTACTTTGTTTTTGAGTTCCCCCCCAAAAAGTTTGAAACTTTTTGGTTTTTTCCCAAGATTATAAGAAATAAAAGTTTTAAGAAGGCTTCTTCAAAGACATGTAAGCTCCTTACAACTAATCAAAAAATTGTAAGAATTCCTTATTTATTTTATTTGTTATGTTTTTATCTATGTTTCAAAATAAGTTTTTGGGAAGTTTTATTTGTTATTTTTAAGTTATCACTAGTAATTTAATTTTAATAAGTAATATAAGAAAATTAAATCAATTCCTACTTAGGTCAACAAAGAAAACTTTATTTCGGTTACTTTTTATCAAATAATTACAATTAATATAAATATATATAAATATGACAGAATCACAATATAAAGGGGCCATTAATTTTTTAAATCATTAAAATTTCATTTACATCCCAAAAAAATCTGTAGTTGAAGGTTTTCCGGGGGAAAAAAAACTTTTTTAAATTTTAAATTTTAAAAAGTAAAGCCAATGTGATTGTATCTGTAATTCTTCAAATAATTAGTTTCAGTCAATTAATTATATTTTATTATTATTAAAAATATAGTTTTTCACCCCCAAAAAATCATGTGGGAAAATTTTTTTTCAAATGTAAATAAATGGAGAAAAACCTCTTAAGTTTTTGACCAAAAAGTCCTAAAACTCCCAAAAAAGATAAAAATTGGCGTATCTAAAATTCTTTTGAAAAAAGTTTTAATCAATTAATTTTCATTAATAAATTAAATTACCATTGCATCCTAAATAATGTGTATATAAATTTTCACCTCAAATTTAGAGCTTTAAAAAAGTATTTTGAAAGATTGAAAATTTGAACAAAAATTTAGGAGTTGTGAACTAATAGTAGGAATTGAATAAAGACATATTCTCACAATTCACACGACAGTAGCACAAATGTTATGTCCAAGAAGAAAGAATAAAATAGAAACATTTTCTCAAAGCGGCACGAGCTACTTTTGTGTTTTTAAATCAAAAATATTATTTCCTGTATCGAATATAAATATCTTAGATGATGCAAAATTTGTTCAGTTTCCTCTCAGATATCTGATTCAATATAAGGATTTCCTGCCAGCAAACAGGTCCTCTAACGTTGATTTCCTGTTGCCATGACAACCGGGCAAAAAGATGGATGATCAACGGTGTCAATTTCCTTTGCCAGTCTAGTGTTGCATTTGCCTTCGTAAGGATGAGAAGATGTATAAGATAGCAATATTACACTATTGGACTTTTGAACTTTTATTATACGTTTTAAGAGAGATGAAATTTTTAAAATAAAGTGTCCGTTATTTATTATTAAGGATGTTGAATTGATTTATTTACATTTATTTTCGATTTCTATGTAGAAAACAAGTAATGTAAAAAAATAAATAAAAATTAAGTCAATGGACTAAATTCATATGACGTCATAGTCACATGATAATTCAGTCACGTGTTTTCAGCCAATCAGATCACAAATTAATTCGACGTCATAAGTATATCATAAATGTAACCACGCGTTTCCAACCAATTAGTTCATGCGCTTCACGGTTGCCAACGATTGCTTTTTGCTAAAACTTTCTTTTAAAAAAAAAATATTTGTCATCGATATAAAAATGTACATAGTTGAACAAAATGCACTTAATTTAAAAGCATTCGTATTAATGTAAAGTTTTTTTTAATTTTGAAGTGTCCACAGTCCAGAATGTCCCCATATCAAATGGTAAATCTTAGTTAAAATGGTTGTGACATCTCACGCGTCCTTTCTCTAACATAACCTCTCTGTTCTTTGACAGCCATGATTAATGGCAAATCTTTTCCAACCCAAATCCAAGAAGTGAAACGAAGGATAGATTCAAATAAGATAACCTTTAAAAGGACAGAAGTTTTAGTGAGGGGATGGCAATTTAGAGAAAGTTCAGTTCAGAGAAGATAGAAGTGTCAAGTGACGGCTTACCTAAGAATCACGAAAATATCACCATTCATCCAAGGTACATACCATTGTATGCCAACTTAGAGAAATATCTGAAGTAGATTGGACGTTGCGTAGAAACCGAGGTAGGAAGATTATATTTTGAATGCGAATATATTATTAGATTGAAGTAGGGGATATAGTATATTATATTGATAAGTGATCTAATTGCGCGATCTGTGTTAATTCCCTTACTTGTTTGGTTTATTCTCACTTAATATAAAGTTTGTTCGATATATAAATAATTTAAGTTAAATTTTAATAAAAGTCAATTTAAAATTTAAAATGTCTCATCATTTCGAGAATCCCACACCTCAAACTTACGCTGAAACCCCACGATATGGTCAACGAAGATCGACCATGTCGCATGGTTATCCTGTTTATTGGAAATGACTGGACTTTTCAACAGAAATCTGCTCCTACACAAGGCAAAGATGACCCAACGGTGGTAAAAAGAGAATGTGCTGGACTTCACAGAGCATAAAGTTTGGCCTTCCAACCATTCAGATCTAAATCTCCACTTGAATATTGATTCAACTCACCATCGACAATAGCAAACAAAAAGTGCTATTGACATCATTACTAGCATAAGATTGACATGAAAGGGTTTCCGCTATGGTTCATTTTTTATGCCCATTAATTCATTTAAACTTTCTTAAAACGGACTGTTTTTAAATCAATTTTCTTTCATTTTCAAAAATATAGGTAATGCGTTATTTATATCGGTATATATTGGGCTTGAGAAAGATGAATTTTGTAGAATTTACATGTTGAAATATATGAACATAAAATAAAGTAGAGTAGCAAATATTTCAATGGTACTGAATTCTTCAGTAACTTTCACAGATCTGGTTTTTATTATTATTGTATATATTTAAAAACCCATTATATGGTGTTTTTAGAAATAAATAACAAAATAAATAAAGAACTCCAATATTTGTTTGGTAGATAGATAGCATAAACAATTAATAAGTACTGATTTTTATTTTTGAAATAAAGTATCTAATGTTATTAAGCATAATTTTTTTCTTTGAAAAATAAATATTTTGAAAAATATAATTTTCTTTTAAAGAGGGAATACTTTTCTGTACAATAATTTAATATTCATAATGAGTTGATGTCCAATCTATAATGCATGCAAGTACTGATACATTAAGTATCAATCCTTAAAATGCCGGATAACGGCTTGCGTCTTTTGCTTTTCATTGTATCAATTGTCCGTGACATTGCATTTGTTGAATACCAGCTATCCCTAATTCCTTTGTTTTCCGAATGTAATTATAATTATAAATCAATGAAAACATAAGACAGAAATTAAGATATTATTTAAACTGCTATAATTTGAATATAATTTAAGGAACCCATAGTTTATCTTGTTTCAATATTTCTATAGAAGGACGATTTAAAGAAACAAAATGAAAAACAAAATATAATAAGTAATGCATAGAGTCTATCATAAGGTGACTGGCTATTGAAGCAGCGATTTTGCAAAATCGTATATTTAAATAATGTTTTGATATTTAATATCGGTTGAGTTAGAATTCACACATATAAAATTTCTTGGAGACTATTATTACAAGGTAAAACGATTTAAAATGTAATTATTGGTCCGAAATGAAAATTGTATGACATTTTAAAAACATTTCTTTTTATTAAAAATGCTTCTTTAATAATGAAATTTTGTCTTTATTTAGCTGAAATTCCTATACAGAGACTAGAATAGAGAGGTTTCTTTTTAAACAAAATTCATGTTACTTTTACAGCTACGATTAATTGTTTTTGTTAAACTTTCACTACTCTGATATATTAAAATATGAATAAATTCATTCCTAAGTAATATATTTCAAAAATTCGAGCTCAAGCTCCCTACAGAAGTCTAAGCTAAATATAGGAAAAATAACACTATTATAGAAATATTTTTCATTAAAGGGGAATGTTTTGAAAACATATGTCATTCTTTCTTCATATTCTGCCAAATAAATTTGTATTTAAATCATTTTTCTTATAATAGTTTTTGCAATTTTATATGTACACTCATTGCCATAAAAATTGGCGCACAAAGAAAAGTCTTCAAAATGAAATGAAATTTTACTTATGTAAGTACCACTTCGATATAAGCGAGTGATTACAAAATGAAAGGAAATGAATCATTTTTTGAAGAAAAAGTTCAAAGTAATGGAACTCTTCATAATTTGTTGACCCCATCGCGAATGCACGATGCGATACGATTCCGTATAATGTCCTGAGACATCTCATTCCACAGTTGCTGTAAGCGCTCCTCTAGTTCAACAAACTCATAGGCTGTGCAACTAGCAGTCCCAAATAATCCCAGAGGTGCCCGATTGGTGAAAAATCTGGGGATCAATCAGGCCATGGAAGGGTGGTAATGAGATGGAGGCAGTCTTGTGACATCCTTGTTGCGTGTGGCTGAGCATCGTCTTGTCGAAAAATAACTCCTGAAACCCTGCCAAAAGTGGCAAAACAATGGTTTTAAGGATGTCATGGAGTCCCCTTTGGCTGTTGCCTTAAAGTTAAAGGGAAACCCTTGTTTTTCATAACAATCACTTACCAAAACATTTGGGAGCGCCCTTTTGAAACGAAGGAATGTTGGGGGTTTCCCCCGGGATCTCAACGAACTTTTATGGTTACATAAAATTGGAATCTAGATCGTCATGAGGGCGACTTGGTTCCTTTCCCTTGGCCAATTTCGTAAGCTGAAGCCATTCCAAACAGGGGGTTGGGAATGGGTGTCATTTGCCAAACTTTTGGCCCGTGATAAAATTTTTACCAGTTATTTTCCAATGGTTCGAAAGACACAAGGCGATGAAGGTTCTGCCCTTTTCGGGGGGGCAATGAGGGTGGGGTCTACGGTGCGTGTCGTATGATGTTGGGGGTTTTCGAGACTGGTCTGTTGGTCCCCCGGGGCCTGTCAGTGAATATGACGTCTTTTGTTCACTGGTTCCAAAAACCCCTCACATCAAATCAGAAGGGGGGTACTTGATTTCTCACGAGCTGACCACCCGTTTACTCCCGATGCTTTCCCCCCTGAAAATCGGCCTTTCAAATTTCTTGATGGTGGGTAACGGCATTTAAAATCAGTGTTTCCCTTTCAAAAAAGGTTAAGTTCCCCCAAAAAAAAACCTTCTGAACTGTTTTATCTCCGGGGAAAAATCCAAAGCCCCCCAGTGGGATTAGGCAAGCACAATCACACTGCATTTTAATCATTTTTTATTTGTCCACATGTTTCCTTCAAGCCAAAAGTTTTGATTCCCCCAATTATTTTTTTGGAAATTTTTGGCAATGCGGATTCAACTTAACCTAACACTAAAAAAAAAATCATTTATGCATTTTTTCAAATTCCCGGTTATAAACTTCTAATCACCTTAAAATAAATTCTGTTCTACGGATGCTACAATATGCATTACAGAATATTATATCCTTTAAGACAATCTAATTTAATTTTCTAAAAAGTGTCTTTGAAATCAAATTCAAATTTAAGTGATAAATTATTATTCAGATTTTTATATATATATAAGATCGCCTATTATTTTTGGTTAGTTTTTTTTTTGTTAAGAAACAAATAAAGAAAATACATCGCAAGTTTTTGAAAACAAAATACCGCCTTATTCACTGAAATTACCAAGAAATATTTCCTCTAATTAGTTTATAATTTATAATACAGCTGAAACGTAGAAAATCCTAATCCATTATATTTTCTAATTCCAGTTTTTAATTAGTTCCTCTCGAGCAAACCTAAAAAACCACTTCTTTTAATTCATAATTAATGACATTACTCATTCATTCTTGAGCCGTGATTTGTGGTTAAGTCATTTTGGTTAGGGATGTAACCTGAAGAAATGAACCATAGCAAAGACGAATTTGCTGACTCGAAGACTGAAAGTACGGAAAATGAACAAAAAAAAAAGTGCTTAATAATGATTAAAGTAGGAGCGTTGTGGGGAAAAAACTTTTAGTAATGGTTCTTTATGCAAAGAGTGGAAGGTGAAAGCTTAAAGAGTGATTAAATGCAATTAAGTCACATGCTTCTTTGATAATCTCAGATTTGATCAAAGTGCATTTAGATTTTGTTTTCTTCTGTTAGTGATTTAAATACTTTTTCAGCAATTTCTAAAAGCATAATGAAAAAACATTTTAAAAGATTTAATATAATTAGCATAGTAAATTAAAATAATTAAAATAAAAAAGGGTGTGTGTACTTATGTACGCACGTAAGAAGTTATGCTTCTTTATCGTAACAAGATTAAAATCTTTCTAAAAATCTTTAGCTGGGCAAGCTGGGCCAAGGTAGAAAGGCGGTCACGAGCAGAGTTGAACGATACTAACTTTCAGTCAATCGGACCAGCCCCATACCTGAGATAATCACGATTTAAATAAATTTAAACACCCCCGCAATGGAACAATAGGATGAATAATAAAGGGAGGGGGTCGAAGGCGAGAATGATCTGTCCCGTTCTGCATATTTCTAGACAAAGCATTTTCGTATCCGTTCCTATGAAACGCAAAGCAAATACCCCTGTCACGGGGTGTATAGCTCAGTGGTAGAGCATTTGACTGCAGATCAAGAGATCTCCGGTTCAAAACCGGGTGCCACCTTTTTCAGGGAAGTGAAGTGAAATAATTTTTTTGAGAATTTGAAGACGGCAATGTGATCTGCCCCGTTCAGTATATTTCTAGACAAAGGATTTTCGCATCCGTGACAGTTTTGCGTCACATTCGTGACGGGGTGCGCGCGCATTGAAAAAATGTACCCTCATCCTATTTCTCTAACGCCCCTAAAGAAGTATAACTTCAAAAAAGAAAGAAAATAGTGAATCTAAGTTTTTTTATGGCGCAAGAGGTAAATTAGACCAAAAGTCGCTTAAAATGGATTAAGGGTTATAAAACTCATTCATAAAATGAGATAAAACTTCAAGAAAGATTTAAATAACGCAGAAGAATCATTAACATTCATGGACATAAGATTGTAAAAAAGAAAAATATTACATATAAGTAGAAATTTCTTCGTAAAAACTCCTTTTCTTAAAACAGTTTTTCCAAAATATGAAAATAGAAATTTAGAAACAAAAAATAAATAAATAAACTAAATTATCAGTTACGGTTTCTATTTACTTTTACCCTTAAGGCGCTTTCACCTTTGGTAACAATTTAGATAATGAATATTCTCATGTACAAAAAAATCGAGAGAAATGCCATAGTCTCTGTGGAATTAATTTATTGATATCAACCTTCATTGATATATTTTTGAGTTTGATTAGAATATATATATATATACATAAATTTTGTATTGTTATCATTATATAAATTTATACATATATATAATAATTCCCAGTAATTTAATCCTTAATAGTTTTTGATTTATCTATGGTCCATTCCGTGAGGACACGCGAATAATTAATAACCTAGCCACCCGCCTAACGAGAGTTTCTTGAACTGCATCCATCCACCCCCAAATCATGTGATTTCCCTTTGGATATAAGTATCGAAATTTCTGGAATTCGCGCTCTCTTCTCCCTTATGTCTTAGACTTTTTCACCATGTTAACTGCTGCAGCAGGACGTTGTGTGTTCATTTTCTTTGTTCTGTGTAATGTCGTCCATGCTTTATGTTTATGTGTTTCAAGATGTTGAATAAACTGGATTAACTACAAGACTACCTCGTCAATCCCATTAGTATGTAACATCACCCATCGTAGAATTTGCCTCTAATATACAGTAATTACTTCCCACCACCCACGCCCTATCCTTTTGTTCGTTACAGTACCATCCATTCGCCACGATATTATAGTTGTCATTACCTCTCTCCAGAAATATTATAGAAGTTTTCATATATATTATTATTATTATTATTTTAGTATTACATGAAGTAAAAAAAGACCTATTATATTTGTGTCTAATCATCCGTTCTCTTTCTCTGAGATCTTAAAATTAACTAAGATTCATTTTTCTGTCAACAAAACATATTGTCTTCAATTAACATTTTATTCAAAGTCATAATACGTATTAACTATTTTCAGCAATTTGTATTTCAGCACAAATGAAACTATAGCGCATACCTCATTTTAAAGTAGAAATAGTGCAGTTATGGAGTAATGGAATTAGTGCATTACATATATATTAGAGTTTCGAAAATCCAATTTTCAGACTCTTTATCACCGCAAAAAAATTATTTAAAATCTATTTTATTTTATCGCTTTGAATACAGTTTAATTTGCTAAAAAAACTATAAGAACTTATTTTTTAGAGAATGATACAGAAATGAACTGAAAGTTTTCAAATGAACAAGAAATTTAGATAAAAATAAACATCATTGAAAATTGTGGCACGAAATTTTCTATATTTATTTCTAGGAACCTTTAAAAATCGTGGTGGTTTATTTCAAGTTCAGTTCTCAAGAAAATTTCTTACTCAAAAAAAGCATTTTAATACTTTATAACTAAAATAACATAATTAGTTACTTCAACTATCAATAACTGATTTTGGCGACTTGAAAGGAATTTTTAAGAGTAACACCAGAGTAAATACGTTCTTGAAATGGACCATAAAATACCACATTATCAAGAACAAATTTTTTTAATGTATTGTAAAAACATAGCATCATTAAGTAAAATTTCGCAGCCAGGATTTAATAATTTAATTTTTTCAAACTGAACATTCAATTTATAAATAATACAAATCTGGGAGCATCTAATATGAATTTCTCTAAATTATCTCAAAGTGGGGTAAAACTGAAAGAAAACTAATTTATATGATATGAAATTTGAGTCTTAAAAACATTTAGAAACCAGCATTGTTGTTATTGGGATAAAAGATTAGTATCCTGAAATTTCTTACACAGGGTTGTTCCAAATTCATGGTACAAACTTTAAGGCTAGATAAAGGACATTGTGTGTCAATGATTTATTGTACAGGAATGTAAGGGCGCAAATTACGTGGGTAGGCGCAAACAAGAAAAATAAAAGAAAAGAGAAATAGAGTTATGTCGGTTGGTTGCGTTGGCGGTAGTGGGCAGAGAATTTCTAGCCGCCGTACAGCATGATGCATCTCAGTTGAGAAAGGGCCATTAGCAATTGAGCTGACTCTACGATGGGATACTTTAATGCCAAAATGCAGACATGCATTACAAATATGGACGTGAAAATGGTAACGTTAGACCTGCATTAGAACGTATCACCCGTAGTTTCCTGATCGATGAATGACGGATAACAGAAATTTTCATCGGTTACATCGTCAACTTCGTGAAACTCGTTCGTTCCACGTCACCAGACATGATGCTGGTCGACGAAGATCTGTTCGCAATCCAAGCCCAGAAGAAAGCATCTTGAACGTTGTAGCTGATATACCAGAGTCAAGTACAAGATCTGTTGTTCATCATTTAAGTGTGTAATCATCAGACCGTTTGTAAAGTGTTAAATGGAAACCGCTTACACCTATTGCGTTTTCAGCGAGTACAAACTTTAGATCCAGCAGACTATCTCCCCAACTACCAGTGGATGGTGCCTCAATGCGTTAGACTCCATAGCTCTTGTACTGAACATTTATATTGAGTTATTGAAAATATTACACTAGTCAACGACGATTTCAATAAAGACACTGTCTTTCCTTTCGTCATTTTTTTTTTTTTTGCATTTGTACCTCGTCACGTCGCTTGCGCTCATACATTCTTATACAATAAATGATAGTCATAATGTCCTGTACATGCCTTTAAAGTTTGTATCACACGAATTTGGGATCACCCTGTATATTTCAAATTAATTAATGAATAATAACAAAATATATTTTTTAGATATCCCTCAAAATATAATTAATAAAACACAATTTATAAATACATTAATGAATAACTTTAGGTAGAACATTTATAACTACAATGTGTTAATTCGTAACCAAATGATGTATTATGAAGGAATTTTTTCGATTTTAATAATTAAAGAAAATAACACTGTTATGATATTTCTTGTTGTTTAAATATTCAAAATTTATTTGCATCTGTTTTCTTCGTTATTTCAGAGTAATTTTTATTCATTTTGATGTTCATATTATTTATTTTACTGTAAAATTGAACACTTAATAAACTTATATATTAAGTGAATATTTTAATCGAGACATGGAAACTAATACGAAATCCAATAAAAAAATTTATTTTGGTATCCAATCAATAATTGTCATTGTCGTCAGTAAATCGTTATTATGTATAGAGATTTTATTTTGGAAAAATGACTTTATTTAGTTCTAATGATTATACATTTCTAATCTAACTCCTTCACCATTTATGCCATTTTGGAGGCTTACCGCCCGTATGTGGGCTCTTCTCCACATCCATCTAAGTTTCTGTTATACTATATGACCAAATCTGCTGCTAAGGGGAAATCTTCAAGGAATAATTATTCTAGTTTACTCAACACTTGAAATTCAACCCAGAATGTAATTTGCAGTTCAGTATAATTCTAGATTGAGCAAACCGTCGTGGAAGCAGGCTTCCACCGTGATCATACTCCTAGAAATTGGAAAATGGATTTCGAAGGCTTCCAGATTTCTGGAATTGCTTATGAGAACTAGATATGGAAGCTGAAAGGGAATATTATGTGTCGATATTAATGCATTTGGGACTATGACACTGCATTCCAAGTAATAAAGACGTTGCAATGCTGTTCTAGTTCGAGCAATTCTGATTTGAACAATGAATAAAAGAAAATAATATTAAGATGCAATGAAAAGAATATTGAAATATTTTTTTTCTCGAAGAATACTTATCAGAATAAAAGTAATATTTATCTAAAAAAATTGAATCCTTATATTTTTTTTTTCTTTTGAAATTTTTTTTCGAAAACAAGTAACTGTTTTAAATAATTTTTAATATTAAACCTATATATAAGTAGTATTTTCTTTTGTCATTATATTATGCATCCTATCGTCAATATGTCCTTCACATATATATACTTCACATATTATACCATAGGCTTATTTCTTTAAATCAAAAGTTGTTGCCAAATGCCGCTATGCAGCCAATAGTGGAAAAAATGTCCCTACTTATGTTGCAAAACAATAAAAAAAAAGTATCGAGCCTTACAGTACTTGCATATGATGTGTAATGTCTAACATGTTATCGTGGTAAATACACAATAGTAACTTAAATCTTGAAAAAAATGAATTAAGTCTTATCGGAAATAATTTTCTATCGAATAATTTTATCTTTAATGAAACCTTTTTCTATTTAACACAAGGAGTACGACATTTTTTTATCAAAAAATATTTATTCTTGTTCAATTTGGGGAAGAATGGGTACAATACACTTGAAAATGGACATACAGGGATTTCGGTGGTCATATACATTTCTCCGAATCAAACGGTTCAAAAAATTAAATATATTTCCTGCATTTTGTATTTTTACCATATACCGAAGAGAGAGATGTGGTTCAGATCTTTTAAAACAAACCATGTGTGATGGAACTGAGTGGTGGAATTGAGTTTTGAATCGAGTATGATTGGAAATAATTTCCTATCGAATAATTATATCTTTAATGAAAATTTTATTTTAGAGTAATGAAATTTTTTTATCAAAAATATTTATTCTTGTTCAATTTGGAGAAGAGGTGTACAATAGACCTATGATAAGTAAGCTATGACACATATACTTGTGATTTCAAAGTATTTAAAAACCGTTGAAGAATAGCGACAATAACAGTACCACTGTTAGCTGTCGAAATATATTGATTTGTATTCATTTCGAACCCGAGTTCATCAGTCAAAAAGCTATGAGTGGCTCAACTTCTGGCAAACTGAAGTTAACGTTGAAATCACCACTCAAATTCATGAGAAGCGAGTGATAGCTTGTTTTTAAAAGAACAGAACCACACACACATCTTCGGAGTGTGGTAAAAGTACAAAATGCAAGAAATTTTTAATTTTTTGAACCTTTTGATTCGGAAAAATGTATACGGCCACCGTGTTTTTTTTTTAACTGTGCGTTGTGATCTATAAAAGGATTTCTAATTAATTAATTTTATGTTTTTATTTACATTCAGATTTTTATGTATTAAAATACCTTTTAACGTTTTGATTATCTTCATAATATGCTATAAAAGTAATTACAGTTTTAATATTTTAAGCATATATTTCATTACTTTCTCCTTTTTGTTGAAACTAATTTATATAGTTTCAGTTACTTTAAAAACTAACGATTGTTTTTAACAATTAGCAGTTTAACTTATAGTTTAGTGTTATTCATATTAAATTTGAAATACCATTTGATGACGTTTTTATTATTTAAATTAAGATATAAATGCATTTTAGTGTGTTTTTTTTTTTAAAAAAAATTATATAGCTGCGTCTGTTCGATTCAAAAAAACCTAAATATTTATTTCTCAGAATTTTGAAAACATTTCATGACATTTTCCTTTTTCATCTTTTGAAGTATTTTTAGAGATATCAAGTACTGAGAAGTGTTTTTTTAGTTTTTTGTCAAGTGCTTAAAAAATAATTATATTTTTGTAAATGGCGTGTATTTGCTACTCTGGTTTTCTATCAACTCTTAGAAAAGTTATAAAATTGTTGCTTTCTTATGCATTTTTAAAATTACTTCTGACAACAGACGAATACTACTATTTCAAAAAGAAAACGGATCATATAGTTTTTCGGAGATATTATGCTTTTTGTACAAAAATCTTAAGATTCTGAAAAATAGATCATCTTTATGTGATTTTGAACATTATAATTCAAAATTAAGGAAGCAGATGTTTTTTGGGATATTTCATTTAGGATACATTCTAAAATTACCTATTTCGAACATTTTTCAATATTGAATTAAAAAAAAAATATCAAGCCAATTCTCAAATCTGATATCAATAATTCTTATTTCAAATTTTAATCGAATATTTTCAAGTCGAATTCAAGTGCTCCAAATATATTTCTTATCAAATAAAACGGGACTCCCTAGAAATGATCCGTCATTTAAACAGCAGGAAAAGTTAATCTCGAACCCTCAGCAAGTTCTTACAAACACCAATAAAATATACACCTTTTAAGATCAGCGTGGTATGGATTTTTCACTCACTCCCCGCAGGCTATGACGTCACTTACAAGAACAGGAAAAAAGAGTGAGATATCATTCATCGACTCCGGAAATCACCCTCATGTGAGTTTATATCAAAAAGTATCGAAGGGAAAAAAGTGAAAGGGAAAAGAAACAAGTTTCGGGGAAAGAGGTGAGACTGAGTATTTAAAAAAATGAAAACAGAGAGAAAAAATCCGTGTGGAATATGCCCTTCGTAAACATTCCTAAGAACTTGAAATCAAAGCGTTGTTCATTGCTTTTTAAATAGATGTCATGAGAAATTAATATGGTTTTTTTAAGATACGAGTAAAACTGATTAAGTATCTATTTTAGGATGAGGGTTTTTATTTTTAACGACTTTATTTCTTTTGACTTAGGGTATTTTTTCAATTCTTACAATTAGCTCGCACTCTATATATTTATTTTTTTATCTGGGTGGAATTTTCAATCGTTAGTAAAATACATTTTAAAGCGCTCAATTGAGCTGAAATTTTATATACATGATTATTTTGGATGACAATACAGTAATTTAATTATAATTAATAAAAATTATTTGATTAAAACTAATTATTTAAAGAATTATTAATACAGCCACGTTGGCATCATTTTTGGTGACTTGTGTCAAAACTTGAAACGATTTTTTTCTCACGTTTTAAAGCATTCAGTTGAACTGAAATTTTATATACACGATTGTTTTGGATGACAATACGATACTTTAATGATAATTAATAAAAATGAATTACCACTTAATGTTGCGATTCTCTCATATGTATATACATACTTATATTAATTGTAACTATTTTATGAAAAAGCAGCTAAAATAAAAATTTTCTTTGTTGATCTAAGTAGGATTCAACTAATTTTTTATTATTTTTTTTATAATACTTATTTATTGGTAGATTCTCTGATTTTATATGTAGGTACGAGTGCTGTCGCAGAAACGGTGAATTACTTTGCATTGTTTTGTTTAAAGAAATTTGCATTTTCAAGGGGAAAAAATCTTCTTTTTGCTAATTATTATCAAATCGTGTAAGAAAAAGGAAATAAAACCATTAAGTAATTATATTTGTATTGTTCCAAAATTTTGCTGTGAGTTTCGCTGATGTTTCGAAACCATTGTTAGCGTATATCCACAAGAAAAATTTTTCAAATTTACATTTATAATGTTTTTTTTTCAAAACCCTTTTAAGGAAGACTTAGTGCATGTACATGTGCGAAATCACTAAATGCCATGGTATGCAGTCAATACAAGAAAACCAATCCCAAGCTTAGAATATGATTACTGCGTTTGATTGTTTCGATTTGGAAACATTTAAAAACGAGTAACAAAGTGTAAATACCGGGAGGAAAAAAATTCTTTTTTTGAACTATTAGACTTACAGACTTGAAATTTGGCAAACATGTGCCTTTTGCTGAGCCCAGATTTGCTATTTACGGGAAGAGGAAATCGACATCCAAGAAAAAGAGGCGGAATATTGCTGATAAAATTTTTCTTTTAACTATGAGACCTACAGATTTTGAGTTTGGCAAGCATGTTCCTTTTATTAAGTTCATATTCGTTAATGACTGACTTTGCAGAAATCACTCTCAAAACAGATTTCGGGGGCGTTATAGGCAAAAATTCTCATTTTTTAAAAAATAATTCACCAACAGAATTACAATTTGGCAAGTGTGTTGCTTTTGTTGAATAGAGGTCTGTGTCCCAAGGAGTAGGACTACGAGTCGTTACAGATATATATATATATATATTCTGGTTTATAAATTCAAGTCCTGTTCTTTTTAAATTGAGAAGGATGACTATAAAAGTGTCTTTGATCCATAAAGCATTGCTTTACCCTAAACCGCTGGCCTAATTCAGCGACAGTTCTAGAAATGAGAATAGGTCTCCAGTTTAGAGTCCAAGATTCTTTTTATATCTCTGATTGTTGTGTCTTTTGAACTCCATTTTCTTTCTTCTTTGGCATTGTAGGTTTTACAACTTTTTAACTTTTATTTTATTATAATATATATATAATAAAAACCTGTACTTTATATCAAATGCAACAAATATAATGAAAAACATATTAAAAAAAATAATTTATTCATTAGAATTTTAAACGAGTATTTCTGTAAAACTGTGTTGCGTCCTCTAAGGTATTCAAGTTAAAATAAATCATACATATTGAAGCCACTTTTTTATTTAAAAAAGTGTTCATATATTTTAGCTTGGAATCAGAAGATTTTAACTACGATACTTATTACTAAAACGCAAACATATGTGTAAAAGCAAAATGAATTAAGACCTTATTTTTAATAAAATCTGATTTATTGTCATTACTCCAGAAATTTAGAACTGAATTCGGCTAGTCATTATAGCACATTTGCTGACTAAGTATAATTTAAATACATGTTTCTGGCCATCAACTTATTGTACTTTTACTCCTATTACTCGAAAAAAAGTTCGCTTGTTAATTACAGTACATGATACTTTTAATGAGGAGAAGAAATAAAAGTAATTGCAGCGAAAACCTAATTGTGGAACATCTTATAGCGTTTTTCAGTGATTATATTAAGTTTTAATTACGAAGTTCCCCTATTCTTATTTAAGAATCTTTATTCCTTTTTTAAGCTCAAATAATCGAAACTGATTTAGAACTCTGAAATTACTATTTTTTAAATTTTTTTTTGATAAGCGAAATGGAACAAATGGACACAATAAGGCTAATTACCGAACAAGACAGATAGATTAAACTGTTAGAGAAATTTTTTTCTGTCATTTCTTATTTTAGTAATTATATGGATTAAAGACAATTTAGATTATAAAACTGGAAAGATATTCCACACCTTGAATAATTCGTTAAAAGCAATTCATGCTGGAGAATTTCTTCCGGATATCTTAATTTTAAGTAAGTATTTTTTCTTACAATTCCAAACTGTAGTTATTTCACAGTCTATTTTTCAGACCCTACTATTAGTTCACAATCTCCCGATATGTGTATATATATCTTGTTTAAATTTTTAATCGTTCGTAAAATAATTTATATTCATCCATTCAAATTCGAATGCATTTTTAACTTATAGTGGATGACACTTGATGTTAATACAGTTTTTCCAAATATTAACTCATAAGTTTAATTCAATTAATGAATAAGTAGTAACAAACAAAAATAATAATTCCACACCGTATATGAAAAGGAAAATGAAAATCACTTTCTATCTTGCCACTTAATATTGTGATTCTGTCATATGTATGTACATTATTGCATTAATTGTAATTATTTAATAAAAAAGTAACTAAAATAAAATTTTTCTTTGTTGACCTAAGTAGGATTTGTCTTTAAATTTTTCTTTATATTACTTGTTTTTATATAAACGAAAAAGTTATTACTCCAATATATATATATATAAGTGGTTAATGAAAACAACTTATGTTAGATTTTACAGAATTTTTACAAATATAAAATTTTAAACTCGAAATATGCATGTAATGTTTATGTCTGTTGCTTAAACGCATTACTTTACTTATTAAACTTAAGGACTAACTATCTGTACATCATTTACAATTGCACCGATTTACTCTGTTGCAGTCCGGAGGTTGCAGGTGTAATTTGGGATCATCGAAGAAGCAGGCATTGTTATAAAAATAATTACTTTTCATTTACGACTGATCAACTTATGATTAATTCAAGTTTATAACCGTTAAGCTATCCAATTA
>BMAV01026808.1:0-57872 GCA_019973955.1 Trichonephila inaurata madagascariensis | reverse complement strand
GGTATTTCGAAACCAAGCTAGCATCCTTTCTATGAAACATGTGAAACTACCTCTTTCATTTTACACCCTCTTAATCTTACCTGCACTGCTGGTGTTTTCCCTATTTTGTGCATTCTCAGAAGAAAAATTTCATATTAAGCTATTTTTGTTTTGTGTTAAGAGAAAAAAAAGCATTAAAATATATAGTAGTTTGTTGGGGCTGTTGTATTATTTTGTGTTAACCAAAATTTGGTGTTAGGCATTTTCATGTTGAATGTATTTCACTGTAGTTGTAAAATTTCCTCTAGCTGGGGTAATGATATTAAATTGGCTATTGAAAATTTGTTTGGGATGATTTATAAACCATGCCAAACATGAGTAGCATACAAATTGCAAATTAGTTCCAAATATCTTTATGATATATTGAAGAACACAACATTTATTATTTTAATTCATCGATTGGTTAAAGTGTAGAATAGGTGGCTCCTTGGTGAAGCCAGTATTTTGGCGACCAGATTCAGTCACCAAACTACCTATATGTAGTGATAGGTGTTGTAATGAAGAGCTGAATTCATTCTGGCATCTAGATAAACAATGCCACATCCAAGGGATCACCTATTCTACACTTAAGCCTATCAAATTACTTTTCCATTCATAAACTAGCTCATATTCAAGGCATTGCACTTATAAACCAATATTATTTTCAAATTTAAAATTTAATAATTATTTCAGTATTTTTATATAAAATTCAAAGTGTGTAGTTGTTGCCAACACGAATATAAGCAACATTGTCTGATGATAAATTTATTACAAACACAATGATAAAAAGTTAAGTATAATGGAGTAAATCAACTTTATTCATATTAGCCACACTTGTAAGCCAAAGTTTGGAATATTTGCTATATATTGCTGTGTTTGGCTTCATGATTTCTATAACCAATAAATTAACTCTATAGAAGAAATAAAATAACGCTGAATTCAAACTAACTGTTATTTACAGATTGAGAATATTTGCAATCAGCATTACTTATTTGTAATCAATAACTCTAAAGCTAGAATTGGTAATTTTCCATTTCATAGGGTCATAAAAATGAAACAAAAAATTGTCAATTGATTGTATAAAAAAACTAACTTTTTTCTTCAATGTTGAAAGCAATTAAAAATTTCATGCCACCTCAATAAAATAATAATTTAAGAATTGAATTTGGAATTGTGAGAATGTTTGTTATCTTATTTTGTGTTTAGTATTTAAAATTAGTATTCCTGAAATAGAAAAGTATTTTAGAATTTGCATGTTTTCTACATATAACTGTGTTTTGATTTGTCCATATAAGCAATAAGTATCTGTTTTTGAATATGTCAACCATAGAAAATGTTACCAAACATGCATCAATAGTTTTATCTGCCAAGAATTTGTTGTGATATTCTAATATATCTGTACATAAATTATTCTGTTAAGTTACATTTTTTAATACAATTTTTTCTTATAGAAAATAGTTGACAATGTTTATTTCAAAAATTAATTTTAGCATAGTATTGTGTAGTATTAAACCTCTTCCATTGATTTATTGCCAAAGATCAATCTGCATATTAAAGATTCTTAATCATCAAAGATTTTACAACACATGACAACATTTTTCTAAACATCTTCAAGTGTGAATAAAACTTTGTTGAAATATTGCTAAAGATCACCAATGACATGGGGTTAATATGTACGTTACTATTGGTTAGTTTCAAATGATATATTTAGAAGTAATTTATGATTTTATTTATTTCATCAACTTTTGAATAAATTGGGAAACATGTATCAAATTATACGTAAACTGCATCAAACTTGTGAAGAATCAGTATTTGATTCAGACTTTATTTGGGCAGACAATTTTGATTAATTGCTAAAATTTTTAAGGAAAGAGTTTAAATGGATTTTCATGCTTTAGCCATTATTAAATGAAGTGGGTTTTTTTTAAACAAACTTTCTAAATTAGTAAGTTAGCAGTCATTACTAAAATAAGTATTGGCATAAAATGTTTAAGTGATGTATTTTAATAAAGCCAGATAAATTCTTAATTATGACATTTAACTGATATTCATACATCCAGCTGTTACTCAAGTAGCAGAATATTACTGAAAAGAATTTGATTTAGTTATGAAAGACAGTTCAGATAATTACAAGACGAAGTTTTTCTTATATACTAATTCTATTAATGAAATCCCTGATTGTTCTGTTTGCAACTGTATTAAGAGGAAAGAATTCATTTTGACTCAACATCGTTGAATAGGATTTTAATGGTATTTTTAAATCTTACCCTGAAAGATATTATTAAAGTTTTCTTGAAATCAGATTGTTTTAAATTCTTTTTCATTCATTATGTCAGAAAATACATTTTTATAATACTGTATATTTATCGACAAACTAATAAATTTCTCATTTGTTTTTTATAGATATAAATTTAACCTGCAGGTTTTTTTTTTAGATCTGAATGATTCATAAGGAGAAAGATGCCTCTTATAATTGGGAAATTATTTAATGTTATCTCTAGCTTCCAGCAGGTGAAATCTTTTAATCAAATTACATAAATTGATATTATTTTATATTACAGTTTATATTGTATAATTTTCTGTAATTTCAGACAAAATGGAATGCATTTTGTATCTAAAAATTAATATTCTTATGTTTAAGTGTGTTAAACTTATATATAAAAAAAATGTATCCTGTTAAATCTGTCTTGCACTAATATCCTTTAAAATGGACTTGTTGGATAATCACTAATTGTTTTTAATGATTCTGCCAGTGTTAAAAGAAACTCCAGAACCCTCCTTTTGAGATGGGATGCAGCTGATCTGCCTAAATCGGTATTACCTTCTCTGGTACAAAATTTTCCTTTTTTGGGGGCGTTTAGAGCATGGGGACAACATACACACAATTTAAATGAGTAACTTAGTTTTATGTAATAGTAAATACAATAGTACAAGCTTCTTTATTCTTTTGTCACAAACAAAAATCCAATAGGACTCATTTACATTTTTTCACTTATTAGCAGTCTAGAGGTGACTAATAGTTTCTGCATGCAGGAAAAAATTCATGTAAGCATATTGGAATCTTCTACATACAACTGGCTCCAAAATGGTTGGATACTTTCAAATTTCATGCTCTAATTTGATATAAAAATATATACTTAAATTGATATAAAATACTAACTATAAACTAAAATGTGATATAAACATTTTCAAAGTAATTTTTGAAAAATTAAAAATTTACCTCAGAAAAGTGATTGAATACTCTAAAGGTGAACACAAGATTGAATCGTACTTTTAAAACTATAGTTTTTATTTTCATTTTTTAAAAAAATTAACAAATCCTGTAGCAAATTTTAGCGTGTATCTATTTATGACTTGTTACGTGTTATGACTATATACTTGTTTTTTAAAAAAATAGTTATACTTTAGAAAGATAATGAATTTTAATATCAATGGATTTTATGAATTTTTTTTTCATAATGTAGCATCAATCTATGTTATTTTAGGCCTTAATAGAAATCAGAAAGAATAAGATTGCTGAAAATTTTGAAAATGAATTCTCAGAAGTATTGGATGTTTTGAAAAAGGCTGCCTATTCTCGTAAACAATTGTTAAACAAATGCCAAGAGCTTAGCATTGAAGTTTCTTTGAAGGAAAAGGCTTTTCTTGAAACTGATAAAAAGTATAAAGAAAGTGAAATTTTATGTGAAAAATTAAAAGAGGTATAAGTTTGTGTATTTATTTTCCATTATAATAATTTCTTTATGTCTATGGAAAATGTCTATGGAAATGTTTTAAATTATGTCTATGGAAAGGTTTTTACTGTTTTCAAGTAAAACCACATGTTTAATAACTTCAATTTAATTAATAATCATCTTAATTTTTCATCTTTTAATGTAGATATTTGAAGTGCATTTAATTATAAGTATTATAAATTTAAATACTGTAATTTTTTACATGTTAATAACCTTTTCATTTTCTATTCCTTACATTCTAAATATCTTTTGTGTAATTATAGCATGAATTGCAAAGAATTGATTTAACCAAATTTTTTATTCAAATAACTGATAATTAAATGTGATCCATTATTTTTTTATGTTGCAGATACTGTAAATAATATAAAATTTAAAAGAAAAAAACTAAAAAACTTTAAATAAATTTTAGGATAATATATTCTTTATTAACTAAACATTCTGCAGTGAAATAAAAAAAATATTGTTTTTCAATTTAAATATTGTGTTTTAATTATAATTATTGTTTTTAAATAAAAATCTTGTTATTCATTGTTATTATTAAAATTTTAATTTAAAAAAGTGTCAAAGTTTACCAAGGGTTTTCTTCCAAAAAAATAGTGTATACATAAGAATATTTTTGATTGGAATAGTTTAATATTCGTTCTATTTAATCTAAATTCAATAAAAAATTTTAAACTTATACATTTTTAAAATTATTTACTCTTTTTAAATACTACAATCTCTAATGAATTTGAATCTTTAAAACTGTTTTTACTTTCATATAAATTGACATGTTTGTTTCTTTTCTTAATTCTTAACTATTTTCTAGAAATGTTTATTTGGTTATGGGAAAGTAATAAATTTAGTTAAAATATAATATAACTTTTCCTTTTAAAATTATCATACAATTTTGTGATCTTTTTATTATTCATTATTGTTGTTGAATAAATAAATTGAATTGTTTAAAGAAATTTTTAAGTATTTTATCATAGGTGTTTTTTTTTTTTTTTTTTTTGTAGAGCCAAGGAATAAATTATTAAAAAACATTTGTTTCCCAAAATGTTGATAGTTATTTTAATTTTTAATATTGAAAATATTTTAATTTTTCAGGAACTTATTAAGGGGGGTAAATGCATTGAAAAACTTGGAGAAAATGAAGTTAAATATAAAGAAAAGATTTCAGACTTAGAACTCAAATTATTTAATTTAGAAAATGAACAAGATACTACAGTTCCAGAGAAGTAAGACAATATTTTATAACTTTAAGCAAATATTCTTAACTTGAAGTTGACTGAAAAAAAAAGCACCTCATTACCATTATTTTCAGAAACAGACAATTAGGGGTTTTTTTTTTATTTACATTTTCTTTTCTTGTAAATTATAAATCATAGTTGTACATCATCAGAATTATTACTCTGCATGTATTCAAGATAAACAGTGTTCCAATTGGTCTTTAATAAATAAAATTTTATTTAAAATTGTCTATATGTTAAGTGTATTTATATATTACTACATAATTTGGAAATAAAATTTTATTGTTATTCATGTATTATTAAGAGGATGTGATTTCATTTGAGAGAGAATTACTTATTTTCATTTAGCATAGGAGTCTATAGATCCCCCCCTGCCGTAAAATATAATTGCATTAGTTTTTAAATACAAAAAAAAAGTTTATTATTAAAATTTTTTTTTCAAATTTGAAACAAATAATTTTTTATTTAAACTTTTGTGTAAAAAATTTAAGAAAAACAAATGAATAATGAATTTTTCAGAGTAGAAAATTTAAAGAATATTTTAATTTTAGATAATTCTATTACAATTATTTTTTAAACAAATTTCCTGTCCCCCTTTTTAAACTGTCTTAAAACAAACATTTTTTTTCAATACAGAGTTTTATATTCAAAAGGGGAGGGCATTAGACTCTTTGCAATAGTAAAACTCCTTTAGAGTGTTCAACCTTCAATGTAATAGTTTCAAATAAATAGTTAATTTGGGAAAAACCCTTAAAATTTCAAACTTAGCTAAAATACCAGTGAGTTTATTCTGGGTTCAAGTCTCACGCTCGACCACTAAGTATTTTTGCGATTTAATTTATTCAGAAAAAAGGCTATTTAATATTAAATGATATTTTAATTATAGTTACTATTTTTACTTTTTAAAATACAAATAGTTATGATAATATATAATAATATTTTAAATAACTAATAGCTATGATAATAATACTTATGAATATTGTTATATAATGATAAGTAAAAAGTTTGTAAATTGTGTTGTTATTTTACTTTATTTTCAATAATTTTTTTATTTCAAACCAGAACCTGAATCATAATTGTCATGAAAACATTCAAAACAATAAATTTTCTGACATCTAGCACAATTAATAACAAAAGAATTATTTAACTTTGCAATATATTTATTAAATTAAATTATTAATATTTGTAAAATTAAAATCCTGAATACTTTTATTTAATTGAAAAATAATTAATTAAATAAATTTTAAAAAATTGGTCAAGCATGAGATTTGAACCTTGAACGCACTCATGCGGGATGCAAGTATTTTACCAGCTAGGCTTCTGCACTACTGGTACATGAATAAACTTACTAGAGTACATTAGCTAAGTTTGAAATTTTGAAGGTTATTTTCTCCAAATTAATTGTCATTCCAGTGCTACGAATGTTGAACACCTCAAAAGAGTACTACTATAACATGGTGTCTCGTACCTAAATGAATACCCTCCCCTTGTCAGTTCTCTATTCATTTTTATGTACATACTTTTTATTCATAAAAAAATTATAACTGCTGAGAACCAGTACATGAATTTTTTTTCATATTTCTTTATGCTTGTATTAGGTAAGTGCAATAATTCTACTAGTTTTGTGTGTGTGTGATGAAGCAATGCACAAAAGAGCACAAAATTTGACCCATGATTGTAAATTTCACCATTGTTATTTATGACCTCTTTTCATCCTTTCTGATAAATGATGAATCCCACATATTAAATGGAAATGCTGATACATGGAATGTAAGAATATTGGATGGCAATTTTCACATCATGATCAAAAGATTTTTCTTGCTGAAAGAGCCAGATTTTCTGGTTAAACACATGAAAGTGATAGTCAGTAAGTGCTAAATTAGGAAAATAAGGAGAATGGAATACCCCCCCTTCGTGCCATTATTTCTATAGGAGTGAAAAATAATGGCATGGAGAGGGCGATAGGGCACTAATATATGACACTGTTCTCTTCACAATAGAAGGCAGCAGTGATGGTTTGGTTAAGAGGTGAAATAACATACCATCCCAATCAATAAACTTTTGGAAATATAGTTTTGATTTCGATTTTAATTCAGATGGTTCAGAAGGCCGACACATAGTCCTTTAGTGTTTTATAATGTTGTATACTATAACTCTGCTTCTTACCTCATATCACAATCAGTTTCTAGAAAGAATCTGGAAAGTAAGTAAACACAGTGATTAGCTGGTTTAGTTCCAGCCATCTTTTGACTGTTTTCTAGTAAACTTTAAAGGCTTCACCTGATTAAAACATGATCGAATTCTTGCTACTTTTCACAACTTGATCAAAACCTCCTTTCTTAATAAATGAAGAACATCCACACCTTACCTATTTGTGATTGCTTCCATTTCCCTTCCTGAAATCATCAATATGTGCTATCATCATTTGCATTATCCCCCATAAATTTAATATATACTATGTCTGCATACAGCCTTTATCAAATTTATTCAAAACCAGTGTCTCATGCATTTTACCACTTGTCCTGTGGCACCATCTTTCGATGTTTTTATGAATGCAGTAAATCAGTTAATGATTCCAGTACCATCAGGAACACTATATATTTATATTGAGTATATAAGTGTTTTTATTGACCAACAACTCCAGTTATCACAGTATCATGTGTGATGTCAGTTCAATGAGAAATTTGCATTTCCAAAAATCATTTAGAACTTTTACATATACCTCATAATAAATATGCTCCAAAATTGAATTTGCTGAAATAAATTTCAAATATTTAAATCATGTTTTTTTACAATGTGTATTATTTTTTAAACATACATTCCATCTATTTTCAAATAAAAAATTTTAAGGAAAAAAATCTCGATTTTTTTAGAGTTTGTTTTCTTAGTGAAAGTAAAATATTATAACTTACTCTTTTCCGGATGATGGTGGAAGTTCAATAATAATATCTTATTTCTCCAATACCTGTTTCCTCTGTAACAACTTAAAGTATATAATTAATTTTCTAAAAATAAATTCATTGAATAAGTTTGGAAGAAAAACTGGATTAATATATTCTAGAATATATTTTCTAAATTGCTAAATACATTATGTTTTGCTTCAGAGAAAAAGCATTTGAATTAGAGGCTGAGCGGGAGAGAAAATTATTGAATTCCAGAATTTCACTACTAGAAAATGAATTGAAGATAAAAGACACTTCTGAAATGGAAGTAAAAGCAAAATTACTTGAAACAATGGAAGCAATTCAAAAGGTAACACAATTTTTGAAGATTCATTTATTTTTTTTATCTAGTAGATTTTAAGAATATGAGAGGAAGTTATATCTGAAAGTCTTGGCTCCTAATCACTTTGAATCTTGGTCTGTTATGTGTTATTTTAAAATTAGATAAGCACTATTAGCTACAGATGTGATTATTTTGAAATATATCCATGATGAGGGTAGTATCTAAATTAATATCTCATTTCCTTAGATTTAAAATCATTTCAATGTGAGCACTTAAAAGTCCAGTGTTAAATTGATTTGCAACATAAGTAAGTTTGATTCAATGGTACAAAAGCAATTTTGGCTAAGCTGCACTAAACTTTTGCAATTAATTTGCAGCAACTATCAGTTTAACACTATAGATGTGAGTATTACTGTGAAGACACAAAGGCTTTGATAAGTAGACTGCTATGATATTTGTTTTTTTAAAGAAAAGCCGAATGTGTAAAATGGTTTAAAAACTTTAGCTTTATATTTTATGTATAAATTACTCAAATTATTTATTTTAATACATATTTCTATCATTTTTTCATATTTAAAAGTGACTGATTAAATATTAAAATAAAAGAAAAAATATTTTGTACATGTTTTTATATGAAATAGTAATAATAGGAGTATTTTATCTTTATTAACTTACTCTGCCAAAAAGTCCATGAGGGCCAACCATTGGCCCCCTCAGTATACGACCTTGGGTCCGGGGGTATGAGCAGATATTTCGGTCGGTGGTCAGTCTGACAAAAACCCCTTTTTAATTTCCCCAAGAAGGGGTCCCTTTTTTAAACCCTACAAGGGATGAAAGGTAGTAACCTTCCCAGTCTGGGGTTTGAACCTCAACCTGTGGTGGGGAAAGTGTGATCTCAACCACTCAGCCTACATTTTATCTTTTTAAAAATTTTAATATACTGAATAAAATTTTTTTCAATGTATTTTGATATGAAAATAATTCCTTATTAAACATAAAAAACGTCCATTTATTTTTTCAAAATTTGGCTAGTGGTAAATCCTTAAAATTGGTTTTGTTTCACACATGAAACAAAAGAACTTTTTTTCAACAAAAAAAAAAATGTATTGACTAAACTAAAGGAGATTTAAAATGGAAGGGGTTTTTAAAAAATTTTTTTTTGCATTAATTAAAAAAAATGTGAGAAGAAACTATAAGTATCTGAAAAATTTTGGGGTTTCCCATTTTGTCTTTTATGTGTTTGGGGTAAAATCTGAAAGTAAATTTTAATAAATGTCTTCGAATTAATGTATCCCCACTGAAATAAAAAAATCCAAAAGTCCTATAAAAAAATTTCATTCAATGTAATATTTTTCTTTCTTAGACCATTATTTGAATCAATATATCATGCATCTTCTACCCCATTGGGGGGGCCAAAATAACTTTTTTTGAAATTTAAACTTCCCAGCAAAAATTTTTTTTTGTTTTAATTAATTTTAAAATTTTTGAATTGTTTTTCATATTCATCTGATTTCTATTTTAGATTATAGAGTTTTTGAAATGAATTGAAATTATTATAACATTTATATTGAAGTTAAAAAATTCTTAAAGATTAACATGACCCCCCTTCTGTCTTTTTATATTGAAAAGAATTTTAAAACTTTTTAAAATTCAAAAACAATTTTAAAAAATTGAACTTTTTTTAAAATTATAAAACTTTGATTTTTTTGTCATCAAATGGTAAAATTTTAATTAATTTTTTTTTAAGCAAAAAGAAATCTTGAAGTTTTGGGGGCGGCAAAATTAAAGCAAGAACTTGAAAAAAAGCCCAAAATATTTAGTAAGACCGTTTATTCTCCCCGAAGAGAAGTTGGCCAAAAAAGATAGGATATTGGAGTTAGAAGGAACTGTTGCTAATTTAAAGCGAAAGATTGATGAAATGGGAAAACAAATAAATTCATATGAAGTAATATTAATGAAATATAACAAAAACTTATTTAAATGAATTTTAGTGTTATTTTATAATTATCTGAGTACTTATTTATAATAGAGGAAATATAGTTATAAAAATTTAACAAAATTAGAAGAAATTGAAATTCTGATTTTCTTTTTGAAAAGAAAAAAAAATTAAAATGCATGAATCTAATAATGGTTTTTTTTGTAAAAAATCCCGTAATCTTTTTAAAAAATTCGAAAATGTTCAGTTAAAATCTAAAAGCAAAAAGGGTATTTATAGATTAAAAAATATTCAAAAAAAACTTTTTTTTTATATTTAAAAAGTGTAAAGGGTTTTTGCTTCAAAAATCAAAAATTTTATATAAAACCATTTTAAATTTTTTTAATGAGTAATATAATATTTTGTATGTATTTTTTTCCCTTTTTTTTTAAATTAAAAAAAGGCTTTAAACTATAAAAATAATTACATTTTTTTCTTACAGATTTACATTGTGGAATAATTCAGTATCATGTTTATAAAATTCTAATTGTATGCTTTTGATCATCAAGTTATTCAGATTTTCATTTTTACTGTTCAATAAATAAAACTCTTTGTCAATTATATATTTCCTATTATACCCCAAAAAAGACTTTTTTTAAAACATAGAATTTTCAAAAAGAATTAAATTTTTTAAAAGCATGTAAAAAGTATTATAAATCCCCCCCTTTTTTCTTGTTTTGTTTTTGATGAATGGAAATTTAAAAAAAGTTTTTTTTTTTTCTTCTTTTTATTAGAATTGCATATCTAAACATCAGCAGAAAATAGATTCTTTGAAAAAGTTATACGACAGGACTCAAGAACAAGCCCAAATACAGATTGAGGAATTTAAAATTCTTTCCAGTGAGAAGGATAAATTAATAATGTTGGTGGAGGTAACTTAATATTTAATATTACTGACAAATCTTAAAATGAATTGCTAAAAATTATTAGTTAATAAAAAATTGAGAATAAAACTGGAATTTGGGGGGGCAAAAAATAAAAATGGAAAATTTTTTCCCGTCCATTAAACTTTTTTTTTCTTACTTTTTACTTTTTTTTTTTTTTAAAAAGTATTATTTTGTTGAATACGTTTTACTACTTTTTTAAAAAAAGATTTTTATTTTTATTGCTATTTGATTTTTTGTATTTTTGGATAAAAAATTTAAAAGGGGTTAAAATAAGAGGTTTTAAAATTTGGAAAAAAAGGGGGTTTTATAATTTTGAAAATACCACTTTTAAAAAAAAATTTTTTTTCTTTCCAAAAAAATTTTTTAAAATTTGTTAAGTATTAAAATTTTTTAAAGTAAAAAAGGTTTTCCTTTTTTTATAATTAAAAAATTTAATTTTGTATTTTTAAAAAGCAACCCCAAATCATATTTAGAATTTTTTGCAATTCAATAAAGCTACTTATTTTATGATGCAAATTTCTATAAAAGAAATAGGAAAAAATATAGGGTTTTAATAAATAATCTCCATTTTAAGAGAAAAGAGGAAGATTTGAAATCTTTGAATGCAAAAATTTGTTTGGGAAACTATAAATGAAAAAAAAGTCAAATTGGCCAAAAAACTTTGAATTTACCCGAAAAAAAAAAAAAAATTCTGAGAACGTTAAATTTAGGCTCTTTTTTAAAAACAACTGCTTGGGAAAAGGAAAAAAGGGGTTATAAAAGGGGGTATTTTTTTTGTAAATTTTTTTTTTTTTATGAAAGGCCCTTATTAATTTGAAATTGATCATTAATTCTTATTTTTTTTTTAAGTGTTTCTTTCTTTTTTTCTTTTTTTAATTTTTAGACATTTTGTATAATTTTTTGAACCTTTTAAAAAAATTTATAAATTTTGGAAACACATATTTTTTTTTTTTTTAATTTTTTTTTTTAAAATTTTTCCTTTTTTTTTTTATACTTGTTTTATTTTATTTTCACAATATTTTTTCTTTTAAATTTTTTTGGTTTGGGAATCGCGGGAAATATATATTTGGGAAAAATGCTGCATTTAAAAACTTTTGAGGAAAGTATTTTTTAATATTTTGTTTTATTTTTATTTATTATAAAATTTAAAAATTTATAAGTAATATATATTTTTCAAATTTATTATAACCCATAATGTTGAATAAAATATCTTACTACTTTTAGATTTAATATTAATTTTTAACTTGGTATTTATTTTTTTTATTCTATACAAATTGCAAGTTTTTAATTTGATATAAAAATACATCTAAAAGAAATGTGTGTGTTTTTTCATATTTAATGAAAATTTAGAATAAATATCTTATTTCATCTAGTGATGTTAAGCAACAAAAAATTCAAAATTTAGTCTGAATTTCAATTTATAAAATGCAGAAGTATTATATAAAAAAACAACTAAACAAGTAGGGACATTTTTATTAATTGGATGTTTTAATTGCCAAATCGATTAACTCCATAAAACAAGTTGAGAAAAATGATAAAATATTATATGTTGTTTTTTAAAATTCTTTTCAAATTAAAAATTCGAAAATACGATGTAGACTGTATTATTACAAACGCCTATTTGATATGACGACACATAGAAAGTATAAGATGGAATGTACTTGGAGTAATTGTTACTATTACTACAATTTTTTCGTGAATGGAGTTAATCGATTTGGCAAAGTGAAAGTAAATTATTAATTCAAATTCAGTCTTTGAATTATTCTTAATACGGAAAAATGTCATTATATAAACATATGGTTTATTAAAGAGTTTAGCACAAAAGAATAATAACTATTCTGTTATTTGTACGAGTATTATTACTTTGTTTAAATTGCGTTATCAACATTATAAATGTCATCTTTGTTAGCTGTATTTGAGCTCCCATCCTGTCGATTTGTCCTTAAAGTTTTATAATACTCGTGTTTAATAGGAGGAATAAATTTCCAACACAAGTCCATCATATCTTTCCTCTTGTCACTGTTATACCGGTTGGATGCAACAAAGGCTGGATCATATTTTTCAGACATAGTGGTCTATCTGCTACACTTTTTCGTATATTTATGGCACTAAATTCGGTATCTTCATTAAAGTCATACTTAAATTGTATCAGATGGGGTTTCGACTTTTCTAATTTTATCCAGTGCATTTTGAGCCAATTTACTGGCATCCCTGTAACTGATACCTTTCTATTATTGATAGAATTTTCTAAAGTACTTGTAGAGAAAAAGTCCTGATGCGTCATTTGAACCATATGAAATGGTGCTTTCTTTTTACAGGTTTTTATTATATTATACCAGTAATCTGGCGAAAAGATATTCTGAACTTTTTTTGCTAGAGATTCGATGATAGCAAATTGTGAATCATTAGCCAAGTAACTGTGTCCACTTTCCAGAAATTTCATTTCAATTGATTCAACTTGTTTTTCTGTACTTTGAAGCACTTTCAATAAACTTAAAACAGTCCGATTCATTATTTTCCTTACTCAAATAATTCTTATTAATATCTTCCATCTTAATGTTATAACGGCTTATTTTTTTAAAAAAGAATTCACAATTAAAATTGAAAGTTATAAGTATCTTCACTTGTGGCAGTTCGAATACAACTAATTCATGTTTTACTTTTCTCGTACTTAGTTCGTGTGAGCGATAACAGCTGTTTTGTTTAAAGGGAATAATGAAATTAAACGAACAACTTACAGATGTCTCCATAGGAAAGGAAAAATAGTGCAGCTGGTTAAATAGATTTATATTATGATATAAATACATTATAGTATGGAGTTATATAATCACATTGGCTTCTGACATATAAATTACTTATTATTCAATGGCTAAAACAATTTTGTCATTTAGTGGTGTTCACTTATTATTAGAGAAATTTGTCTTGAATATGTACAGTTAGGAGCTAATGAAGTGCATTAATATTAAATTTAATAAAATTCAAAAAATGGAGTTAATCGATTTGGCAAGTGAAGCATTTAATTAAATTTCTAAAGGCAACACTGTCATATTTATTCAATTTTTTAAAAATATAAATTATTGAAGTAAATTTTTTTAATGAATTTTGATTCCATCATTCTATTTCCACATTAACCATGAAGAGTATATTTTTAAATTATAATTAAAAAAAAGCACCAATAAAATTTTTAATTAATTTTTATAAAAAAATGTTTAATCATTTGAGTTTATTTCTAATTATATTTAATGTAATACACAATATAATTTAAATTCTTTGAAAAAAACTCATAAAATTTTTACTCATGAGAACAGATGAAAAAAAAAATACTATGTATTTAAAGCAGTGCAATTAGAAACTGTTCAAAGAAACAATATTTAGCACAATGTATATGTAACATTATAAAGTTAAGTAATCTGCTAATTTTTATTTACTTTAAATTTCTAGTTATTATGAAACTAAAGAAACATCAAGCAGAACATGATTCAGAAGTAACAACATTGGTCAAAGAAAAAGAATTGCTAGCAAAAGTATGAATGGATTTAGATGTGTGTGTGTGCATTCTTATTTTTAAATAGAAAATTCTTTTTAAATAAAATAAAACTTTATGAGTACAGTATTTTGCTTTTTCAGTTGTTTAAGTGATGGTAATTAATTGTAACTATTATATTGCAAGTATATTTTTATTTTGATTCCAATGTTTATTAAAAACATTCAGTTTCTGTTGCCTTTAAAATAAAAAAATGACAAGTTTGTATATAATTATGAATTTATTTATATAAATATAAAATTTATACTAATATTTGAAGTATTATGTCAAATAAAAATGGAACTACTTAAATAATTATTATAAATTCAGTCTATTACATTAAAATAAGAAATAATCAACTGTTGGAAATATCCAAAATATAATTGATAATTTTCCTAAGCTAATTATGAAATTTTAATTTCATAAATCTTAATTTACATTTATAAAAGAAATTTAGAAAAAAAGGCATTATTTCTCCCATGTACTTAGCTATACATCTCAACAATGTTGAATATAATTATTTCTTTAATAATTATATAACACATTTTTTTTCATAGAATATCCACAAGATGGAATCCATCATTGAAAAACATTCTTCTGAGTTTAAAATTAACGAGAAGGAAAGAATTACATTACATCAAGACCTGAAGAAAGCAGAGCAAAACTTGAAAAACAAAACAGAATTATAAGTAATTTAGAAGGAATAAAAACTCAACTATTGAATGTTATTACAGATTTAACAAAAAAGGTTCTTAAAATTTTATTTTAAAGAATTGTATTTTTTAATATTCTGTTAATACAATTCATACATACTATAGTTTTATAACAAAACATCATTTATGTATGTAAATATTACATGTTTAAAATTCATTGTGTATTTAATTTGTGAAATATTTTCAATATATGAGTTAATTATATTTTTACAGATTGAAAAGCTGAATAATGATATTAGTGTTCATGAAGATAGAGAAGCTTCAATGAAAGCAAAAATAATTGAAATGACAAGTAATCTTGCCCAACAAAAAGATATATCTAGTGGAGCAATTACAGACAGAAAAATATTTTGTCACCAATATAAGGAAATGAAGGTTAATTTCAATAAATTATTTTAAAAACATGACAAATTCCTATTTTGTTCCATATATATATATTTTGAACGAATATTTATATTACAGGAACACAGAGATCAACTGAAACAAAAAATTGATATTCTTGAAGGATGCATCAATGATTTAAATCAATTTCAGAATTCTCAGACTGAAGAAATTAATAATTGGAAGAAAAAATGGGAATCTCTGGATCTTCAAAATAAAAACCTTATGACAAAATTAGCACAAGAAGAAAATGACAAAACAGCAGCATTAAGGAACCACCTCAAACCGTTAGAGGAACAGATCCAGTCTTATTTACAAATTATTTCAAAAAAAGAAAACACAATAAAAAGTTTGCAGACTAAAGTAAATTATGTAAGTACATTGATATGAATTAGATTTATTCTCCGGAGTATGTGTGTCCTAATGTGTATTTACTTAATTTTGTTTTGTAATAGAATCATGTTTATGATTTATTTCCTTCTAAAGAGGTACAATGAGGCTTTCTTTATCTCATCAATTGATTAATATTTTTTAAAATTATTATTACTATTATTTTTATAGGCATCAGAAGAATGTATGGTTCTGCGTTCTCAACAGAAAACTCAGAAAAAAGAACTACATTCCCTAGAAGAGAAGTTAACTCAATCTGAAATTAGAATAAGTTGGGAACAAGGTTTATACAACACTTTGAAAAACGGAACTAAATTATTGCATTTAGAAATATTACGTTTAACAAATGAAAAAAATACCTTGATGTGCAAAGTGAATGATTTGGAAAAATTAAAGCAAAATTTTACCTATGCCAAACAAGAATTGCACCATGAAAGATATAAAAATTCTGCTTTGGAGAATGAAATGCAACAGCCACTTAACGTTCATAGATGGAGATTGCTTAAGGTAAAAAACATTGGAAAAAAAAAAGTTCTACTTATATAGCTTATAAAAGTAATTTTATATTTAAAATTGTATTATAACCCCCAAATCCTATTTCCTACAAATAAAAAAACCATTTAAAAAGGGCTTATAAATGAAATTAGAATGCAGATTTATTTTATTAAATTATTAAAAAAAATCTCTTAAATATATATCATTTTAAAGAATTTGTTAGAGGCATGAAATAGATATTTAAACCCAATTTATGTATAGAATCAGTACCATTAAGTAAATAGTATAAATTTATATATATAAGCTTACCAACAAACTGAATAAATTGTAGAAAACATTCAAAGATAGAATAAAAACTGTATGAAACATGATCCTGAGTGACGAACTAAATTGAACATGTAAAAAATGTATGAAAGAGAAGAAAATTAAGTTTAATGTTCTTCTCTTTCATGAAAATGGGGCATTTTTTCAATTCCTACTATTAGCTCACACTCTCTGTATATTGATCTTGGTGGAATTTTCAATTGTTAATAAAATACATTTTAAAGTGCTCAATTGTGCTGAAATTTTATACACACAATTATTTTGGATGACAATTCAGTATAATTTAATAATAATTAATAAAAGTTAATTAAAACTAATTATTCAAAGAATTACAAATACAGCCACATTGGCATCATTTTTGGTGACTTAGCGATCATTTTGGCAACTTGTGTTGAAACTTGAAAGGGTTTTTTCACATTTTAAACTACTCATTTGAGCTGAAATTTTCTATACACTATTGTTTTATAGGTAAAAATTTAATTATAATTAACTAAAATAAACTGACTGAAACTAATTATTTAAAGAATTACAGATACAGAATTGGTTTCATTTTTAGCGACTTGGGTCAAAACTTTAAAAGATTTATATACACAATTGTTTTGGATGACAATACGATACTTTAATGATAATTAATAAAAAGTAGCTAAAATAAAATTTTTCTTTGTTGATATAAGTAGGAATTGATTTAATTTTTTTTTATATATTACTTGTTTCCTCAGAAGATAGATAATTGGTATTTTATAGTAATTATTTTTTTGTTCACATTTCCTTTTTTTTCTCATGAGTATTATCCATGATTTAATAACATACTTATTTCTTTGTGAGTTTTGATGTTAAAATTAATTAGTTAAAAGTATTTACAATGTGTAATCTTAACAAGCATAAAAAAAGCATTTTACTTTTAAAGTTTCAACCATGTAAAGTTTTCTTAAATTGTTATACAATCTCAGTAATATATTTATAAAGCGTAGTTAAAAAAACAGTAACTTCTCTGAATTGCAAAATTTTTACAATATGAATACAATGAGACATATTTATTATATATATCTTTTGTTCCATACTTCCAATGGGGAAAAAAGTACAAAATAAATATTTTGAGAACTGATAAAATTACTTTCAAACTATGCATTAATAAATAAATAAAAAGAAAGTTAATTTTTTCAAGATTAATTTTTGGTATTTATTTCTTTTATAGAAACATTTTCGTAATCCTAAAGTTACTCTTTAAAGGTATATACAGTCCATTAAGAAATTATAAGACCACTTTAATTTCATAAAGTATGAAATAAAGGTTCTAATTATGATTTAAATACATGAAATATATAATAAAATTTATTATAATTGAATTTCAACAATTTTGAATAATGCAATAAAAGACTAAGTTTACAAAAAAATTAGAAATAAATGAAGAAATAGTTATTTACAAATTGTAAGATCACTTTTCTAAAAGCAAAAAGAGTATCAAAATTAATAGGATATTGGTATTCCATTTTTTCACATAATTTCAAACAGCTTTTTTGTTGTTGTTGAAATGATTAGATAATTAAGTTCAATTTCAGAAGTATTGAGCTACCGTAAAATCCGGCGTATAACGCGCACCCCGTTTTGTACGAAGAAATCTGACATGATAGTATACGATGTTCTTATGTTTTGAAGTCATTTATTCGAGATATTATTCCAGATTTTCGAAATAAAAGTATTTCTAGAACTAGAAATCTTTTAGTTCATAAGGTATTTCATTTCTTTTAAATAAACAGTATTTCGATATGTGTTGAAGTAAAATTTTTATTTATTTTTAAAGCTATCGTTTTTATACCCGGCGTATAACGCGCACCCTTATATTTCAATCTCATTTTTAGTGTTCAAAGTGCGTGTTATACGCCAGACTTTACGGTATTTCTTTACAATGGCTACTTTCCAGTTTACTGGCAAATGAAAATTGCTTATTATTAGTACAAACTTTGCGACATAATTTAATCTCAAAGGTTTTCCATGGACTTTCAATTCGGCAAAACATTTTCTTTATAAAACCATTCCTGGGTGGATATAAATAATTTGAAAAAAGGATTCTGCTGAAATATCCATTTAGCACCACCTGATAAAGTCCTAAATTATCATATAGCATAGCTTGATATTGTGCAGAATCAATAAATCTAGAAATTCACTAAAAATTGCACAATTCATCATGATTAAAGGCTGTTTAAACCTGAACTAATCCTCCTCCGATTTGTTGAATAAAGCATTTTTCCGGTTCCTTTTCTCAAATAATTCCAATAGTGTTTGTAGCCATTAGAACTCCCAGAGTTAAATTTCTTTTCATTGAAAAATAAATGTTTCCACTCATTGTTTTAAAGCTTTTAGACTATTTAAATCTTCCTTCTCAATTATTTCAGTAACTTTGGTGTTTTCTTCATTTTCAAAAATTTTGTAATAGTATTTGATTTCAAACTCTTCCAAATTGTGATACTTATAAATGTTATGTTAAAAGATTGGATAATTTTACTTTAGTTTCTACCAATTAGGTAAATTTAAAACGGGAGAGGGGGTTCACAGAGATATGAATATCTGAATTTCTTTTTGTTACATAATTATACCATGCAATCAATTTTTAAACTGTCACTCTAATTACAGGGAACTGATCCTGAAAAGTATGAACTTATTGAAAATTTCCAAACAATACAAAAACAACTGCTGAGAAAAAGTGTTGAGGTAGAAAAGAAAGATAAAAAATTATCAAAAATGGCAAAAGTGGTAGATCAATTGAAAGGTATGAGTTCAAGAAAGAAATATTTAGAAGAAAAATGTGCAAGAGATGCAAATCTAAGTGAATTAATCAAAGAAAAGAATAATAAAATTAAAGTATGTATTTAAGATACAGATTTGTTTATAAAATATGCTTTTATTTTTCACAAATGTATGTATATGTAAATAATGAAAAAGTTGATTGTGTGGAATTGTTAATTTTCTCATATTAAGACTAATACTTATGTAAAGTAACATCAAAAGACTCAAAAGCAGTACTTTATTCATATATTTTATGTCATTGCAGTATTATTACTCTGGTAGAATTTGATATTTCAACAACTATTTAAATATGAAACTGAAGTAGATTGATGTAATTACATTTTTTCTGAACTGGTAAAATTCTCATTACCTTAAAATAATTGCCAATTATGAATTAATTTTTGTAACATTTTCTTTGAATACATTGAACATAAATCTATAGTTCGTTTTATTTTTGTACACAAAAAAAGATTATTTTCTAAGACAGAAATTTTAAGTACCGATAATGTAACTATAATAAATTTGCTATTGAGAATGATTTAATAAAAAGCCGTAACTATTTATAAATATATATATCTTAAGACTATTTATTAACATTATTTAGTATTACAATAGTTTATGAACATTTATTACAATAATGTAACCTGACAAAGTGATTATCCAATAATTAGGTGAGGGTATAATACAAATCAGTCAACAAAATATTTTTCAGATTCAATCTTTATAAAAAATTTATAAGACCAAAACACTTTGTGTTATTTATGTTAAAAAAAGGATTTTCATACAAGATTATTACATAGAATAATTACTTTTGATATGTTTTAAAAATCAATAACATTTTTTCCCCTAATGGGTAACATTTTAGTCTTTACAGACACAGTAAATCCCCAAATGTGAGAGCCATTTCATGGTGACCTTGCTACCAAATTTGGACATTTGAATTAACCCTGTAAGTGCTGGCGGTGTGTATACTAGTCTTTCCAAAAGATGACTTTTTGCATTGTGCTGCTCTGTTAAAAACTAGTCCCATGGCTTTGGAATCCAATAAAATAGCATTGACAGTGCTTCTAAAGAATTTATTTTAGAGAAGATGTAGGGAAGGAATTTGAAAGGCTATTCCAGGAACAAGAAATTCATGGCTAAGCAGTTTTTCAGCAACGTTAATGTCTAAAAAAAAGTGGTTTTAAAATGTGCAAGGAAAATTCTTGAATTTTCACTATCAAAATGAATGAGATGTGGTTCAACCATATTTTGAAAAATCCACAACAGAGATAATTTTTTTTGAAACTCTAGACATTAAATTTTATATTTTCATTTTATCCTTTTTTAAAGTATAAGTAAATAATTTTTAAAATGAAAAACATGCTCTTCTTAACCCAAAAAAAGATAACAAAGCAAAACCTGGGGAAAAGGGGGTTTTGATTGATTATTAACGCCGCATGTTTAGCTACCGGGGGTTTTTGGCAACGACCAGATTTTTGAACTGGGTAAAGGGCGGACACACCCGAGCTCCCCTCTCCTAACCCCCACACCCAAAATGGGGGGGGTGTTTCAGCCTGAAAATTTAAAAGACGCGCCCAACGGGGGGCTTATGGTTTGGGTTTAACTCGGGGCAAGGTGCCATCCCATTAAATCTACCCGCCACAAACGGGACGGGGGTAATTTTTAAAATTTTTCCGGCAGTTAAGGAGTTAATTTAATTAAGCTCCCGTCGAGCAAATTTTGCCCGGGACCCAAAGCCAAACTGATACTAAAGGGATCTTTTGCATGCCACATAATCATCTGACATCCAGAAAATCAATAGACTCCAGCCGAAGCCGAACCCGCAACGAAGTAGTATGAAGCAGACACTACTTTCAAGCCACTGGAGCCAACAAAAAATAACAATAAATTTGTATAATTACACAATCAGAAAATATGTTTAAAGAATAAAAATACACAACATTAATTACATATTCCAGATTATTTAGCATTGAAGCCATGTATATAAAATTAATAATGTAATTTGGATTTTCTAGGTTTTATCATTTGAAATAAATATGAATGAAACTTACATGTCAAGTTATCAAGCAGAAATATCTCGTCTGAAGGAAGAATTAAGAAAGTTGAAACTGAAACCACTTTTTAAAGAAAAACAAAAAATTGCACCAGTTTTGGTAAGCTTAATTGTTTATTAAATATTGTATAGCTACTTAACTTGTAAAAAATTATACCATTTTTGTCATCTCTTTTTCTAGGTTGACAAATAATATCCTGATAGTCTTTTCATATTCTAAACTTTTTTTATTATAATAATTTAAAAGTATATTTGTCACTACTTTAAATGATTTAGTTTTTTAAAATTAAAAAAAATAACTATATATTTTATAAAGGAAAATTTTCTAAATTTAAAATATTTATAAATAATTTATCCTTTATTTTAATTATTTAAAATTCTTAGTGTATTAAATTCTTCTAAAATAAAAAAAAAATTATGGATGAAAAATGAAATATTTTAACTATCATATGTATTGGAAAGTTCTGTCTGTTTTTAGAATAAAACAAAATAATAACATTTTTATGCCTTGAATAAACAACTGAATAATAAAATTGCCATAATTATTATAGCTTCTTGCAGTGCAATGAAAATTTGTATATCCCATTTTTAAGAAATGCCTTATTTCTAGAGGCGAAAAACTGAATCAGTGCTTGTCTTGATATCTTCATTTTTGAATTTTTTGCCCTGCAAAAAAATTTTAAAAGGCCAGAAACAAGTGGTAATCAGAAGGTGATAGTTTGTATGGTGGATGCAATAGAATTTCCCAGCATAGTTTTGTGAGTTTCTAAAGAGACCCCAAAGTTGCATGTGTGTGGCCTGGCATTATCATGAAGTAATATATCTTTCCTGTTGAGCATCACCGGCCTTTTTTCTTAGAGTGTTGTTTTTAGATTATCCAACTGCTGACAGTACTTCTCTGAATCTAGCTTTTTGTTCAGTTTCAACAGCTCAAAATGTATTGGTTCTTGAATGTCTAACTACATAAATAACATTTTCTTACTCGGGTCCAGCTTTGGTTTAGAAATGGAGGGGAAGGTTTTCTGGGTTTACAATGTCTTCATAGGTAATCTGTTTTTCATCCCTAATCATCATCAATCATTTTCATCTGGTTCAAGAAGGGTTCGATTTTGTTCCATACAAGTAGAGATGTGCATCCTTTACCACTTTCAATACATTTCTATACGCTTCTGTAGCATTTCTTCCTTGTTGGAATTTGCAAAATAAAGTAGCAGAAATGAACTTAATCAGCAGCCATGGGTACGGGATTGTGTCTCACTTATACTAACATGAATCATCTTTTCATTTATACATTCTAAAAAAGAAAGCCTAATATGTATTGAATGAATATGCACATAGTTATGATGGGGAATGGACAGAACTCTCTGGTACACCTATATAATTTTATATAAAATGATTAGGTATGTATGAAGTAGAATTGTAAATTTTAATAAACATGTTCTTGTAATACTTTGTTAATCATAAAGAAATCAATCATCATTTCACAAAGCTCTCAATATTTAATCAAACCTTTTTTTTGTTGGTAAAATGAAACTTTTAACTGATGAAACTTTATGCAATTATGTTGTTGTACAAGGTTGAGAATTCATGACCATGATTAACTATACTTTTTCCTAACCATGGGTAATCAACACTGATATAATACTGTCTTAAGTTTTTAAAAATTGTCTATTGTTAGTCTATAGATAAATAAACACATATACAAATATAATGAAGTAACAATTAAAGTAATAGCTAAGATGTCTTTGAAAAGAATTGAGTCTTCAAATTTAACAAATAAAATTGAAGACTGAAAAGATAATAGAACTGGAAGTTCATTCATTCACAAATGATAATAAAAATTACTGCATTTACTCGAATCTAAGCCACACCCGTAGTTTGCAACATGTTTTTGTCATCAATTCTCTAAACGTTTTTGAAGAGAAAAAAATTGTTTAAAAGGCTCCACAATAACCGATACTTAAAAAATTTAATGAAAAATAATAAGAAATTAATAATTAATTTATTTTACCAGTATTAAAAACTTTCAGATATATACATGACCCTTTAATTATTTTAACAGTAATGTTTTGAATATATAATGTTTCGAAAATCATTCGTTACTCCCATTGTCACATCTAACTTCGGAATTGGTGCAGGTGTTGCCATTTTCCCACACAGTATCATCTTCTCTGCAATATTTTTTTGAAGAATGTAAAAGAGTTATTGAAGACTCTTGAACATTTACAAGGGAAAATATCATTTTACTTATGACATCAATGTATATTTGTTTCATTCGCGGCAAATTTTCAATGGCAGTTGCTCTGTTTCCATTTTTTCCAGCATATAAAATGACCTCCATTTTCATGCTTGCATCATATGAGGGCTGTTCAATAAGTAATAAGACTACAATTATATATATAAAAAAATAATACCTTTAATCGTCATCATTTACATGGTCTTTTTCAAAATAACTTCCGTGGCACATAATGCATTTTTTCCAACATTCTGTGCACTTCTTAAAAGCATGTAAAAGTCTGTTTTGTGAGAGCTTTATCAAAATCATCTATGCACCCTTTACACATGCTTTGTTGCTTGCAAAACGTTTGCATCATAATGGTTTCTTAAGTTGAGGAAACAATCAGAAATCGCATGGAGTGAGATCAGGACTGTATGGTAAAATCTTTGCGTTGTTCTGCTGCAAAACATCCAGTATGCAACGAGCAATATGTGGTCAGGCATTGTCATGGTGCAATAGGAAGCCATTTCGAGCAATGGACGTTTCCTTTTAACATGCTGTATCATTGCTCGCAGGATATTTGCGTAGTATGATCAGTTTATGGTAGTATCTCACCCCTGTACTGCTGACTTGTCAGAATACCTCTATCAAACACATGATGGTCGGTATACCCCACTAATGATGCTTGCCTAGCCTATCAGACCAGGTTGACCATAGTGGTCCTTTTCGACAATGTTAAAGGGCCGATGTCGACTCACGGGTTCTCTCCAGACGAGAACACGTCTGAAGTCACTGTCCAGACTGAATGCGGATTTATATTGAAGAGACCCCTCCCAAATCACTTCGTCCCAAAACAGGTGTTTTCAGCCAAATTTGGACATCTTTTTTGTGGCTCACAGTCCAAGGGATGCAGACTACAGGGCACATGTATTTAGTTTCTGGGTGACTGTTATCCATAAAAATGTCCTTGTTGCAATACAGTTGTGTTTCTGTCACGGACCAATCCCTTTTAGCCAGAAGTCTCAAATAATAGTTGTCCTTTAATTGCCTTGGCCAGGTCAGCAGACTGCTGTTCCTATCTCTATGAACTGTTTCCACAGTGTGTGTGTGTGGGGAGACCAAGTTTCTCGAAACCCCGAGGTCCTGACAGCAGGTAGCCCGTGACTGGCTTTACTCAAGTCATCCAACTGTATGCCATCTTTTGACATCGAGATCAGTGGTTCCCAAAGTAGTCCCTACAGACCCCCAATATTATTCGGGGGGGGGACTGAATAACGTCAGGGGGTCTGTGCAAGGTTTGACATAAAATTAAAAAATGTTGTTCCATTTTTATTTTTATGAAAATTTAAATAACTTTAATTCACTTGGATATTCCCGACTGGGTGTTGACCCTTTTGCACGGGACTGACTCAGGTCTCAAACACAGATGAATCCATATTAATACAGGAGCATCTTATTGAAATATCTGCAAATGAGGGATTAGAATCAATGTTTGAACAAGGATACCACAAATTCTAGTCATAAACACAGATCCCAATTTTAGATTCTGCATTATGGGTTATTGTACAGAAGTTGTTGACTACTTACCATTTTCCAATTTGGTAGAACGTTGATTCAGTGCTATAAAAAACCCTCATCACACACAAAAAAGGAAACCAACTAAAAACTAGAGCTTGTGGGGATTTGCAGTTGCTACTCGTAAACATTGAGACAGACATAAATATACTCATAACATCATCAATCTTCCAAGTCATTTATTTTTAAAAATTTTATTTTAAACAAAAGTTATACTTTCAATAAATAATTCTTCAAATTTTTTTTTAAATTTGTAATTTTATTATGCATTTATGTAGCTTTTTCACTTGGGAAACTTTTGGCTTGAAAAGGGGGTCCACGGCAAGTTTGGGAACCACTGATCTAGATGATGACTAACCATATTAACGATGGATAAACAAAGAAAATAAAAAAAGAAAACAATAATTGGGCTAAGCTACGATGTTTCGAAACATCCTTACTCTACAAGCTTCAGCGAGCACGTGAGGTGCCTCTACAAAAAGTCAATCACAGTGCCACTTGCCTTATGATATCACAGATCACTGCATGGTAGAGGTGTTCATGAAGAGTTCAGTTATCATCCGATGCCTTATTTTCATATAAGCATTAATTATTCTCTGTTCTTTTTTTTCCTTTAAAAAAGTCAATTGAAATTTCAACTAAAAGAATTAAAAGTTGAATTTAATGAACAATGACAATGACTTAGAAGACAAATATTATTTAAGTATTCATTATTTTTATTCATTTGTAACACAATCATGAAATAATATCACAGAAAATAAAAACATGGACACAAATTAGTTTACTGTTTTAAAGACTTAAAGTAGAGCTGAGCTTCATTCCGGGAAGTTCACAAAACCGAGGGGGGAAAACCGGTTTTGTATCAATCGCGCTTCTGGTGTCACGGGGGAATGCTGGAGACAAACCTTTTCCCGGCTAATAGATGTAGTGATGAGCTTCATTTCGATTTAGGGTTTTCTTTAAATGCTCGACTTCAAACCGGAAAAAATAAATCGATTTGGCGTTCATCGGTATCACGGTGTTCGGTGTTGTGTTGCATTGCTTATATCAGCATGGGTGAATAGTTAATTCGGACCGAACCATGTACAAGTCTGCAGTCCAGAGGGGAAATATTTTGATTTATTACTACCTTTATATATGAAAATACTCAAAACAAGGATGAAGACAGTTCGTACTTAAAAGTATCAAATCAGAAATTTTAGAGTCCCTAAATAAGTATGAATCTCATCCCATGTCATCAAATTTTAAGTTATCAACTCTGTGTGATCCAAGATTCGCAAACTTTATAGAGTCTCCAAGAAGTAAAGAAATTAGCTTTGCAAAATGAGAACATTTATACAACACAGAAGACATCTAATCCTGATAATTTGAAAATATTAAAACTAGGACAAAAGAACAAAACAAGAAAGGATTGGCTAAATTTTTTGATGTGTTCGGTTCAAATAGTAATTCAGAAAGTACAAGGAAACCCTTCCCAGGAAGCTGAGAAAGAGCTCAATGAATATTTATCTATGCCAAGAGTTTTTTTAACATGATCCCCCCGACAGGAAGGTTCACTACCAATCTTACCATCTCTGGAAAAGTTCTAGCCAGAAAAAAATCTGTGTATTTAGGTTCCCGCTGGCCTCGAAAGAGTTTTCAGTTCAGGTGTGGAAGCTATAACAAGACAAAGAGCTTCCCTTCTCCCTAAGCATGCAGATGCAAATTTTCCTTAGTCATAATAAAAATATTTTTAAATTGTATAGTACTTTTTATATTTGAATGCCTTTTTTAATTCTTTTTTCAGGTTCATTTTTATGTTTCACCTGTTTCTGTTAAATTATCTTTCAAATTGAAAGTGTACCATTTTAATTATTTGCTTATTAATAATTTTTTATATGGTCAATCATTTTATTTTTAAATATGTACCCGAAAGCGATGGGACATTATTTTGTTTTTTTTTATAAAGTTTTACATTGGATACATCGTAACATCATGATGTAAAGTTGCCGATGTATCACGATGTAGAAATGTCTACATCATCCAGCCCTAGTATTTACCTATCTTATAGTTATCAAAAGATTTGTTTCCTACAATAAACAAAATATAAGATATAGAGCAGCCTTTCTTAAAATGCAGGCATGTGTGTGTGGGGGAACAGTAACTCTTTAGAAGTATTAAAGAGTTAGTGTTTTTGTATAAACTACAATTATCTATATTCAGTCTTAGTGATATTTTAGTTTTTAAAATGTGTTAAACTACTATATATTTAAAGTTCCATATTTGAAATGAAACACCTTAATTTAATTGGAAGCATATGTATTCCATCTTTGTAGTGGACACTTTTTGAAGGTTTTTAAAATTACGTCCGCCAACGTCCTCTCAGACATAAGGTATCTTGTGAGAGAAATAGAGCGGGGCAATTGGATAGATGCTCCCCAGTCATTGGCCCGGATTTACAGAGAGGGCAGAGCGGTGAATCAGCCAGGCCAATCTTAAACAGATAGCCTTGTAGGTAATCATGTCCGATGATGACTTTTTGAAGGAGGTAAACAATTGAAAAAACTTACTTTTTTTGCATCCAAAAACTATTTTTATGGCAGCGTCTTACATTGTTAAGATATAGATTTGCAAAGTTCAGACAGAATGGCACAACAATTTAAATAAAGATAAGATTTAATAAAAACTTAAATATTTACCACACTTATTTACTTTTACACATATTACTTTTCTTCTACAAACATGATTATAGTTTTAATTGAAAACAAACTTATAATTATTTTAAAACTTTGTTATAAACCCAAAATATTTCCATCATTTATTTATAAATTCTAGATAAATGCATTTCTGATATTTAAAGTTTTATATCACTTGTCATTTTAAGGATAATTCATGAATATTAAAACCTTGAACAACTTTGTTTAATTCATCATGGTAGCAAAAAATCAATAAAAGAGAATTTCAAATAAAAACATCAAAATATTTTTATTTTTGTCGATGAGTTTATGAATGATTTTAAAAATAACAAAGATATTAAATAATAGTAAAATTCATTTACTAAAAGTTCTGTGCTTCTATATCACTTTCAAAATGACTGGATTCACTTTCTTCATCTAAGCTATCATCATCATCAGTAACCTAGTTTACAGAACATGCACAAACTTTAAATGAAACTGTAGTTTTATGGCAGATATAAATATAAAATTCAAGGGTAATTATTACATAATGTGCATTCAAATGTGACAAAAATTACAAAAATGTACCATATCTCTTAATTATTGAAAATGTTAAATTTGTAAGTGTAAAATTTCTTAAAATAGTATCTGCATGAGCATTCAAAATCAGAAGTTTACAGGAATAAAAAAAAATTTATTAAATATCTGAAAATAAAGAGATTTATTTGTTAGATTAGAAACGAGTAGCAATTCTAATATACTCTCAATTTATATTTATTTTATCTAAGTGTTTTCACATAGAATTTAAGTCCTTTCCCTCACAAAGAACTACAAAACAAATTATTCAAGCCAATGTTTTCTATTTAATTTTACTGAACTTAGCATGTTAAAATGCAAACGAAAAAATAAAATTATGGTTTATAGATACACAATACTTCAACAGTAAACATTAAAGAACACAAATGCACAAAATATGTATAAATTACATGCCATAAAGCTAATCAGCTCTATTTTTTCCCTTTCATTAAAATATAAAGCAAAACATTTACCTGTTCTTCAGAATGATTTTCGGAAATGTTCGCATCATCCATATCACTGTCATTAGATGATTCTGAAAAAACAAAATTAAATTTTTCTTTTCAAATGTTTTACCATATTAAATATCAGAAGTGCATGCATGGGTGCACACACACTAGTGTGCAAAAGTTTTCAGCATTGTGCCATAATTCTGAAAAAATCAACTGCTTGATATGAAACTCACACTACAAACGCAACATCTGAAGATTGATGAAAGCATAATACCCAAAAAATAAATTATATGTATACCTTATGGAAAAAAAAGCAGAAAAAAGATTTGTTAACAGAATGCCATAACAGGAAGGCCTAGAGGAACAACAAACCCAAGTCTCTCAGTAAGGGATATGATCTCTTTCAACTGCAATGGTTACATGACACCATCTGTTCATACTCAATACCCAAATTTTATCTGTCAGTTTTTCAGGTAAAAGTTGCCACTCATCAAGGAGCATCTGTTTTAGCAAGTACTCTAGAACCACCTTAACAGACTCATTCCCTGATGTTAGTGGAATGAAGCTGTGTTCCACCCACCCTACCAACTGGTATTGAGAATCGAAGCTCAGAATGAAATGACTCATCAGTATATATACAGAATGTGACTCCATTGATGATTCTTAACACTACTGTAAATGGTGCCTCTATCAGACTCTTGTTATTGGTACATAGTATTCAGGAGAACAGATGAATAGGTATCTTTATGCAGACATCTGGCTACAGTAAACCGTGATACTTATCAAGTGGTTGTATGCACAGTTGCTAAGCAGTATTGCCTGATTTCTGGATCTGATCTCTTTTTGCCTGCAGAACAATGTATCAGTCATCACTTTGCATTGTTTTCCTTTGCTGACCACTGCTAACCTTAGGAAGGGTTTCCAAGCTCTTGAAACTACATTTATAACCATTCCAAACTCTTCTGCTGTTCATTCTACAACATGTAAAAACATCCTAACGGTTTCTTGTAGCCATTCATAATGGCTACAAGAAACCATCATTGTAAGTTTTTGTTCTCACTAGCAGAGAATATCTGAAAATACATCCTTCTACCTTTTTAAGTTGTCTTGACATTGTTTCCACACATTCCATGCATTTGTGTAATGTTACATCCTTCTAATGTCATAGAGCTGATAATTGCATATGCATCACCTTTCTACTGAACTATCTATTCACGGTACTGGTTGAAAAAGCAATTTTCAACAATTTCATGTTCATATGTTGAAAAATGCATTTGTTGCTTCAGTTTTGCACAGTGTTTATAGATAAATACATATAAAAATGTGCATGAAAGAGAATTTTGAATCCCTTTCAATAGAAAATTCAATAAAAATGAGAAATGGTTAATTTTTTGTGGGACATTAAAATAAAACCATATTTGTATATAAGATATATTTGTGTACATTTATTAATTGGAACATTTAAAAACTCTTATTTTAAAAATCAATCTTAATGTGTATAAAAAAAAATTATTTAATTTCATGAAAATCAAACTATGTTCTAATGCTTTTTAGAACTCTAAAAATCTAAAACACAAAATAAATTAAACACAGAATGTCTTAAATATTAATACAAATGATCATAACTTTAGAATTAGTTTTTAAAATCTATAATGTTTATGTATTAAGATAATTATTTTTTTACCTGATTCATATTCAATTAAAGGTTGTGCAGAGGGATCCTCTGTAAAATTCGAAAAATTTGATTGAGCCTAAAAAGAATTTTTAGGTGAGATTTACCTCAGCAAAAGAATATTACAAAATTATAACTTTCATATAAAAATTGGTAGGTTGCAAATAGATATATGTATCCCATATAGTATAGCCAACATAAATGTTGCCTTAAAAGAATTTTAATTACCGTATTTTCCTGTATATAATCCGCGGATTATGTGTTTAAAAAGTTTCAAATTTCATTGTGCGTATTATACGCCGCCGCGGATTATCTGAGAGAAAACATTCTAGATCAGAAAAGCTAACAATAAAGTTTTGAAAGAAATGCCATTTATGTTTTATAAAATAAATAGATGGTGCTTTCATGACTTGCTGGACGTAATTCAACCATAACTAGTTTTTGTCCAATTACATTCAAGAAAACGAATTCGGTTCCTCGGAAGGAAAAAACAGTTACTAGTCGCTGGCGCCATTTCCAATTCTCTATTACGTCCTTTGAAAGTTTTCATCATGTTGAAGTGAAAGTGTGTAAATTACACTGCAAACTTCAAGTTAAAAGCTATGAGAAGGCTCCCAAGTCAGAAGCTGCAAGGTTTTTCAACGTTGACGAATCGAATATTTGTTTGCGGAGAAAAAACAAGACCCAACTTCGAAAGTTGTGATCGACGTTAAAGAGCCAAACATCGTGAAAACCCCACTGGCCAGAATTAGAGGAATAAATAAATGGATTTTAAAAGAAAGATTTTTTCTGCGTGCAAAATGTTTTGTTTAGCAACTCAAAACATAGATGGCAGTAGCAAAGAATATTTTTGTTTTATTGAGATTATCGTAAAAAATATTATACATGTTTAACAAGACGTTTCATATTAAATTTTGTTTTCTGTACAATTTCTTACTTCTGTTTTTAATTATATTGTTATTTTTTATCTTATGTGACACTCATTATCGGCAGTTTATATTTTGGATTGTTCGCCATAAAAACTGCCGCGGATTATACAATTTTTTTTACTCGAAAAAAAGGCTTTGCGGATAATACGCCGTTGCGGATTATATACAGGAAAGTACGGTAAATCAATGTGAACACAAAGAGAAAAAAAAAATGCAGCAAAAAATCAATTGATCCTAATAAAATCTAGGAGTACAATATATCCCATTCTGATTTTATACACAATGTCAATTATCCAATACTGAACTATTTTAAGATTTTCTACCAAACCATTAGACATTCTACCTTTCTTCTCTTATACATTTGGTATAGAATTATTTATTAATTTCACACTTGATGAAATAATTATTAATTTTTATAAAAAAAGACATTTAAATAAACTTTATGGAATTGAGATATATTTAATACTCTATTTTTTTTAAAAAAATTATTTTCATACTAAATTTCTTAAACTTCACCAAGTTTCATTAAAAAATTAAGTATATATATTAGGGAGGATAGAAATTATTTTCTCAGAATTTCAAAACCTATGTGGAGAAGATGTTCTCTTGTGTAAATATATAAGGGGGGAAATAAAATAAATTTTTATGTTAAGTACTGCCACAAGGGGAATGAAGTTTATGATTTGAACCTTTTTATGGTAAAAAGTTAAAAGTAATTTTGTTAACGAAAAACTGGCATTTAGTGCTTTTTATTGCGATGAGAGGATACCAAATGAAATGGTCACATGTAAAGCACATCAAGTACTTTTAACAGCTTCTTTAGTATTAAAGGTTTTTAAAAAAACTACTGTCGAAATAACAGTTTATGATTAAAGCGGATGATGGAAAAAAGTTCAGATCAGACTGATTCAACGGTGCGGGGAGAGAGAGAACTGGGTTTATAAAATAATGTGATGTACATTGTACTATTCACAATTTACTTATCAGTAATCATCAATTAGGGTTACTTATACTGTAGAAAAATTATTTTAATCTAAATAACATCTACCCAAGCCCAGTGGCTGAGAGGTTAGTGCATCGTGCTTTCACACCACAGGTCAGAGGTTCAACCCCCAGGCTGGGCAAAGTTGAATCAGCCTTTCATTCCTTCCGTGGGTTGATAAATGAGTACCACGCTTGCTTGGGAACTTAACACTGGGGTTTCACGTCAGACTGCCCACCTGACCAGAACATCTGTTCATGCACCTCGGGGCCCAAGGTCGCATATACTGAGTTGGGCACAGTAGGCCTTGGCCTTTATGGGCTGTTACGCCACTGAGTTAAGTTAACCAAAATTTAGTCTTTTTCCAATCTTTTAAAAATTCAACCCCTTTAAGGGAATATTAAATTTTGAAATTATTATTCTTCTAATCACTATACTATATAGAACATCTTTTCCACATTGGTAGCTTCTGATCATTATTTTTTCCTCCATATAACAGCAATCTACCCTACTATACATTAACCACAAAAATTTTTTTTTATTACTGTATAATTTTACATTTTAAATTAAGCAAGTACAACAGGTATTAGCATCTCCATAAAAATTTCTGCAAGTTAGAGCTACTGTTTATTTGGTCAATACAATACTATGCATTAATATATATTCAACAACAAAGCCCCTTAATGATTAAAACTATTCTTTGCAAAACATTGCTTGGAACTTTTTCTTTTTGGTTATGATTTTGTTGATCCATCATGCAATGTCTAGTTCTAATCTTTGAAGAAAGAAATTTTAAAAGATTTTCATAGACAGTTTACAATAGAAAATACTTTTTTTAATCAGGTGGTATCCAAGTTATTCAAATCTTGCTTCATAAAAATCTCGCATTACAAATCTCTGAATCAATTTCTTTGTTTTATGATAGCTCAGTAAATTCAATAAATAACACTAGTTACTAAAGTAAACTTAATTTATTAACTTGATAAGCATTGTTATTTCAATGAACATCTGACAACCGAAGGAGACTAGGTATAATAAATAAATGAGAATCCTTACTTGAGAAAGTAGCACTTTTAAACCAGCTTGCAACAACCTCATTTTAGGGAAATTTTCAACGTTTGCATCAATCAATTGACTAATAGGACCTAAAATATCACCTATGTCTTTACACTGAAAAATATAAAATTCGTTACAAAAGCTATTAACTTATGCATTTTAACCTGAAAAAATTTCATTAACTCATAAAAAGAAATATTAACAGAAAATTAGTTTTTATTTCTTAATTTAAGGAAACATGAAATATAACACACATTTTAAGTACAGTAAAACCCCGAACTTACACAATAGGTGATTGATTGATTTTTGTTTTTTTGGGCCCAAGACCCATTTCGCTATACTACCCAAACATTTGTTTTAATTTCCAAAAATTTTTAAAATAGTTAAAAATTAAAATTAAAGATATAATTTTATATTTAAGCATAAAATTTTTAAAAAATTTTTTTAAAGTTCATATTTAAAATGTTCATTTTAAAAAAAAGGCAAAGTTGGATATACATTGTGATGGGGTGTTATCCCCACCATGTCAAGCAAGATCTTAAAGAAAGGCATAAAGTAAAAATAAAATTTATACAAGACAGAAATGTAAAATTTTGTATTAAAATTCAATTGCGTATGTTGCAAGATGTTTTAAAAATTATTTATTTTTTTTACGTTTACGTTTACGTTACTTTACGTTTTTAGAACAAGTCGGGGTTATAACACTGGTATATTCCCTACGTTATCGGGGGAATATTTTGGGCGATTCATCCGGTCGAATTTTTCCGGGGTTTAAAAGTCTTTTGTGACTCCACCCTTCTTCAACATCGATACAATCATGTTTTTTACGACGATTCCTGTATAGGTGTGTTTTTTAGGTTTGTGAGCGCAATTGTAGTCTATTTTTGAGGTAATACTTTTTAGGACGTCTTTTCCGCGGGTTTTTGAAGTTTGTTTTGCATCTTGGGATGTAGGGGTATGGTATTGGATATAGGGGTTTTAGTTTCAACAGCAGGACATGTTTTAGCTGGTAAGTGTAAACATTGATATGGATGAAGACAGTCTTTATTAGATGAAGAAAAAGCAGCCGGGTGTAGAAAAAATATTAGATGTGGGAGGTAGGGGTCTATTAAAGGAACAGATTGTTGAAATTCTGATGACGATGTAACAGTGACAGAAGATATGGATGGTAAGAGGTTTGCTTGAGTTATGGTTGATGATTTGGAACTAGGGAAATTTTGGAAGACATTGTTGCCTTTGGAACAGGTATCAATGGTTGTAATAACTTTTTGGCGGGCATACTATTTTTGAATGGTTTCATCAGTTTGTGTTGTTATGGTTACAGTTTAGGGTTTGAGAGCCTGTGCATAAGTCTGGGATAACGTGGAACTATTAATTTCGTGCTTCTAAATAAGGTATATTTTTATTGGTTTTGATTACTTGAATTCTTTTTTAGTTCTCCACTTGGGGCAGAGTTTTGAATTGGTGGAATGAGCTTTAGCAGTTAAAATTTATTTTCTAGAATAATCTGTAAGCATATCCAAAGAGCAAATCTAGAGCAAAAAATTTTTGACCACGGCGGGGAGATTGGAGTACCCGAACCTCGGACAAAACAGAGGGATTAAAATGTAGGGGTAAATTTTTACAGTTAAGGTAGCCGGTTTGGGGAGGAAGTTTTGAAATTATTGATGCATCTTTTAATTTTTATTCTTCTGCCCTAATTACACCCTGTTCAGAAAATCCATCAAGGATTTCCCGAGTCAACAGGTCGGGTTCAAAAGCCCAAACCCAAAGTTCAGATTTTTTGGGGGCTTTTTTTAAAAAGGGAAATTTAAAAACTTTTTTTGCGAGAAGAAAAGACTTAGTTTGTATAGAGGGGTGTTTCTATTAGTAGCCCCCTGATCTTAATCTTTACTATTTGGTCACCACCTACCAACAAGTGCTTGATAGCAAAAAGGGGATTTTGAAGACATGCATTATTTTTGGGGGAAAATTAAAAATCTTGTATTAGTCGCTTTTGTCAAAATTTTAGGTTTGGGGGTTTTTTCCCGGCCCCAGCATTATCCAAAAAGCATATACAACTTCATCCCTTTTTCCCCCCCCACCCCGAGTCCAAAAAGGCAGTGGCCGGGCAACTGGCAAAACCAGGCCAAAGCTTTTCCCAGAGACACCCGAAATAATACTACGTCCCGGGGATCCAAGGGGGAAAACCCAACCCTTTCTCAGCACTAACCCTAAGCAGTGCCCCGGGACACCGGGGGAGGTTTCCACCCAGACGGAGGGGCCCACCCTCCACCCCCCGTAAGGGGAAAGGAACAAGGTTTCCCAGGATAATCCCCAACTGGGGTGGGGAAAGGCAAAAAAATCCCCAGAACACCATTTTCCTCCTTAGGGATCCCCACCCAAAAAACATCGGGGGTTTAAAAAAAACGGGTTAAACGAAAACAAAAAAACAAAAAAAATCAAAAAAATTTTAAAAAAATATTTGGGGGAACAAACAACACAATACAAATGTAAAAACCCTAATATGTTGTGTAAACGTAAGTTTTTCTATAGAAAACAAATTTTTGAAATAGTTATTTTTAATTGGGTCTGGGTTTTTAGCGGGGGAAAAAAAAAAAGGGGGAAATTTGAATGGCAAAAAAAGGGCCGTAAAAAGGATCACTTTGGGTACCCCGGGTTTTGGAAGCCCATGTTTTTCCAAAGACAGTAAACCCCTTAGGAAGAGGAAAAGATCACTAGGGTACCTCGGGAGCGTGAAACCCGAACTCACCTAAAGGAGGTGAGCCCCCTGAGGGGTACACAATAGGTGAGATTGAGTGATAACTGTGTAAGTAGGGTTTCTGATTTCCCGGCCTTTTCCCTTCTCGGGAATACGTCAAATTTTCAAAAAATTTAAAAATGTGTTATTTCAGCCCTGTGTTGTTTCTGGGAACAAAGTATCATTCCCAAGAATACAAAAAGCATTAAAATCTTATGATTTTGCAGGAACTCAGGAAAGAAGCCCAATGTGTAAGTTGGGGTATAATTTTGCATATAAATACATATAAACTATTTTATGTTGCGACCAGAGATGAATGAAAAAAATTATTTTGAACAAAAAAAAAACTAGTATAATAAATTCTTACCAGGAGAGGGCATGACTCAGGAAATTCATTTGGGGTCGAGACTTGGCGTAATAGTAGTACTCCTTTAGGGTGTTCCACTCTCAATGTAATTTCGTCGAATGGCTAGTCAATTTGGAGAAAACAGCCTTCAAAATTCATGCTTTATTTTTATACAATTAAGTTTCAATTTCCTCCAACGATTCCGTAGCTTGATTGGTATATCGTCTGCATACTATGCACAAGGTCAGGATTCGATTCATCTCGATCAACTTTTTTTCTCCATTTCATTTCATTTAATTATTTTTAAAATTAAATAAATTTATTTATGAAAGGTTTATTTGATATTAAATTATATTTTATGTAATTATTTTGTATTTTATAAAGTAAAAAAATACTGTATAATTATATAATATTTATATCAAATTTTATAAATATATTTTTATATTAATGCTAGCTGGCATACCCGTTCTTCACATGGGTGAACTGAAAAATAGAACAATACAGATTGAAGGATAAAGAAGTTTTTATTGAGTTAATATTTTACGTGAACTGCAAATTAAACAAACAAAAAAAAAAGCTTTTTGCATATCTCAGTATAACAAAAAACGTTTGTTAAATTTTAAGTCCGTAGATCTAATAGCCAATAAAAGGGATTTTTTTAAAATTTATAACTCCCCATAACTCTTGAGAGTCATTTTTGAAAATACCTACCTAAGCTGATCTCTGCTCAGCAAAAGTAACACATTGTTACAAATTTTGTGTAATGAACGCTTAAAATAGTGTGAATAATTTATATCTGAAAATGTAATATGTTAATATTACTTTCTGTTGCATTTATTTTATGTTAAAAATTGTAATATTTGCAAGCAACGCTGTTTCTTAAATTATAAAGGGAATTCAAAGAAAAACAAAGTGAAATGTTGGCGATAGTCAAGTTGGCAACTGTCTAGCTACTCTTTCATAGCTCAAGCTTTATTAGCGTTTTGGGAAAGATTCGACTTACGCTTTCACAGCATAATTCTTAGCGGGTACTTTTTCTACACTTCCAAAAAATACAGTGGTCGGGTATCAGATCATGGCTGGCCTTGTCGCACAAGTTCGAACCCAGTACCACTAAAGACCCGTCATCTAGGGGAGTGATGCACATTAACCCTTTATCTACCGCATTATGATTAACTGCAGTTTTTTTCATGCAATATTTCTTTTTGGATCACTGCAATGAAAATTAAGGGATATACATAAACAAAAAACTTAGAGAAATTTAATCCGTTAGAGGTAATTAATTAAGGATATTCCACTGTAAAATTAATTATATATACTGTTCACTTAAAATAAAGAGTTAAATCGTTTTCTAAGGTCCTCATTAACATACAAAAAAATAAAAAATAAGACACTTAAATTTTGACAACTATTTTTTCAGGACAAAATTGATAATCTTTGCAATCCATTGAAAAAAACGCCAGTTGAAAACGCAATTTCTGCTATAAAACTATTCGCCTTCCCCGCTAAAATACTCATCATAGAAAACGTGCTGCCGATATACCTTGGTTGATTGATTGATTATTAACGCCACACTGTTTAGCTACCAGGGGCTTTTTGGCGACGGACCACGCATTTTGAAACCATGGTCAAGTGACGTGGACTACACCTGAGCTGGCACCCCTCTCTAACTACCACACCTCTCCTAACTCACACACCAACGGAAGACATTTCAGCTCTCGTACGATTTAACATGCATCGCTGCCCTACACGGCGGGTCTTTAGTGGTACTGGCTCGAACTCATGACAAGGCAAGCCACGGTCCGATACCTATACCACTCGGCTACCGCGGCCGCCATATACCTTGGAAGAGTGGGTTTAAAAGAATATTCCTGCTAAGTATTGTCAGAATATTCATAAAATTGGTTACTCTGTTATTTTACAGCGAATGGTACTTATAAGTACCGTCGGCCCTGCATTGCACAGGCTTCTCTTTCTCTCATGATGCCAGCAATTATGTGTGTGTTTGTACGTGCGCAATGTGAGTGATTTCTAAAATTATTTCAATAAATTTCCCTGTTTTGAAATTTGTTCCACTTATTTTCGATTTAAGACAGGTTTCTTTTCCCTCTCTAGCTTGGCATATCACAGGTTTTTTTTTACTGTAAAATTATTGTTCCCTGTTCCCCTCCCCCTCACAGATAAGATTCAAATTTCGATGTATGACTTATAAAAGACGATATTGCGTTAGTTAAGAAATTATTAATGTGAAGCAATAAAAAGAAAACGATTATGATGTTAAGAGTAAAAAAACTTTCATAATTTTTTTAGTAATAGTTAGTTTCTAAGAAACTAAAATAATAAAATAAATTTCAGATTTTCATGCATCAATCAATTGTTACATATAGTTAGCTTAAAAATGTCTCTAAATTGTATTTTGATTCAAAATAATAGACAAGGTACTTAATTAACTAATAATTTAGTCATGAAATAATAGAAATAATCCTTTTAAAAAACATTTATATATTAATAAGATCCATTTTCTATAAGAAATAAATAAAAGAAAAATTAACAGATAGCTATTGAAACGATTGCTTTTTTTAATGCTTGAATAAACATATATATATGTAAGTTATAAAAAAAACAGTATGGAGGAAAGCCTAGATATATATTTACACGTACTGAAAAAAACATTTTGATATTTTAATTTCATAGTTTTTCATTCCACTGTGTTTACTAAATTACTTAAACACGTATTGGACGAAAAAAAGATTATACAAAACTAACATTCATTATTTTATTTACGGAATAAATTAAAAGCGAGCATGCACTGAGGCATGGCGTAGACAAAACAAAAGGGAAGGCCTTGCTTCACACAAAAAAGATGTGTGCTGTCACAGGCTTTTTTGCAGATGGCAGAATTTTTTCCTACTTTCTTGACAATTATTGTTATATTTTGGAAACTTCACACAATTTCTTTATAAATTATAGCCTATGTGTTAATTCTGATGTATAAGCTATATTATTGTAAAGTTTCATTAAAATCCATTCAGTTGTTTTTGCGTGAAAGAGCAACAAACATCCTCACAAACTTTCACGTTTATAATATTAGTAAGGATATAAATAATATTTATAATAAAATATATATAATAAATATTAAATATTATACATAAAAATTAGTTATAAATAGTTTTATAATGTGAAATACAATATACTATAAATAAAATATTATGTATAACATAATTTATAAGTATATTATTAAAAAAAATTTTTTTTATTTTTATAAGCCCTTTTTTAAATAAATTTAAATAATAATTTCAATAATAAATTTAATAATATTATTAAATTAATTATTTTAAATATTGAATCCATTTTATTTTTTTTAGTTCATAAAATACAAAATAATTACATAAAATATCGTTTAATATCAAATAAACCTTTCATAAATAAATCTATTTAATTTTAACAATAATTAAATAAAATGAAAAAAAAAGTTGATTGACGAATCGAACCCTGACCATGCGCATAGTATGTTGTACACCATATATCAACCATGCTACGAAATCGTTGGAGGAAATTGAAACTTAATTGTATAAAAGCTAAGCATGAATTTTGAAGGCTATTTTCTCCAAATTGAATGGCCATTTGGCTGAATTACATTGAGGGTTGAACACCCTAAAGGAGTACTACTATTGCACCAAGTTTCGACCCCAAATGAATTTCCTCAGTCATGCCCTCCCCTTGTTAGATAACACAAATACAAAATCAAAGCCTGAAGTTATTTTGATGTAAAAGGTTTAATAAAATGGTAACATGTAGTGTGCCGGCACAAATATTTTTTTATTTTTTGTTTTCTTGAAAAAAAAACTGCTCTTTGTTGGAGTAGGTATTTTCTAAAATTTGTAACCTTTTTTCAACTAAGCAGAGAACTTCTATCAAATTATCAACCATCACTAGATCTTCTGATTGAAATTCAATGTCTTGCTCAGGCATTTATTTCTATGAGCTCATCAATTGTCAGTTCCCGATTGTAGGAATCCAGCAATTCTTGAACATCATTACTATTTATATCTAAATTTATTTGCCTGGAAAGATCGACAGCTTCTTCAGGTTTTGATTCAGCCTGAGTTTCAGTGATGGGGGTCAACGAGATTTCAAAATTAGCGACTCTAAATTCGCATAAGTCGAGGTATTACTGTATACTAAAAGACATATTCCATGGTCACATTAAATTTTAAAGTAGTCAAAAATGAGAATTTAAATATGACTAAATATGGTGACATTTTCTAATGTTCACGCATTTTTTAAGAATCAATTTGTATAGATGAGGTACAAACTGTTCAGTGAATCATAAGATAATGTTCGAAAAAGAAAAAAACTTACAGACATTAAATATGGTAAATGAAATGTGAGTAACTCAGTCAACCATCGTAGACAACCAAGATTTCTGTAAAAGATAAATTACTTGCATTATAAATTACTAAGCAATATTATCTGCCTTGAAAAACTTTAAAAAATGCAACATTTTTTTAAATGTATCCAATGATAAAACAAGTAAAAAGAAAATTTCATTATTATTATACCTTGATTCTTTTTCATTTAATCTTTTATATAATTCTTTCAAAACTAATAAGATAGACTGCAAAGGAAGCCTTCGAAGAGTATTATGAATTACTGTCTTATCAACACATTCAAAAACAGTCTGAAAAAAGGGAAATCAATATAAATATAAATTGCATTTATATATTCAAAAATAATTTCATGTATAACTATTTGCAATATCATGTTCCATGCAAAATTATAAACTTTTAGCAATAAATCAAAATATATTTAATATTACATTAAAAAAAGTGTTTCATATTATTTTATGAATAATTTTTGTAAGATATAACTTAATGTCAAGTGAAAAGGTATTTTTTAGAGAAAATGTGAAATTACTTTTAATTTTGTGAGGAAAATGTAAAAGAATTTTCAAAGCTTATGAGTGGGATTTTGTTACTTTAAGAATACATCACATCTGCATAAATTCAGATAACAATAAAAGAGAGGAACTGGTTAGTGTTGCACATGATAGTCTTAAGATTATTGCAAAAATTTCAGACACCGGGTAATGTTATCAGGACAGCCAGACAAAATTAATAAGCCCAACACCTGTGTAAGATCCATACGTAACATTAAATGCACAATGCAATAGAAAGCTCTTGGGACTTTTTTTGCTGTGACTGGAACAAAAATGATAAACTATTTACAAATGGCTAGCTGATGGGGGTCTTTTTACTTGATAGCCAATGGTGTGTATTCTCTTCATGAAATATCACAAGACAGCTTGTCTGTCAAAGAACGAGGAACATCATTTTTGGGCAGTGCAAGAATGGAGGCATACTATCATCAGCAATCAGTCGAGATTCAGCACATAAACCAATTCTCAATGACTTTTCATTTGGAAAGAGCTGGTGAGTGCTGTTGTCCTGAAAACATTTGATCAGTTTGACACTAATTGCAGTAGCATCCTTCAACAGGGAGAGATTGTGTTGAATGGCTGTACACCACAGCTCAGTGCAGTGATTCACACTACATTTAGGCATGACATTATGAATCCATATATGCGGCTTTTCCAAGGAGCTTTTGAAATCGAATCGGTTTTTATAGACAATGACATGAGACTTCTCAGAGCTAGTTGATGATTATTTGAAGAAAAAATATTTACTGTGTGGTCGGTCTGCCAGCCCTCAGAGGATATTTGGAATGCTCTAGGAAGAGCCATTAAACCTTCCTAGACATTAAAATTGCCACTTTTGAAAAAAATGGGAGTTCTTGCCACAATCAATAAACTCATTAACAGTGAGAGGGCTCACAGTTACATTTTTAAAGCTGTACAATATGGTCATATCCCTTATTCCTCTGACCAATCTAGTGTTGTGATGCATCCTATTGTGGACAAAGTTGCTCTCTTTTGCATAATACTCTGCATTCAACTCCTGCATCTTTTTTATATTTTGATTACAACTGTGTCTGATAGATAGGAGAATCAAATTATTTTTTCAAGTATTTCATTTATAATCTTCATTTTGGATACCTGAGTATATACTCAAAAATAACACAAATACTGAATTTAAAAAATTAATATACCATATATTTAAGTTACATTATTTTCAACAAAATAATTAACTTTAGGCTTAAAATTAAGGTATCCAAATTTAAAACCTTATATTTATACCTATGTATTAAAAAAAAACATTTCAAGATTATAATAAAACTATTCATAGACATAACAGACTTCACTATAAATTGCATGGAAGTTTTAAAAAATTCTAAATTATCCTTTTGTTTAAACAAAATCAGTAACAAGATTGGCAAAAAGAGATGCAAATACATCCTAATAAATATTTTTTTTATAAAGATTACTAAAAACATTTAAATTAATTAAAAAGAAACTATTCAACATGATTTTTAATAAAAGACCAGATTTTAAATACTTCTGTAAAATTTTATAGAATTCCTTTAGTATAATTTGGATTTCTATTAGGAATAAAATCACACATTTAATTTCACATACTACTGCAAAGAAAATAGGTGAAAAAGAGTAATTAGTTGCAATAATAAAAGTAAATTTATATACACTATAACAAAAGAAAACGACGCACCAAGGAGTTGCCTAATTGTAATGAAATTTCGTATACAAAGACATTTATACTGAACATGCAAATGATTAAAATTTGGTGTCCAATGAAAGAATAGCGGAGCTACAGTGCATCGGAACTGCACACTCAGCAGGTATCTATAAGAAGCGATTCTCAATCTGATGATCAAAATTTCTGTTGCAATGTGATTTAGGATACCTTTCAACGACTGAAAAAATACCTCACCGCAGGATTCGAGCTCATTACAAGCAACTGTTAAGAGTTTGAAAGAGGTCGATCATTGGATTGAAAGAGGCAGAATGGGCAGATCGGAGAATCGCTTGTCATATGTTCGAAATGATGCGGTCATAAGACGCTGACAAGAATGGGTGGACAATGGCAGATTTCAGCATCATGATGGTAACGGTCGATTTTGGACCACAGCCGATTAGGACAGATAGGTTGTCAAATCAGCTGTCACCGGGCCTGATTCATTGTTATCAACCATTAGACATGTGACCCACACACAAGTGTCGAACATGACCATCTACAGACAGCTGATAGAGCAAAATTTATGCTCGTACAAAGCAGCATTCAGTCATAAGTAAATACAGTTGGAGGAGAAGGAAAGGGAAGATGCTTTGAATAATTTTTGCAATTTTATAAAAATTCAACCAAAACTAAGTTATGGAAATGCATTAATTAAAACACTAAATAAACTTCAAAAAATAATTTCTTCCTTATGGAATATTTTTTTTGTGTGAATTAAGATTTGTATATGAGATAACATACTGTATTACTTTGTACAAACAATTCCTATTTTGCTTATTTTTGAATTACATGTGACATGGATCTATAAATTACCATTTATATAGTATATGGCCCCACAGCTAGACTGCAATTTCTGATTTAAAGTTTTGACTTAAAATGTTTCATGCCATAGGTGAGGGATGGCAATAATTCAGATGTTAGAAATACAGGATTCAATTAAAATCTAATATGTTAAATATATTTTTTCTATAACTGTAATAAATAATTCATATTCACCTACACTCATAATTGTGAAAAAGGTTATGTCATTGTGTACAAATGGTTTCATGGATGTTAAGAAATTTTTACTGTCAAATGTTTGAAATACTTTTTCCCCCCAACATGATGGGACAATTTTTTAAACTGTAATAAGAAGCTTGGAAGAATTTTTTGAAATTTAGTTATTTTTCACGATGAAAACTCAAGATACGTGAAAAAAAATAAATAAAAAATAAATGAGAAAATTCTGCTAAAAAAGTTCATTAAAAATTCATAAGCTTTATAATTTAGTTTCCTTTGATAATTTAATATCAATATTAATTTTTACCCTACTGTAAATTATAATTGAATAAGTTATTAAAGAAGTCTGTTTAGATCACTGTATAAATAAATAAATTTTATTTATTTTGAAAATTATCTTAATTTGTTCTCAAAGTCAGTTATAATACTAAGTAAGTTAAGTACAAGAAAACTTAAAAATATATTTGATAAATTCCATAATATTTCAATTTTTTGGCTAACTTTTTTTTATATTCTGTACAACCTACACAAATTTCATTGAATTGTGAGAAAAAATGTCATTAATAACAATTACTTTCAATTAGGAATGTTTATAGAAATTTTTAATTAGAGTTTGAAAATTCTTCATTTTTAGAACTTTTAGAAGATTCAGGCTTCAACTAATAAATGCATTTAAGAGACTTTCTTATTTTAAAGTGTGTATTATATGCTTAAATAACCAAGAAAACTTTACTAATAAAAAGAAAAGTTTGTATCAGTTTGCGATGCAGCACAAAAATTGGATAAACCCTGACATGAAATTTGACAAGCTGAACCTATAAGACATGATAATTAGCAATTCAGAACGATTTTTTTGGAATTCACCTTGGTCTTTTTAAAACTTCAATTACAAGTGTTTCTTCTGGTAACATGTCACATCCTTCGCTGAATATAATAAATTAGTTTTCATATAGTTATTTAAAAAATTTTACAGTTTTCACTAGCACTATATTTATTCTCTCATTAGATTTTTTCCATTTATTTATACTTAGTGGCTGAATTACAATTATTTTCAAATAAATTATCATTTCAATAAATTCAAGAAATATAATTTCAAGTCTTATTTTAGTTTTTTTTGCAGCAAGATTTGTACTTACAGTTCAGCCTTTTCATTTTTGATGCAATTAGGTCAAAACTTAAGTTGTTTTATATTTTACAACAATCCTAAGCTAAATTTTGGTTTGATTTATCTGTTTCGAATAGTTTTTAACCTTAAGTTTATGCTAATATAGTAATTTTTGCCTCGGCTGTTAATGGTGGTTTGACAAAAGCCAAGCCTCTTAAAATTTATTTTTAAGCAAACCTGGATTAAAATTATTTGCTTCAGATAAATTTTAATCTTAGTCAATGCTAATTTAAAATTTTTTTTTACACTTTGGCATTAATTTGGTGAATTATTGTTATCACATTAGATAAAAGTCTAAAACAGAAAAACGAAATCCAGTTTTTAAAATTGAGAAGCATTATTTTAGAAGTACATTTTATTACTCTTATGATTTTTTTTACACTTCATTATCTCTATGATTCAAATACTTTTTATTTTCACCTCCCAAAAAGAGTAATTACATGATTTTTTGAGTATAGCATAATTTTTGAATTGTAAATTGCAATTAATATTATGGCAATAATTTTAAAATACCTAACAAAAAAGTAAACTTACATTTAACATATTATTATCTTTACTTTGAAGAGCTAGTAAGAGAAGATGCACCATACTGTCAGATTTAATAGATGGCTCCTCCTCCACAGTTTTTGGAGTATTACCTAGATCCAGAGCTTTCAAGTGTTCTTCTATTGGCAGCTGAGAAAATGACAAGAAAATCTCAATCACTTAATTTGTACATATATCACAGCTAAATACCGAAATTTTGATAAAAATTTAATTTTTAAGCATACAAACAAGTTCGAAAAAGAAATGTATTTATTAATAGAATTAAAAAAAAGGACAAATAACATCTAATTTCAGTAAGCTAATTAAATAAACAGAATGCAATTATAACTGATTAAAAGATTTGAAATATTTTTATTTTAAATGAAATTTCAAAATCTCTATTTAATGTAAGTTATAATAATTCATTACTTGTGTCTCTATTCATAAATAACTTGAAATTTATTAAGATATCAATTTTAAAAAATATATAAATAAAAAATAAAATCTGAAATCATAATAAATATATATATATAATTTAACTATTCTTAAACATTTTATCTCAACACTAAAAACTGTGTTTTGCATTCCATTATTTGACCAAAACATTTAAAAATTTTTAATTTACAAAAACAATTAACATAAAAAGTTGATATATTGACTTAAAAAATATAAGATATTTCAAAGAACAATGTAATTTACTAGATTTATTTTTTAGTGTATTTTGGTAACTGTACACATTATCTGATTTTCTTCACTAATTCACATTCACTAATTTTTTCCAATAAATGATTTATTATATGTTAGTATTTCCATCCCCCTCCACTGTCCTTTATGTTTGCCAAATCACCATTTAAAATCGTTTTTCCCCACAAAAGTGTAAATGAAGCTTCATGCCACCCTAAAATATTTAAGAGTATATACTTAAAAATCTATTATAAATCTCAAATACAGAACAATTTAAAAGCAATTCTGACCATAGAATTTATTGAAATTAGTACAGAATCTCTTGTATACAAATCATATCTCATTTGATTCAGATATTTAAATACTTGTAATCTGTAAATTTCTTTCAAAATGCAATAAGACTTTCCATTTACCTCTCATAAAGACAGTTAAATATTTTACACATGAATTCCAATTAATGCTTATTTGATAGGTATTTGTACACATTTTGAGATTGCTGACAGAAAACAATGCTTTTAAGAAACGATACAATAATTCTTGCAGAGAAGAATATAGCTTCCATGAACCATGAACTTCATATGGTTAATAAAATGCAGATTTGTACTTTAATTTTAAAAATAATCAGTGATAATAAACTAGTATAACTAGTTTTAATAATATAAATATGTAATACATAATATACCACAAAATCCGGCATATAACACACTTTGAACACAAAGAATAAGATCAAAACAAAAGGGTCCTTAAAGGGTAAAAAAACAATTTAAAAAATAAAAAAAGAGATGTGAGCATAAAAAAATTTTTACATGTATTGAATCCTGTTTTTTAAAAAAAAACATTGTTTGGCCCAAAAAGAGTTTTTTAAATTATTGAACAATGGTTAAAATATATTAAAAAAATGAAATAAGTTCACATTCATTTCAGGGGTAAAATTTGAACATCTTTATTCTGCTCACCTGTTACTATATTTTTTTTTCCCCTAGCTGGTTCTACAGTTCTATGCAAAAAATTAAATCCATCATATGTTTTTTTTTTTCATTGATAGATAAAACATGAAAAAAAGACTACTAATTTGAATTTAAAAAAATATAGACAAATTATTTTCTGACAAATAGAACAAATACACTACCCCCAACAATTTTTTTGTTGAAAGAATAATAATATATCCTAGCTCATCTCCCTTTCCCTTTCCCTCAATCCATCAACATCTGTTCTACAAATTGTAGTTCTAGAAGTATACTTTTTTTTCAAAAGTCTGGGAAAACCCCCTAAAAAAATACTAAAACATAAAAGAAAATTTTATTGTAGTGTACTTTAATAATCGGATGACCCCTTTTTCTAAATTTTGGATCACCCCTTACTCAAAAGTGGTTTCTTCATCCTTACCCCCCTTTATTGGCTGAAAACCCCTTTCAAAAAATTTTATTGGTCAGAAGAAATGTCTTTTGGCATTTCTTCTGTTTTTCCCAAATTCCACTCTGACGAAGGGAATATATATATTTTCCGAACTTAATTATTTTTTAAAAGGAAAATAAGTTTTTTGTAAAATCACTGAAAATTTTTTTTAACTCAACACAACACACCCAAAAAGGGGACCCCTTTTGTGTGTGGGATATAAAAATTTTAAAAAATTTAAAAAAAAATTTTTCCAAGCTTCCCTTCCCCTTTTCCCGGGGGGAAAGGGGAGGATATTTCACCCTTTAAAAATTTCCCAGCCACCAGATCCCCCCAGGGTTTGGGGGATGTTTTAAATTTCAACCTTAAAATTTGGGCCCATTTCCCCAAGCCAAAATCCAAAAACGCCAAAAAATAAATTTTTTGAAGCTCATTTGTCCCCCTATATGGAAAATGGCAGTTAAAAAATTCTTTTTCCACCTGGGAGCAAAAACCATTTAAAAATTTAAAAAGGGCGAACCCCCATTGCCCGATCGGTGGGACTTTTGGGGGGGAGAGCTTTTTTGGGGAAGACAGAAAGCCACGAATTTTTAAAAATTGATGAAACGGCATAAAAATGGCCCCATGATTTTAATTTTTTGGAAATTTTTTTAACAGTTACCCCCTTTAATGTGCAATATCCTTGCAAGTATTAAACCCCTTAAAACCCTAAAAAAAGCTTCAGAGGTAGGGGGGGATCGAATTTCAGAGGTAACACCTGTACAGGAAGGCTGCATCAAAATATTCCAGTGCCAACTCTGATGATAGTAGTGAATCAAAACTCATCAAAGATTTAAAATTTTTAAAAAGGAAGTGAAAAAATCCGGGGGTCGGATTTTTTCTAAAATCATTTCAATTCCCCGCGGAAAGAGCCCTAAGCCAACGGGCATAAAATTTTTATTTTGGGTATCATAATAAATTTTAAAAGGCAAGAAAATGTATTAAACCCTGTTTTTCCAAAAAACCCCGAAAGGGGCAGGAGAAACGGCAATATGCCTTGCCCACCCCCCTGTCACCTTTTTTCGCGCGGAATACATTTTTTTCCCCTTTAGTTGATCCGGGGGGGATTCCCTTCAACCCCTTCCCCGCAAATAAAACTAAAATAATCTCCCAGTTCAAAACTTTTATTGCTGCAAAGGTACCCCCATTCAAGTGTAAGGGTGTAAATTAATGTCAATAGATTTATTTTAAAATTTTTTTTGCCTTTTCCAGTTTTTATTTGTTAATGGTCTAAGTAATTTTTCTTACTTTTTAAATTAAAAACCGTTTAAAGAAATGCATTTTTTGGGATACTTCTAAAAAAATTAAAATTTGTCAATGTTTTAAAGGGAAATTCTAATATTTTCTAAATTTAAAAAACTCATGTTGTTGATAATGTTTTTTCTAAATTGCTGAATGATTTTCCAAATATTGAAAAACCCCCTTGTCCAAAAAAACTTTAAACAAATGTAGTTCACTATATTGATATTTTTTTGGACCACCTTTTTGTGCAAAACCCTAAAATGGCCCCAGACAGGTTAAAAATTGAAAAAATGTAATTTCAGCACATGTTGGTTTGGGCCACAAGCCCACCCAGTAGAAATTATTTTTCCCCATTGCATATGGTTCCTGGGCAATGTTTGGGCCCCAGTTGGGGTTTTTAGAGCAAAATGCTAAAACCCCAAAAAGGGTTTAAACCCGGGTTTTTCCTGCATTTTTGGGTTTTTAGTGGAATCGGGGCAAAAAATTTTTCATATTGATTTTTAAAAAAGGGTTTCCCCCAAATTCCCAAATTGCTTCCTAAGACATACAAAAAACCTGCTATTTGAAATTCCATTTGGTTCTTGAAAAGCTTTTTGGGATGGGGTTTTTTTGTGCAATCCTTGCATTTTTCCGGGATTGCCAAAGGAAGTTCCCCCATGGGTTTAAAAGGTGGCCTTTTAATTTATGATATCTTTTTTCCCTTCAAAATGTTCGAAAAAAACTATTTTAATCCCCGGGGCCGTTTTTTGAAAGACTTTTTTTAGGGTTTTAACGAAAACCCCTTAAAAAATGAAATTTTGGAATTAGATATTTTAAAAATTTTTTAGATTTCAAGTTTCCATGAAGGTATTTCACCCTTCCTGATCGATTCGATGCTATTCAAAATTTTCCCAGACCAACACTAAAACGGCGAGATTTTAGGAATGGTAAAATTTTTTATTGAAGATTGCCCAAAAAGACCCCAAACATTTTACCCTTTCCTTAATTTTTTGAAGGACACACAAAAAAAAAAAACCCATTTTCCAAAAATCTGCAAACCCCCTTTGGGAAGGACTAAAAAGGGAAAATTCATTTACTGTCAAAACAGCATTAGCTGATGCAACTCTTCTTAAACATCCGATTCCTTGGGCCCTTTTTGGTTTGGATGATGCATCAAATTTCACCATTGGTAGGTCCTTTTTATGCAACTTTCTAATAGTAACTGGGAACCAATAGCATTTTATCTTTGCTTTCAAAAAATCAACAAAATGGGGGCCCATGATCGAGAACTTTTTGGAAAATTTCTTCAATAAAAAAAATTTTTCCTTTGAAGTTTTAAAAATTTTTTTATATATACTGATCAAAAAACCCCAAACAAAAGTTTTTAAGAGGGAAAACCCGAAAAATTTCCCCAGCCCAAATAAGACATCTGATTAATTTCACAATTTTTTCCCCACAGATAATTCACTTAGGGGAAAGAAAAAAAAAGTTTCAGATGCATTATCTAGAGTAGAAATTGATGCAAAATTTTAAAAACCACCCATTTTTGACCATAAAAAAGTTTAAACCCCCAACCCCTTTATTCTTTAAATTCAATTTTTCCTTAAACCAGATTCTTCTTTTTTAAACTAGAAAAACAATATTCCCCTTTTAAGCCCCTTTATATTTTGATAATCCTTTAAAGAAACCCCAAAAATCCCCGGGCAAGTGGTATTTAAAATCTGCATTTTCTATTCCATCCTGAAATATCCCTACAACTAATTTAAATTTTAAGCGTTTTTTTTGGGAGGGGAAAAAGGGAAAACATCAAAAAAAAGAGTTGAAGGAAAAATGTCACGGAAAAGTATTCCCAAAAATACCAAAATTTCCCCTTTGGGTTTTTTGCTCTACCCGATGCTCAATTTGCCCACTTTATATTGACTATATTGGACCATATCCACCATCCAAAAGGGTATAAAAAATTGTCACCACCCTTTACAGGTATACCAGGTGGCCCCAAATTATTCCCACCGGGAAAAATGGCAGAAACCCCTGTTTTTGCACTTTTAAATGGTTGGATTTCCCCCCTTTTCACCCTGTAACAATTACAACTGATCAAAGGGGCAAATTTTTAGGTTTTCTCTAATGAGAGGTTTTTCAAACATGATGGGGAGCCATAGAATCCATTCAGCTTCTTACCCCTCCACAAAAATAATGGAATGAAAGGAACCAGAGGGCATCTCAAAAATGGTTTTTTTTTCCCCTGAGGACACTTTTTTTTCCGGGGAAATTTTTTCCCCACCCCATTGTTGGGGCCTTTTCGTTTCCAATGAAGAACGATTTTAAAAACAACAAGCCCCAACCAGTTTTGGGGACTCTTTTCGTTTACCATCCGATTATATCTTTTTGGGAAACCTTTTTCAAAATCCCGTACACCCAATTTAAAGGGGGAGCCCATCATGAGTAAATTAAATATCCCTGATTTCCCCATAAAAAATGGAGCTTGTACACCAATCAAAAACATGCACAAAAGGGGTTTTTTTTAGAAATGACAAAAAATTTTGACCCCTTTAACCCCCTTTTACTGGACCCCCCTTTTGGTTAAAAAATAGATCTGACAAAAATTTTGTAATTTGTAAAATATAAATAATAAAAAATAACTGTCACTATAGGGCAGAAGAAAACCAGCTTCTGAATTTTTCAGAAGATTTTTAAATTTTCCAAAAAGGGAGTTCAAACCACCCCTTTACCAAGCAACAAATTGAAGATAAAATTTGTTGATAAAAATATCAGAACCATTTCTTGGGAGGCATGTATTTTCTAAGAGATTTTAAATTTATTTAAATTTAAATTCCTTCTTTGTAATTTATATATGTTTTCTTTTTTTTGTATTTTTTTTATAAATTAACCCCATGTGTTTTGCACTTTTTGTACTTTTTTGTGTTTTTTTTTTGGGAAACAACAAACATTTTTTTATTTGTATTTTTTTTTTTTTCCCTTTGCCCCTGGGGGGTACTCTGTAATTTTACAAAAAACCCCAATGATCCTTTTTCAAAAAATCGGGTCATTCCTTAAACCCCTTTTTGGCTCTTAAAAATAATATTGAATTTTTTCTTCCCAAAATTTCCCCTTTTGAAGGAAAATATATACTTTGAGCTTTTAAATTTTTATGTTGAAAATAAAAATTTTTTTAAAATGGCCGAATTTCATTTTACCAACCCCCAACAGACCAAAAAATATACAAATATTTCAGGTTTCCTTTTTTTAAGAAAGTTCCCCTTATATGGCCAATATATTTAAAAATTTAAAAAATTTAGCTTGAAAGTATAAGGTTTTTATTGGCGGTTTTGGTAAGAAACTAAACATGTGTCTTATAATTGCAAAAAATTAAAAACACATTACCATGTTATCATCAATCTTTTTTTTTTTTTGGGGGCGTTTAAGGGGGACTGAATCGGCTATGGGGCCAGGTGCAAAATATTGTGACATTGTTTGGTTTGACAGGTTTTTTTATCTGTGGAGAACAAATAAAAATTTGGTTAAAATTTAAAAGATAAAACATAAAAACAGGTATGTCCACATTAATTTATGCCACCAAAAAATAAATAAAATATTAAATACTAATGCATGATTTTTGAAAGCTTATCATATATAAAAATCAACTGACAGATTAGAAGAAACAAATAAAAACATTACCCTTGTTACAGAACCTTCTATTGTAACAGCAGATGAAGACAAATCTCGTGTTAGAATTAAGTCTTTAGAGACATCTGAAATATTCTGAGATAAAAAGAGCAATAATGAATTTTAAATTAAAAAATATCATAGAAAAATCTATTTTTATTTTCAAAAATACCATAATATTATTATTAATACCATAATTTTAATATCAAAACTACCATAATCAATATTTGCTGTTGCCCATTAGTAATAAATAAGAAAAGGGGAGATATATACTATGTATAAGTTTAACAATATGCTTTAAAGCAAATTGTAAGACAGATGTTCACATTCTACACAAATTTTTTAAAAAAGAGGTACTTATGTATTATGCCATCAGCCTATTTTATCAAATCAAAAAGCACCACTAAAATGTGTAATATCGCACATACTCAAAAACAAATTCCTGTTTACGCTCAATCCCTTTTAAACCATTGACAAATAAGTAAAGATTTAGAAGAATTAAATACTGTAGTTAAGTAAAGCATATAAACTAGAATTAAATGAAAGATGTAATAACAACCACATTATTCAGGCAGCAAAAATACTGTTATTGCATTCAATATCATGATGTCATATAAGTTTGCATTATGCATCTAAATGCTATAATGTAGTTCCTTTTTGATTAATCAATTGAAATTTCTGATTATTATAAATTTTTTATTAAATTATAATTTAATTTTACTAAAAAAGCATAGCTAGTAGGAACCTTCATCTGTATTCACCAATTACAGTACATCTCTTTCCACTGCCTCTGCCAAGTTTGCCCCTCAATGGTCCAACCAACCACACCAGGGGGACTTTGAACATCAAAGCTTGTCAGAAAATTGAAAGTGAGTTTGAAGGTCACAATGCGACCCATATGCATGGATGATATTTCTCATCTCTGATATACTGCATTTAAGAGTCTGATACAGCTGCAAGTGTAGCTTGTTTTTAAAACATTATTTTATTCTGTTAAAGTGTATTAAGAAGTATGTAAAAGTACTTAAAGTGCATTGTTTACTTTTCATGCCTCACCTTATTTTTCAAAAACTGAGTTATGATCAAGATCCTTTACATAAGAAGGTTATGGGCGGAGATCTTGTCAAAAGTCGTGTGACGAATCTATACGCGACCTCTAACTAATCCTCTTGGGGAATCTTTGGGCTAGCATTGGAGTTTAATTTACAGCCATCCCTCTCAAGCAGAAACCGCGATATGCAGATTAGTTCGACTATATAAAGTCAGAGTTTTGTAATTATAGGGGAAGGAGGTAAGAAGCTGTTACATTCGCTATGCAGGTGAGATTGAATAAAGTTGATTTTCACATGTAAAGATTTAAAGTGGTGTTTGGCCACTGTGTGGAATTAGTATATAGATTTAAGGTAAGGAATCCACGTTAAATTAGATTGAGATATTTATCTCAATCTAATTTAACGTGGATTACTTGCGCATATTTGCTTATTAATCATTGCTTTCACTCTGCTACTTCTTTGACATTCACTTTGAGATAAGTTGTTGCTGGTTAGTGTGTTTAGTAAATAAATAATTGTTATTATGGAAGTCTCTGGTTCTGCTTTCATTCCTCCCCCACCCTTAAGTAGGCAAGATGGTGAAGGATAAACTTCAGGTATAAGTTGCTCACAATGGCGTTCTACTTTCCCTAACCCTGAGATAGGAGTCGGAACCAATTTTAAGGTCTTACCAGAACTTTTTTCGGATAAGAAAACGTGGATGAATTCTTAGAATGCAAAGAAAATAATGTCAAGTTTTATGAGATACTTAGCAATCTGGCTTGTACATATCTAAAAGGTCATCTCAGGGGACGCGCTCTGGATTGGTTTGAAGTACTGGGATATTCTTTGGTGCAGGGGACAGCTACTGATTTTGTGCAACAGAAGGAGATGCAAAGTTAACATTAAGGTTAATGATGATTTAGTACTTGTAGAAATGCATCCCATAAGCTCTGCCAGCAAAAAGGTAGTAGCTAAATTTAAACCAAAGTTTGAGGGTCCTTATAGAATCTTGAATATTCAAAATAATGATGTTGTAATTTGAAAGGCGGGTAGAAGAACAACAGTTAAAGTAGACAAGATGCGAATTTACCATCAGAGAAAGACTGATGAGGGTGTGGCGGACGTAGATAGTTCAGTTAGTAGCGAATTGGAATATCAGTCGAATAGTTCGGAGTTTAGTAGACCTAGGTTAGATCGGTCGCAGGGCTTTAGTAGCGAGTCCAGTGAAAAACAAGTAGGAAAGGGAGAAAAGACAAGTGTTGCTGGGAAGAAAAGTGGCAAGAGAGAGCAATGGTTGAGCAAACGCAAGCGAACTAGAGGTTCAATGAGTCTTCAGTAGGTCTACGGCAACTGGCATACAAGAAAAAAACACCAGAGGTCAGGAGATTCAAAAGAGCGTACCTTCATGGCTAGAGGAAAATCAAAAAAGAAAAGAAGGCTGTCTAACAGAAACAACCATAAGAGAAGGTTGTCGTCATCCATCTCGTCGAACCAACAAGCTAAAAAAAGAAACAGGACAGAGAACAATGGACAGGTTCCAACCAGAAGTTCCAAGCCCAGTTCAGCCGAGGAAAGGCCGATTCAGTCAAGCCGATCCAGCACGGGAGGTCTATTTGTTTCTAAATTTATAAATCTTGTCTCAGAGATTGATTTCTAAAGTTTCAAGTCAAGGTACCCGGTTAGTCATGAATTTTTTTACAAACATATATACATACATACGATTGCAATAATAACATGTAACTGAAGCAAATCCTTCTTATTAGATAAACCTAGTGACTATTCTATAAAATACAATAAATTCACTATTGAAAATGAAATTATTTTGGGAATCATAACTTTCCTTTTTTTTTCAAAAAAAGGTTGAAAAAATTCCCTAACAATGAGACAAAATAACCCCCCCGAAATATTTGCAGCAATTATTGGAACAGGATATGGTTTTAGAATTACTATTTCCTTTAGATGCTATTTGAATAGTGATTTTGGGTGACAGAGGTTTTTTAAGTTTCCTTTTGATAAGGGAGAAAAACAATATTAGTACACTCAAATATTTTTCTCATGGTACAAAATCTACTTTTATTTAAAAAAAAAAATTATAATATACAAACTCACTCATTTAATGTATGTTCAAATAAATGAAACAAACCATCTTCTGTAACTACCGTCATCCTTAAAGGCTAGGGGGGAAAATTCAAAATATATTAACAAAGAAATTCAATATAAATATTAAATCTATACAAAGCATTAGATAATTATTAATTTGAGGTAATGATTCACACTTTTGCTACTGATCTTGGGCCAGCATTTGAGATGATGTTACTGCTGAACAGTCAATGGTGGAAATGTGTCATTTGCCAACACTCAATGTCACAACAAAAGCTATTCTTCAGTTCTACTGGCACTATGTTTTGGGTACATAGACTGATACTGGAGAAAAGTGAAAATTAGAAACTAGAGGTAAATGTACGTAATTCTGAATGTATTGTTTTATTACTTATTAAAAACAATAGCCTTGTAACATGATTAGTAGACAATGCTTCTGCAATAAGTGCCTCTAATAGATGAAATAGCAAATTTGTCAGAATGAGTTAACAATCAAACCCCCGAAATTTTATTGAACAAGGCAAGGAATTCCCTCTCAAATCCTTGATATTTGGAAGATGAAGAATGAGTGGTGAAAGGGGTAAAACATGCCAGCAGCAAGATTTCTCTGTGGTAGGAAACAATTTAGGAAAAAGGATTCAACATATATAATAACTCTTTCTCCAAATCAAAGAGTCAATCTTTTTAAATGGTATCCCCGGGGGACATGCTCAAACGCAGAAAAAAAAAAAATTTAGAAATACTTAAAAAGCGAGCAAAAACGGTATTTCCTGAAAAAATAAAACTTCTATTTTGCAAAATTTATGATAAATCTCAGAACTTTTACATGGACTGTGTGAAGATAGCACAAATAGAATTCTGGATTATATATTGCATCATCTTAATTAGCAAGAAATATTCGACCATATTAAAGTTTAATATAAAAATGCATATAATTATTTACTTTTATTTTTTATGCACCATGAGCCAGCGCAATATGTGACATTAGGAAAATAATTTTGCCCTTAGTGCCTATCATGTCTCAATGTATTATCAACATATTCTATGTGGAAAAGATTTTAAATTACTTAGCAATCAATAAGGTACACATACATCTTTTGTTACCACTTTTGAATTATATTTGTCATAAAAATAAGTTAGCTTCTGGGAATATTCTAAGTCATGGCATTAACTATCAGCATAACCTTACATGACTGGTTGTTTAAATGCTAACATTAAAAATAAAAAGAAAATGTGGAAAATAAGATGATGAAATTTCAAAGACAAAAAAATTTTTAAAAAAAATTTATTTAAAATTTTTTATGATTTGTTTACAACAAACACATATTTCATGCAAATTAATATTTCCTTACATAATAATATATAATTGCAAAAGGGAATTAAAAATTACCTCATCTTTTTTAAAAGTTGCATCTATATTTTTGCTCACCGGAAAAAAAAGATGCTATTGTTTAATTTTT
>BMAV01026807.1:77596-113925 GCA_019973955.1 Trichonephila inaurata madagascariensis | reverse complement strand
AACCATCGGCTTTAGTCCCCAAAGAAAGCATGGAGTTGCAGTATGTTTCATCACTCCGAAATGACAAGGAACAGCTGTAATTTCTCCCCTCCCCCCTCGCCGGAATTGGAGCCGACCTAAGCGAGGCTCTCTTCTCCCACCACTCCACTGCATGTGGTAAAAGAAAAGTAATTGCGGGAGATTCTTTCTAATCCTGATAGAAGCATGAAAATGAAAGTAATATTCTTAAAAAATAGGCTTAGAGAGAATTTCTTCATAAATATTAAACTGTAAAAGTAATTGTGAAAGGTAGAACTAAGCAAATTATATAGTTATCATCAACAGGGTATACTGCATTGAATTAAAGAATAAAAATCTATTTTTGTAATTAACTTACGTTGCAGCACTGGACTTATAAGAAATTGCATACAATGACAAAAGTAATACTTGTCAGCTAGAGAGACTATGAGATACAAATCTTACGATTAAATCCCTTTTTAAAGATTTTGACCTAGATTCACTGGAGTAACGTACACCCTCGCATTGCGGGAGGGGCCAGGGGTCCCAAAACTTGACTGATGCCAAGTACATATTAGGACTTGGAGTCCAAAAGCTGACTTTGCTAGGGACCCTAATATTCTCCGTTTCGCCACTGCCCAGATTCCTCTCTTTCCAATCAACTACTTGTCTTACTATCCCTTTACTTAAATTAATACAAGGATATAATTCAATATTGTTAAATTACAGCTGCCAATTTTAGCAGAATTTGAGCGGATTAATTTGCTCTTTCAAAGTGATCATTGCAAATTGCAGAAAGAATTAAAAATTTCACCCTACTTTTTTAAGAAGAATAATTTACCCTAAATTTGTGAATCTCGAAATTGACATGAGTTTAACAAGCATTTATTTGTCTATTAAAGTAATTGATAGATATCTTTTTGAATAAACTGACAAGACAAAGTAAAATAATTTCTACAGGATCTACTAAAGATTTCTAACAAAGATGCCATAATTTTCTCAAGATTTCATGTGAGCAACTTTTAAATCGAATCCCTTCAAATTACGGAAAGAATTTTCTCCTGGTATTCCAATCATCCTTCTTTTTTTTTTATCTGCCTTTAGAATTAGCAGACAAATCTAAATTGTATGTTCTGGAGAATCAATGGAGACAAATTTTTAACATACAGTTGAAAGATGTTTTTCTATCTGAATCTGACCTTTTAAATGATGGAAAATTATTTTGGTGTCTCATTTTTAATACAAAAGACGCAGGTGGAAATCCATTTTTAAGAGATTTAGCTATATTTGCTGTATACAGCCTACTTATAAGTAATACCACTGTGGAAAAGGCATTTTCCAGAGTGCGTCAACTAAGACAAAATTAAGGAATCGAATGTGCCTCGCGAATTGTTTGAGTCAATTCTCAGAATTAAAATGACTTTGGAAGATGAGGGACTTGCTACGTTGATTTCATTCAATCGCCGCAAATGCTTCAATATAATTCAGAAATTTATAAAAAAGACACAGCAGAGATCACGATATTTAGCAGGAAAAATTTGAATGTATTTTAAATGAATTAAGAAATTTAAACATTTTTTGAAGTATTTTTTAAAATAGTTTTACTAAATTAGAAAATATATATATTTATGAATTGCAAGTGAAAATCGATTCGCTACTTTTACTCCCTCTTCGTGCTACATTGCTGCATAAGATTCTGGCTACTCTGAGTTTGACTCCTCTCTCTATATATATACTGACAATGTTAAATTGGCTGTTTTTGATGTACCTTTTCTCAAAATCTGTTATATGTACTTGCTTGAAATTTTTTATACAATTAAAGTACACCTTTCTCATTATACTGAAATCAGCTTTTAGCTAATTTTGAATATTTTCATAATTTATGAAATATTTTATCAGACATTGCGAAATTTGACCCATTTTTCACATAAAAAAATTTGTAAAAAATAAATTTTCAAGTTTTTTGCAAAATGCTCATTTCAGTATATATTTGCCATCATTATAAATATATAAAAAATTTACATACCTTTGAACAATAGTTTCTCAAAAAAGGTGAGGCTTCTAATCGGCTAGGAAATAAAAAGATAAAAGGCTCAATTTACAATAAAAGATACATGTTTTGGTTTATATTAGACGTTCACACAACTTTTAAGCAAAAACGAAGTACATTGTTTACATTTTTCGCCATTTAAATGGGCGTGGCTTAGTTTCAACGATTATTTAAAACTAGGTTTTAAGGGCTTTTAATTACCCTAGAGGTTAAAGTAAAGTGTTTTTAGAAAGGTTAAAATCTATACAATTCAAAAATGTAAAATCCTGAAATTGTCAAATATATATATATATATATGATTTTAGCTTTCCAACACCCCTTAAAAATCATTTATCTGGTATATTATGTAGTATCAAATTTAAAATATATTGAAATGTAAACAATTAATATTACACTTTGTAAATTTCATACCTTTTTATTAAAGTTTTGTCATCTTCGATAGGAAATTCCCTAGACGTGAATGAGATAGTCTATTGTTTTGTTGGTATCCATTATTGTGGAAGAATGGTGTTTCTTTGCTCTTTCTTTTCAGTATCCAACCTGGCAGAGAACTGCGGAGAGCCGTGCGTCAGCTACAGATACAAAAGCGAAGTCTCCTGCATGGGGTTGGGAATTGCAAACATGAGGTAAATTGACGCGAAGCTTTACAAAGTATTGATAGTAAAAACGAGACAACTTGGACGTCCATTACGAAAAATGTACATTTTTGGACATAAAACATATTTTTCTTTTCAATTACTGCAGAACCGAGGGATGGTCGAGATCACATGGCTGCCGATGTTAAATGGATTCTAGGCGGTCGAATGGTATTTCCACCGAAGAACCGTCGTATTGATTATGGGTAAATGCTCTCAGAGCCTACGAGCTGTATGACTCGGTGATGTCTTTCATTTCTCTTTCTCCTACTTAAGGGCAACTCCAATGACCAAGGCTCTCCTACTTACCCCTCCTATTCTACTGACACATATTTTTCTTGCCCTTTTTTTGCCGCATGTCTAGATAAAAAATATACATTTTTAAAAATCCTCAGGAGTACTCAATCTTTTAGGTTACTTGTGGACCAGTTGGAGAGAAAATGAGTATTTTGGGGATGCAAAATATAACTAACAATAACTGTAACTGGTCGGCTGGGTGGCGTGGTTAGTTTGTCACTGGCCTTCTGTACCCTAGGTTGCGGGTTCGATCCCGGCCCAAGTCGATGGATTTTCATGATGCAGAAAATCGACAGTGACCATGTCGTATGATTATACGGCGTGTACAAGATCCCTAACAGGTGTGCTCTAGGCAAAATTGAATCCTAGTACAAGTCAGTGTTGCCAGATCGTGCGAATTTTGCTCTTTTGAAAAATCTCCGCTACCTTTTTTATCCTATTGCTACTTCGCGAATTTTTCGCTACTTCACTTGCTGGTACCGCTACTTTTTGCTACTTTCAACCGCACATAAAAGTATTGGAGCAAGTTCGAACAAATGACTTATTTGGGAAAAATCACTAAAAAAAAATTGGTGACTTCAGTCGAAAATGAAAACATGGGGAAACTAAAACGTAACGCTGTTGGAAGTTGATTTTGGACATGTCTTTTTGAATAAACTAGGACGAATAATAGGATGTTCTGGCCAATATATGGAGACAAATTTTTAACATACAGTTGAAAGACGTTTTTCATTTAGAATCTGAGCGTTTTAATGATGGGGCATTATTTTGGTGTCACATTTTTAATACAAAAGACTTAGTTGGAAGTCCGTTTTTAAGAGATTTAGCTACATTTGCTTTAAAGCTATACAGCCTACCCATAAGTAATGCCACTGTGAAAAGGATATTTTCGAAAGCGACGTTAACAAAGACAAAACTAAGAAATCGAATGTGCCTCACACTGTTAGAATAAATTCTCAGAATCAAAATGACTTTGGAAGAACGAAGGACTTGCTGCATTTATTTTATTTCTTCGCCACAACGCTTCAATATAATTCAGAAATTGGTAAAAAAATAAAAAAAAGACAGCAGATCACGATACTGAGCAGGATGAATTTGAATGTATTTTAAATAATTAAAGCATTTAAACGTATTTTTTAAAACCGTTTTACAAAATTGCCAAAAAAAAATATTTATGAATTGCAAATGAAAATCGATTCGCTACTTTTTCCCCCTCATCGTGCTACGTTGATGCATAAGTTTCTGGCAACTCTGGTACAGGTTTGCCTCGTCAGAGCTCAGGTGCCTCCCTCTAGGGAGGAAACTGGGCGTCAAAATTACCTGCGGCAATTCGTATCCGCCTATATGGTGCAGCACTAAAAAAGATGCCTGCTTTCGGTGAATGTACTAGGTAGATTGATGAACTCTGTTAATAACTGTTCATAATCTGCCATTAAAAAAATAACTGTAACTGATAAGTAAAAACAGGGAGGGAGGAAATATTGTGGTAAATTAAAATGCATATATTAAAATTTAAAAGTGTGTTTTCATTATTACAAAAACAACAAGTTGAAATAATTTTTTTCTTATCAGCTCTAACCGCACTTATCTCAGCAGGAATTAGATGATTTCAAAGTAAAAATGTATTTAAAATATACAAAGACATTCTTTATTTTGGTCAAGTCATGGAAGGCAGATATCTTTAGGGGCGCCCCCCTCGGGTGCCCTTCTCCTTGATTATCAGCGTGAGCTAGATGTGTAGGAATAAATGAAGAACTAGAAGCTGCCATGATGTTAATATGACTTTATTAAGACCTTAAACTTAAACCTCTAACAGATTAGATAATAATATGATATGTGAGAGAATCTACGATGGCAAAACACACAATATACACTCACTTCCAAAAGTTAAGAACGGAGAGGAAAATGCTGATTTCCGGAAGCCAATCAGAGTTGAAGATGATGCAATTCGCTGCAGAGGTAGATGGAAGTATGCAAATATGTTAGGTAACAGTCAATCGTGCTTTCATGTCTAAAAATATGAAAAAGATGTCTTATAAGAAGCCAGCTTTATGAAGGGTTACAGAAGTTGATTGTAAGTGCTGATAGAAGGTGTTTAAAGATTTTGTACAATTTGTTTTCAAGACATACGTGTTTCTATGACTTCCAGGAAAAGAATAAAAGATTCTGAGCACTGGCGTGCTGTGGGGCGCATTGAAACAGGACAGTCGATCACAGATGTTGCTCTTTTCTTCGGCGTTCAACATTCTGTAATTTCACGTTTATGGAAACAATTCCAAACCACACAGATAGTTGTCCGAAGGTCTGTAGGCGGTCTCCGAAGGGTTACAACCCCCGCGGAAGATCGATATATTGCTACTGTAGTCAAGCGGAATCGCAGAGCGACCTCCACATGGTGACATCTATGGTTACAGCGTCCATTGGTAAGGCTATATCTGCAGTTACTGTACGCTGAAGATTACATAGGAATGGACTGTATGCCCGGGTACCTCGAGTTTGTGCCGTCCAATCAAGACGGGCACGATTACAGTGATACCGGAAACATGGCAATTGGACTGTGTCTGACTGGGGCAGTGTCATGTTTACTGATGAGTCAAGATTTGCTGTATCCAGATGACAAGCGTATAAGGATATGGCGTAAATTAGGAACACGCAATCAGCCCCAAAACATCACCGAACATCACGCTTTCCGAGGTGGAAGCATTAGGGTGTGGCAGGGATTTCATTAGGATACCGCACCGACCTGCACATCTTTAAACGGGGTTCTGTGACGGCTGTCCGGTATCGAGATGAAGTCCTAGAACCCATTCTGAGATTGTACGCTGCAGCAGTTGGCCCTACTTTTGTCTTAATGGACGATAATGCACGTCTCCATAGAGCTGACATCGTCGATGACTATCTGGAGAGTGAAGGAAATGCGCATATGGCGTGGACAGCATATTCGCCCGACCTTAAGCCCATTGAAAATCTTTGGGATGCTCTCGGCCATGCTGTATCTTCACGTTTCCCACCTCCAGCCACTCTTATCGAGCTGGAAACTGTTCTACAAGAAGAATGGCGATTGCTTAATTCTGCGGTGGTTGACCACCTAATTGAAAGCATGGTCAGAAGGTGTAAACTTTGCATACAGATGAGGGGAGATCACATGCCCTATTAATGTCCTTTTTTCATTTTATGCTGTTTATTTTCACTTTATACATAATTCTGTTTAAGTCTCCAGCATGACAGTATCTGATAACTTACAAAAATTTAATATTGTTTTCATTTCTGTATATAATTATTGATTTTATTTTATGTATAAATATATTGCTACTGTACTGCCAAATTTTTTGTGTCAATCAAAGCAATATTTGTTGATTTTTTTTGCATTTTACATCTTCGTGCTTAACTTTTGGAAGTGAATGTATTTAATACCGAAATAACAACCCGGACCACTATCAATAACTAACTTGCCTAAGTTCAATTCCAATGTTATCACAGATCCGAATATTAAATAGTCACTCCTACCTTAATGTCGAATGAAAAGTAGCGATCAATCTAATCCTAGTTGAAGTTGCGGTTCACTGGAGTGCAATGGTATGCACCTTGACCTAAGGGCTCTCTGTCACGGGTAACTTCTGTTGGCTGTCACTTGACCTTTCAAAAACTCTTCACACTTGAATCACGGATTATCATAACATTCCCCAAATTGCCATCCCGCTTACTCTAACTTCTGACATTTAAAAGCTTCCTAATTTGAATCTTTTATTCACGCTTTACTTTTTGGTTTGGTTGGAAAAGACTTGCCATTAATTTTGGCCCCAAAGAACCCAAAAGGACATGTTAATGAAAAGACGCGTTAGTCCGTCACAACCCCTCCAAGAAGCAAAACGTGATTTATTCGAGGGTCTTAATGGCCCTTAAGAAATTACGTGCTTAAATTTTATTTTTCTGAACTTCTAATTTTCAATACTCTATTTAAATTTTAACTTCGAATAGTCATTTTAACCATTAATTTCCAATATTCAACTTAAACTTTAATTTTCACTATTCATCTTAACTTTAATTTTTAATATTCCTGTCTGATTTGAACTCTCGACAGCCACAATAAATTTTACTCAATTAACTAGACCAACATTATCAGTTATATATTTTAATCATGGTAAATTCTCTTTTACAAAATAAATGGGCGTGCCATATTCAGGCAACTGGCCTGGGAAAAAACCATATATGTCTTAGTTGGAAAAATCTGGGCCTCACACCCCTTTACTAACTTAATGCTACTTAAAAACTATTACTATCGTCTTTCTTTACATGTCTCATCCATCCTGTCAGATTTACAATGAAAATTTTGTTTTTTTCTACAACCTTCTTCTGTCTAACATTTGTTATTTCCATCCTGTCGGATTTACAATATGAAAAAAACTGCTTCCTATCCAGAATTCTGGGTCAGTCACCCTGAAATAAAAACTCTTTAAGTCACGTGGACTAACAAATTTTCACATAATACCATTACATTTCACAATTTTTATACATTATATACCACCTTAATATTACAACTAAATTTCATATATACCTTTCATCTGGCTTTTCCAATAAACTCCCACTCTAATCGCGCAGCGCTATTAGTGTTATTGTTAGTAGTCTGTCTACGCCGCGTTTCCCCAAACCAGATGTACACTAATATGAATCAATATAACAATATATATATATATATATCATACAATTACAAACATTTTTCAATAAACCCTTAAAACAAACAACCAAAGGATTTGTCGCATCTCAGTGAAGTCATACATAGATTTAAACAAATGCATATTTACAATTGTTTTCTCCATAATTCTGAAAAACAATTTTACAAGTCAAAAGCTCATTTTTCATCTTCTAGAAAAATGCACTCATTGTAGCGTCAACTTTTGCTTGGCGTGATAAATTTTAAATAAAAGACCATGACTTGCTTCTTTGCAATAATTCTTCCGACCACTTGTTCGAAAGAATAAAAAATGAAACGATTCAACCTGATTTTTATGACCTGTAGTTGACGTCTCCTTATAGGACCTCCAGGGAGATGGATGTGCTGCTGTTCTCTCCTCCTTTCCTTTCCTGTCAATTCTGTTGTTGACAACTTCTGCTTATGGTATTCTTGCTGCTTGACCTTGCTTGCTCTTCGATGTAGGGGCTCTAGTGATGTTCTCGTCTTTTTCGGGCTCGAACTGGTCCTCCTTGCTGTGTCCTTATCTCTTTGGTTGGTCGGGACTCCACTTTTGTTCCTCTTCTTCGTCTGAAATTGTACCTACTTGTACTGGGCATCACTATTTCGTCTCCTCTATATTTCTTTCTAGAGCACTGTAATTCACTATTACTAGATAAAGTTAACTGTCTTTTTTCACCCGGATGTTTTTGCCCCTTCCTCTGCTTCCTCTCTGGTCCTCCAGACCCAGAGTCACGTGATCGTTTATACCCAAGAGTCTCTTTCCTGCTCATTTGAAGCTTTCTACTGGGTTCCGTCCAACAGTCAGGTGGTGATCTGATAAGTGGTTCGCGCCTATCGCTCTTACCTGTGTGCCTCTCCCCCTGATCTTTCTTAAAACTTATTCCTTTTTCCTCTAACTCACGCTTTACACCTGACCCCTTCTTCCTACCTTACTGTGACTCATTTGATCTCCGTTGTACACTTTCAAAACTACTCGTTTTATGGCGTGCACTATTGCTATCCGAAATATCAGTTCTTATCTCCATCTCGTCACTTTTCCTATGCTGATATATTCTAACTTGATCGTCATTGACCGTTAACCTTTTTCCCGACCTCCATATCACCAAATTATTGTTTTTTACTTCTAACACTTTATACGGACCTTCAACTTTCTTTGTTGCCGAACTTAAAGGGTGCGTTTTTATCAAGACCCAGTCATCCACCTTAATTTGTACATCACGCCTGCGTCTATTATAATATTTCGCCCACTTTTCATGCTTAGCCTTTGTGCTTCGTCTAGCTTCATCAAACAATCTCTCAATTTTCCTTACTGCAAACTCAGAGTTCCGTCCGATACCATCACTAATTTCTGAAATGGGGTAAGCAACTTTCGACCCAAAAATAATTCTGTAGGGGTTTTTCCCATCGTTTCATTCACTGCCGTGGGAAAAGCATAAGCAAATTCACGTAAGACCTGGTCCCATGTATCGTGTTGATCATTCACATAATTTGCAATCATTTGCACAAGATCGCGATTCACGTATTCGGTTCTATTTGCCTGAGGCCTATATACAACAGTCTTCACATGCCTTACGCCTAATTTATCACTTAAATCAGTGCTTCTCAAACTTTCACTATTGGCGACCCAATTTTGAATCATAATTTTTATCGCCCCCCCCCTTTTACAATAATAACATGCTTTGTTGCTAAAGCTACAATACGATCTTAATTATAAACCGTACAAATTAACAAGATAAGTATTAAATTTTGTATTTGTTACTTTTAAGCGATATTTATTTTAAGCAGATTACTTTTAAGTAATATTATAATTATTGTTATTTTTCTTTACTCTAATTTTTAAATTGGAACATATTGCAAAATGATATTTAATTAAAAACTTATTTCCTCTATCATCCATTTCTAAGAGTATAAATGTCATCAGAAAAAGAGTTTAGTGTATGTTGCTCTCTATCATATCCATCACATTTGGCATTAATATTTAAAGCGAGAAGACTTCAAAAGCGTTTTAAGCTGGGAGAGCAGGCGCGCACTCGATACTAACGTTTATAGTCGCACAAAATGACTGAGTCACCCCAATGTTTTTTTTTTTTTACAATTCTTTCTATTGTGCTCGATAAAACTCACAATTCCAGTGAAAAATGTAACTGAGAGAAAATATACTTACTTACTTTCAAGGACTTTTCATTTTTTCTTTGATAATTTGAGAAAAAATCCATTAAAACTGAACTAAAATGTTTCAAAGGTAGGTAACCTTAATAAAGAATACAAACCACAGACACTTTTCAAAGCCAAATAATCCTTCAAAGTACCAGCTTTTATCACCAGCTTGCGACATAGCCATCGTTCGATAGCTATGTCGTGGGGTTTCCGCGTAAGTTAGAGGTGTGGGATTATCGGAATGATGAGACATTCTATAATTCTTAATATGACTTTTATTAAGAATTTATCTTAAATTACTTAGATATCGAACAAACTTATATTAAGTGAGAATAAACCAAAGTACGCAGTTTTAACTAACTCAGATCGCGCAATTAGATCACTTATCAATATAAATATATTAGATCCGCGCCTAATCTCGTTTCAATAATATACTAGCGTTCAGAATATATTCTCCCTACCTTGGTTGAATACCCAATGTCCAGGCTAATCCAAATCTTTCTCCTAGGGTAGTACAATGGTATGTACCTTGCATAGATTGGCGAGGTGGGTGTCTTGATTCTAAGCCGTCGATCCACACTCTATCTTTTCCGAACTAGCTTCCTCTAAATTGCCATCCATGCTCACTAAACTTTCTATCCTTTTAAAGGTTATCTTATTTGCATCTCTGCTTCGTTTCACCTCTTGGATTTGGGTTGGAAAAGTTTTGCCATTAATCGTGGCCGTCAAAGAACGTAGATGTTATGTTAGAAGAAGAACGCGAGAGATGTCACAAGCTGATATATATAAATTACATCAATGTAAATGTGTATTTTTTTATATGTCAGAAATTATTTTGTTTACTTCGTTCCAACAAATTAATTTTTTAAACCTTTTACTTTCGATATGCTCGCCCCCCTGGGGAGGGGGTGCTCCACAGTTTGAGAAATATTCTGCAGAGGTTTTTCTCGTCATTTCATTCACTGCTGTATGAATAGCATAAGCAAACTCACGTAAGAATTGGTTCCATGTATCGTGTTGATAATTTACTTAATTTGCAATCATTTGCACGAGATCGCGATTCACGCGTTCGGTTCTATTTGCTTGAGGCCTATATACAACAGTCTTCACATGCCTTACGCCTAATCTATCACTCAAATGTTCAAAAATATCGGATATAAATTAGGGACCGTTATCACTTATTAATTTTACTGGAGCTCCAAAACATGATATATAATTATCAAATAAAGTATCCGCTATTACTCGAGCCGAGGCCTTTTTAAGGGGTATGATTTCAGCCCACTTGTTGAAATGATCTGTAATTACTAAAACATATTGGTTACGTCTCACTCGCGACGCAGGGTACAGACCTTACAAATCTAACGGAATTATCTCATTCGGATAATTTAAGATTATCGGAACTAAGCGACCAGCTCGTAACGCATTTTTATAATTATTTTGGCACATGTGGCATGCAAAGACATATTGACCAATAAATTTTCTCATATACGGGAAATAACAAACGTCCCTTATTTTATGGTAAGTCTTAAATCGTCCTAAATGACCTGCTATGCGCTTGTCGTGAAATTCTCTCATTATTTCATTTCTTAAAGACTTTGGAATGTATACTCGCATTTCACCTAGCGACGTTTCGTATTTTGCATAAAACAACAAGCCCTCGATTAAACGGAAATCGCAAGACCAATTCTCACATATTGTCGCATTAACCGAGCTATCTTCTGAGTTTTCCAGATATCTATAGATAAGACCTAATTCCGGGTCTTTTCTTTGCTCTTCGATTAAATCTTCTCCTGACGAAAGTGCCAAATCCCTGATTACTGCACAATTAACTTTTTCTCCTATTATACTTTCAACCGGGTTTCTTGACAAAACGTCAGCCACCGCATTTGAAGTTCCAGGACGATGTTCCCGTCCTATATTAAATTCTGCTAATTTTAGGAACCATCTGATCATTCTACTCGACAAATTTTTACCATGTTTTAAACGCATCAAAGCAGCGTGATCCGTAATAACTTTATTCGGCAGTGAACCTAAATATGTTCTGAATTTATTCAGAGCCCAAACTACTGCTAAACACTCCCTTTCCGTTACAGTGTAATTTCGCTCCGCTCAACTAAGCGTGCGAGATGCAAACACCGCTTGTCTCTGCTTTTGATTTAGAACCGCGCCTACGCCTATTGAATTGGCATCCGTTAGCAAATCGGAAGGCTTTTTGAAAACCGGCAATTTTAAAACTGGCGCTTTCGTTATCGCCGCATTGATCGCGTCGAATGCCTTCTGCGCCTCAATTGACCAACAAAATTTCTTGAGTTTTCGTTTAAGATTATAAAGGGGCTCGCACAGATCAGCATAATTTTTAATAAACTTCCCGTACCACTGAAACATACCTAAAAATTTGGATACCTCTTTAGAATTCCTTGGGGGTTTCATCTCAACTATAGCTCGAACCTTTATCTCGTTCGTTTTAATTCCCTCCTTACTAATAATCAAACCTAAATATTTCAATTCATCACAACCAAATTTACATTTTACTTTATTTAAAGTTAACCCTGCATCTTGTAATAATCGAAAAACTTCCCTTAGATGTTCAGCATGGTGAGTGAACGATGGAGACGATATTATTACATCGTCTATATAAACATTCGCAAACTTCCCTATCACCGGTTTCAGAATAAGATCAATGGCTTTCTGAAAATTGAGAGACGCCTCTGACAACCCAAATGGCATACGCCGATGTCATATGGGGAATGTTCGTTATTAGATAATCTATTAACGGTAAGGGATAACCGGAATACTTTGTAATAGATTTAAGTTTACGATAGTCGATAGCAAATCTATACGCTTCCGGATTATCCGGTGGTAACCCCTTATTTTTTCTACATAACACAAATGGTGACGCATACAGGGAATGAATCGGAATTATGTTCCCTCTTTCAACATTTTCTCTACATGATAATCGAGTATCGTTCGTTGAACCCTGTCATAACGATACGGATGAGAAACAACTGGTGGCTTATCCCCCGTGTCAATTTCATGATACAAAACATGCGTGAGCCCCGGTTTAACTGAAAATAATCCTTTAAACTATTAAATAATTCCCTCAACTCCTGTTTCTGTCTTTGTTCCAACCCTGTCTTAGAAAGATCTACTTCTACGTTTCCTTCCTCAAACGTTTTAACCATTTTATCAATTTGGGATTCGGAAATTGCCAACGATTTTCGATCAAAATCCAAAATAATCTTTGATCTAACTTATGAAATCCATCCCGAGAATACAAGGGTATTCTAAATCTGCCAACACATGAAACTACCAAGGCTTTTCAAACTCCCTAATTCGAACATTCAATTCCACAATTCCTACATTCTGACATTTAGCTCCCTGTGCCGTGATCGCCTGAACACGTGATTTTTTACTTGCTTATAAAAACTATATTTTTGGTATATCTCCTCCGATATAAATGACTTCTCCGCCCCTGTGTCCCATAACGCTTTCGTAAAAGTATCATTTAACAAAATAGGAACATATGGGAGTTCCACTGGAGACATGTATATTGCAGAATGTTTAATTGGTACCTCATTTGCCGACTGTGTCTAATCATTTTGATCATATCTAACCTTCAAAACATTTAATCGACCCCTTTGCCTCCTATCGCCTCGACTAAAATTCTCACTCGAACCTCTATTTCTGCTGTCTCCTCGACTAAAAACGTCATTTTGACCCCCATTTCTTTAATTTGTATCCCCTATCGTTAAATCTTCGATCATCCCTCTGAAATCTATTCCTGCTGTCGAACCACTGATTTCCTTGACGACCATTAATGTAATTTCCCCTATAATTATTTCTACGCAAAACTTCGGAATTCCTCCTACTATCATCAGCATTAGACATCCTACACTCATTCCAACCTGGTCTTTCAACATTATCACTGTTCCTCGAACCCCGCATTGTTTTACACGAATATCTTTCCTGAAACTTAGACAACACCTCCAATAGGAGAACCGTGTTTTGCGGATTTCGAACCTCCACATAGTCTTGGACTTGTAGTTCGAATCTAACAAAAATAGGGTCTACTAAAGTTTCCTCGGCCATCCCGATTCCGAGTTGTTTGTGCAGCTTCAACAGATCATAAATAAAATCTGTTGGCTTCGGATCCCTTCTCTGTTGAGACGAATAAAACTTAATTTCCAAGTACTTCTTATTACGGATGGCAGGGAATGCTTTTGACAAAGCCATCTTTAACTGCGCAAAGTCCGTGGCTGTATTCTGCACTAACGTTGACCCGAATATCTTATACTAATCTTGGGCCCTCCTCAGGAGATGACCTTTCAAATAAGCACATGATAAATCACTGGGTATCTCAAGTAATCGTATTTGATTGTCAGTACCCTCCAAAAACTCGGTAACATTTTTGGACCTAGAAAAGTACACTTCTGGCAAAACACTGAACCCGTTCGCGCCTCTTACCTCGGGGTTATATAAATTAAATATCGTTGGGCGCCATTGTAAGGACGCCCTCCTTGGGTGCCCTTCTCCTTGATTACCAGCGTGAGTTAGAGGTGTAAGAATAAATGAAGAAGCTGCCATGAACTTAAGGTGACTTTATTAAGACCTTAAACTTAAACCTCTAACAGATGAGATAATAATATGATATGCGAGAAAATCTACGGTGGCAAAACACACAATATATATAATACCGAAATAACGTATCCCGGACCTATCAATATCTATCTCGCCTAAGATCGATTCCAATACTATCACAGATCCGAATATTAAATAGTCACTCCTACCTTAATGTCGATCAATCTGATCCTAGTTGAAGTTGCAGTTCACTGGAGTGCAATGGTATGCACCTTGACCTAAGGGCTCTCTGTCACGGGCAACTTCTTTTGGATGTCACTCTTATCCTTTCAAAAACTCTTCACACGTGAATCACGGACTATCATAACATTCCCCAAATTGCCATCCCGCGTACTCTATCTTCTGATATTTAAAAGCTTCCTAATTATCATCTTTCTTTCATGCTTTACTTCTTGGTTTGGTTGGAAAAGAGTTGCCATTAATTCTGGCCCCAAAGAACCCAAAAGGACATGTTAATGAAAAGACGCATGAGCCCATAACAACGAGGACTCGAAACCACGATCCGACAGAAACAAAACGAGTTCTGAAACAAGACCGCATCCACTGAGACCCCAGTTAGGATCATTGAAAGGAATCGAATCCAAAATCTCGGTTCTGAAGCTTGCGATCATGATCACTAGGCTTCAGGGGTCTCTTGAAGTTAAACTAAATTTCACTCTCTGTACCTCAATCAAACTATTTGACCTCATATTTGTAAAGCGAAAAAGTTCATAATTATTTATAATAGTAGTAGTAAACCAGGTGAATATATTTTATTTGTGCCCTCTATGGTATGACCTCCTGAATGAGTCTCATTTGGGCGACGTTCGATGCTTTTTTTTTTTTTTTTTTTTGACTATTATTTCATATCAGTATTTTCACGTTTGCTTCAGCTAATTAAAAATAGATATAAACGATTTTTTTAAAAAAGAGGATAAAAGTTTATAGATACAAACTGTATGTTGATTATCATATTCTATAGATACCAACTGTTTCTTGATTATCTATTTAAATATGGGTGTGTGTTGAACTTTTCCTTGTTTTTACAAGTCAAACAGAAAAACAGGCAATAAGTTTGACAAAAATAAACACAAAGAATGTTTGATTTCATTCTTGATATGTTTAATTAAATGCTAATTTCTCTAAGGTTTTTCCCTCTTCGTAATATTTGCTTAAATAATATAACCGAGAAAAAATATTTTTTCTTGGGTAATTCCTAAGGTGCTATTATGAAGTAGTTATCGACATCACTGTAATATATTAGAAATAAAAGCTTATTTTTTAAAAGAGAGAGAAAAAGAGACATTTTAAAGGAACTCTTTTTTTTTTTTACATGATTTTGAAATAACACGTTTCACCCATATGTTTTGATTTTTTTTGTTTTAGCTCGGACTCGCTCCCCCTAATTATTTTTTAGTTCTAATTTTGACTATGTAATCACATGCAGAAAATAGTAGGTTTATGCCCGCATATGTGCGAGTGACTCGGTCTACTTTATGACTTATTTATTATGTATTCAGGAGTTATACTTGAATTTTATAATCACTTTTTATTTTTTATTTTGCTGTACTTCAACTTGAAGACCCCATTTCGTTCTCAGTCTCATTGCATTGTGTATTCAAATGTTCTGTTCGTAGGATGCAATAAATAATTTCAATAAAATTCTAAAAGTTGATGTTCAATTTAAAGTAGTTTTTCTTTCAATAAAATGGCAAAATTTAAAGGATAATTTATGTTCCTGATAATTCTTTACTCTCAGAAAGAGGTAATATTGATTCATTCCGTAACATGTTATCAAGTAGAGGCGCGAATAGTTAATTAATAGTTTTATTCTTAATTTCAATTTGAATTTTTATATGTTGTATGCACTTGTAGACTAGAATTTCGTTGCCCACTAATTATTCAATTTTTTTTTTCAAAATTCTTTTACACTCTATTAACTCACACTCTCTATATATTTACTTATTTATTTATCTTGATGGAATTTTTAATCGTTAGTAAAATACATTTTAAAGCGCTCCATTGAGCTGAAATTTTATATACGTGAATATTTTGGATGACAATACAATAATTTAATCATAATTAATAAAAAATTAAAACTAATTATTCAAAGAATTACAAATTCAGCCACGTTTGCATCATTTTTGGCGACTTGTGTCAAAACTTTAAAAGATTTTTTTTGTCTCACGTGTTAAAGCATTCAGTTGAACTGAAATTTTATAGACACGATTGTTTTGGATGACAATACGCTACTTTAATGATAATGAATAAAAATGAATGACCACTTAATGTTGTGATTCTGTCCTATGTATATACATATTTATATTAATTGTAACTATTTAATAAAAAGTAGCTAAAATAAAAATTTTCTTTGTTGATCTAAGTAGAAATTGATTTAATTTTTTTTTTCTTTTTTTTTTTTTTGCAATAAAACTGAATTATTTTTGTTTTATAAATATGTAATATGGATTTCATCATTACTTTTTTGTACTGTTTCTTGGTAAAATAATTGGAGTTTTTTTCATCTTAAGCAATTTTTCAAAGTTGTGGAACATATACTGAAATTTACAATAAGACAAATGTATTTTTTACACGATTTTTTTTTTTTTTTTTGCACGGTTTTCTAAGGCAGTGGTCTCCAACCCCCGAGCCGCGGACTGGTATTAGTATGTTGATCAAATGGTACCGGGCCACCCAAGAAACATTAAATTATTTCTATTTTATTGACTGTGATGTATTTCTCTCGGGGTTAGTGCGACTTTCCAAGGAAATTACTTTATATTCCATATTAAATCACTGGATATTCATTTTATTGGGGAAACTGTATTTAATTCTAAAGGCATACATAAAGATAATTAAATTAAAATTACTAAACCAAAACTATTTAAAATGTAAACGTTTCACCTTTATCGAACTGCGTAAAATTGTCAAACGTTGACCGGTCCGCGGTGATAAAAAGATTGGGAAGCACTGCTGTAAGGAGCGTATCTATCGTGTAAAAAATGAGCTGGGTGTAAGTAATCATGCAAATACTAAAAAATGCATTTTTATTCAACTATTCTAAAAACTTCCTTCTAAGAACTACTTAGAGATTATATGTGAAAGTGAATAGTTTTATAGCAGAAAAAAAAAACTAGAAAGGAAAGTTATGAGCATTTTGCCGTTCATGATTTGATTCCTTCAAGTATCTATTAGGTTATATTCTGTGAATATTTTATTTTTAATTTACCTTAATTTTTTTTTCTTTTTACCTTAATTTTTCTATGTTTGTCTCTGATGTCTCTTTATTCTAAGTCGACAAGCAGCCTAATGTAATACTTGTCTTAGTAAAAATAGTATTAATCATACTCGACAGATGGCGACACGATTAGCAAAATAATTTATCACACACACACAAAGTACTCTAGATTCTTCTATAATTTTCTATAAAAAAAAATATGATTTTTATAAAGATATAACTTTTTTTGAAATTTACACTTATTTTATCACAACTCTATATTTTTGCTTGATTTTTAACTAGTAAACGTTTTGCCAAGTCTTGACTGGAGATCTAAATTCGCCAGAGGAGAGAGAGAGATTAAGAGTTCCAAAAAGCATAAATTTAATTCTAGAAAAGTCTGGGAGAGTAATTCTCAGTATAAATCATGTATGTTTATCTAGTGTAGTCACATAAAGTTATAAACTGTCAAAATATTCAACAGCAATAAATTAGAGCTCTTCATTAAAGCTGTTACACGGTTGATCGTTTTTTTAATGCGAGAAAAATCCACGCAATTTAAAGGCAAGTTGTTTGCAGTAAATCGTAATTTATTTTAGAACTCTTTCGTAATTATAGTACATTTTATAACCAAACACAAGTAATATACACTTATAAATATATATTAAGACAAGGTCAAAAACTACACAAATGTTTCCAAATGAAACACATAATATCTGTCAAATGTGTTGACTCCAACGTTATTTCTCCCCTCGTGCTTATATAGAATGTAAAAAACTTTCTCAGATCTCGAAAGTTTTCTTGTCAAAGAATCATTCTAAACTCATCTGAGGTTTTCTAGATTTATCTATTTTTGTCTCCGAGGTCACTCCTATTCATTGGCATTACTAAAGAAAGGAAATGGGAATTTCTCTATTACAACTGAACCAAACTCAGTGGCGCAACAGCCCATGAGGTCCAAGGCCTACTCGCCTATCTCAGTTTAGGTGCATGTGCAGGTGTTTCGGTCAAGTGGTCAGTTTGGCGTGAAACCCCCAATGCTCAGACCCCCATGAAGGGAGGGACGAAAGGTTGAGTAGACCTTGCCCAGCCCGGGATTTGAGCGCCGGACCTGTGGCGTGGAAGCACGAAGTACTGCCACTCAGCCTGTTCAATACTCAAATTCACAACTCATTCACAAACTGTAAACTAAGTGCGAAATAAATGATGTGGCTACGAGTGTTTCTCAATTTAAATAAAACATTTATTAAGTATTTACAAGGATGCATAAAAAAGCTTAAATATTATCGCGCACGCTCATAGCCGTCTGTTTCCTCCAAACGCCTCTAGAGGAACTCACTTTCCCTCTCTCTTCGGAGCGCTTTTCCTCCCCCTGTTGCCACCAGAGAAAAGAAAAACTACGCTTACACCCCTTCCTAGGGTCAGTCACCCCTTCGCTCCTTGGGTGACTAAGATTTATTAGGCGCTCGCCCCTCCTCGGGTCAATCACTCCTTCGCTCTTTGGGTGCTTTCGCAACATTCTCCCACCTTTGAGTTTTCCTGCTATAAAAAAACTCAAACACAACATATAAAATACAACAGTAAGATTAACAATATAGGTGTTAAAATAAAGCAAAATTTACAGTAAACAAAATTTGTACAAAATACATTTTAGGCATATGTCAAACGCTTCGGAGTAGTTACTTTTCTGCCTCTCCTTGTGCGAATGACAGAATCAGTCAGATCTTTTGGTAAATTAATCTCTGGTTCTTGCAGTTCTAGATTATAAAGTCTTTGCACTGGTCTGACCAGTTCCCCAGTCTCAGTTTTGACTCGAGCGACTCTAATGTGTCCATCTTTTCCAGGAATTAGTTGAATTACTCTAGAAAGAGACCACAGAGTCCGATTCTTTAAACTATTTTCCACCACAACTACTTCTCCCACCGTTAAGGGTCTTGATTTCCGGTGACGCTGCGTTTGCTCTCTCAGTTGGCCTAGGTACTCAATTCTAAACCTTTTCCTAAGCTGTTCCCGAATGGTTTGAACATGTCTAATCCTCTTATTGATTTCTTGATGATCTAGACAATCTATGTCAGTTACATCTGACGTTTCGATTTCTTGTAAAAACATGGCTGGTGTTAATGGTGATAAATCATTAACATCCTCAGAAATGTAAGTTAAGGGTCTAGAATTGATCACATGTTCACATTCACATAGTACAGTATTTAATTCTTCGTAATATAACGAAGCTCTACCTAACATTTTTCTCAAAATTTGTTTTAACATTTGAATCATTCTTTCCCAAAATCCCCCCCACCATGCGGCACTGGGAGGGTTAAATTTCCACTTTATTTTTTGGATATTAACTTTAGACATTACTTGGCTTCGAATTTCTCTATTAACTCAACAAAAATATATACAGTTGAACCTCTATAAAACGAAGTCGCTAAATCCTGAAATTCGTTATATGAAAAATTCGCTATACAGAGTTTAATCCTTCACTTTTCTTTATAAACCACATGAAAATATTTTAAACTCATAAACACTATTTTTTTAAAAAAAGTAATTATTTATACCTTTTTGTAAATTAATATATATTTATGTTATATAGATTACCTATTAAAAAAACCGCAAGGAAAGTTTCTTGACGCCTTTATCAGCCTTAATTCCTGAAAAATTAATTTTTTTTCTTTGATGCTTAAGCTCTTACGTTTTGACATTTCCGAGCTACTGGAAACGAAGTTATCAGTACGGCTGATCAACTCTACAAATGAACGGAGAGTAGTTGAAGGACACGAGAGAACTCCACTGAGGGTGAAAGATGATATTGAAGATGTTTCTAGTGGACTGGACAATGGGGGTTAAAGGTTGCACTTCTTGGATGAAACGCCCAGAATTCTATTGATCTCGGCGAGTTAGGCACCTAGTAAAACCAGTTCAAGATTTATGACCACCTTAAAATGTGTTAAAAGAGAGAATAATTTGAAATATCGAGAAATACTTTAAAAATGGGGAGAAAAAAAATTGAATCACAAGAGAAAAAGTTCATTATAGAGAAAGTGCACTTCACACTATTGGGGGGTTATTTTACGAAGAAAATCGTGAAATGTTCTTGGTTCCAGGAAAAGGTTCGCTAAATAGAAAAATTCGCAATATAGAGGTTCGTAATATGGAGGTTCTAATGTATTTGTAAAAAAAGAGAAAACTCTCGCGAGGAGGGATTTTCACTTTTTCTTTCGCGTCTCATCGATTCGCTGTAGACCTGGTGTTGTGTTCCAATCCCGCGACTCATCAACTACCAGGCCATGTGTGTTCCCCTCCCTTGCCTGAGGGGAGAAACAGCTCAACTCCCACCAAAAGGGAGTGTTAACTGTAACCTTTTTTCTCTCTTTTTTTCACCCACTACTCACGGGGGGGGGGAGTGCCTTGTGTTGTTTCTAATGCCACCTGTCTGACGTAGTCAGATCGAGGTCCACGAGGGGCTAGAAGTACGCCTGTCGTTGGCCTTGGCCACCATACAGGCGACAGTACGAATTAGCTCGGCGAGAGTCCCCGAAAGGACGATAGATGGCGACACCATGTATCTCCAACTCCACAATTTTGGCATGGGACTGAAGGGGAGAGAAATATTCTCCAGTCCCCTGCACTCGTGATTCAGCCCACAAGACTTTCGAACCCGCTTATTTAATGAGCACTTACTCCGTGTGTACTCGGAGGGTATTTGGTGGCATCGGGCATCGAACCCAGGCCTTCCAGTCTGGAGTCCGATACTCTAACCACTAGGCTACCAACGGCCCCGGGTTGCCTTGTAAACAGTGCATAAGAAGTGCTCGTATTAAAAATATTGATTTAGTGTAGCTTCCCAAAATTATTTGCTTCCTCTTTGACTTAATAACTTAGTAAGAACCGTATATCATTTAAATTAACTACATTTTTTACACCTGGTATCTGAGGTTGGACTACCCCTATACCATGGTCCGGCATATAACGCGCCCCTATACTTTAGAGCAGCAATTTTTAATTTTTAGGTATATTCAATGTATAACACACACGTTCCCCCTTTTTATGAAGAAACTTGAAATGTTCATACGCAATGCTGTTTTATTTTGAAATTAATTCGAGGTATTATCCCTTGCTTTTGGAAAAATAGTATACTTCTAGAAATACAAAGGGGCTGCGGTAGCCCAGTGGTCAAGGTAATGGATCATGGCAGGCATGTCATGAGTTCGAGCCCAGTACCACTAAAGACCCGCCGTGTAGGGTAGCGATGCACGTTAAATCTGTTGAGAGCTGAAACATCCTCCCGTTGCAGTGGTATGGTAGTTAGGAGAGGGGATACCAGCTGAGGTGGCATCCACGTCACTTAACCATGGTTCAAAATTACGTGGTCCATCGCCAAAAGCCCTCGTGTAGCTGAACAGTGCGACGTTAATATTCACTCACTCTAGAAATACAACCCTTTAAGTTCATAAGAAATGTCGTTTTTTTTTTAAATTAACAGTATTTCGATATATGTACAAATGTAATTTTTCTTTTAATTCTCAACTTTTTTCGTGTTTATATCCAGTGTATAACGCGCACCCTTAAATTTCGATCTTATTTTTTTGTGCTAAAAGTGCGCGTTGTACACCGGATTTTACGGTATGTTGAATCCCAAGTTACAAAAGTTATCCATCTCTCTTTTGCAGCCGAGTGAAGATCCTTTACAATTCCAAGCAATACCTCTACCTGGAGTACAGGACATCCACTTTTTCCAGTCTCTTCAGTGAGTACACACAACTCCTTAAAAGCGTTCTTCCAGGATAGCAACGTTATCATTATGCAGTGGGTTGAGGGACATGACAAGAATATACACACACACACAAACGAAACTGCGCTTTATCAGTAATGCAGTAGAAATGTTTTAGAATATCAGGAAGTCTCTTAATTAAAAAGGATTGGTGTATGTGATTCTCAATTTTAAGATTCTTAATTTCAATATATTGCCAACTGAAAATGATTCCACATAGAAAAACCATCTTGCCTTAATCGAAATATTATATATAAGTATAGACTCTTACTTATATACTTAATTTTAACAAAGTGCTTATATAGCTCTATAAAAGTTCTGGATTGCAAATAATCTGAGTGATACGGTAGAGTCCAGAGAAAACACGGCACTCTATTAACTCGGCCACATCCCTACGGGTCGAAAAGTAATACATTATGTCCGGTGCAGAAATTATTCCTGCTATGACAGTTAATAAAAAAATGTTAATTGCAACGTCAATTTCACGAATTATAGTTCCATTTGATTCTTAAATTCTGTCTTGTAAAATATCATGAAAATTAATGCACAACGCTAATTTTCCCCAATCCGAATTTACGATCCCACTGAGAAAAACTTACAATACTGATAGAATAATGGTGGAAAAGAAAGATTTTTCAACAAAAATTACATTTTATAGACATTTCAAAAGTATATTTCTAATTTATGTACACACACACACACAATGCACTATAAATCCGAATTTTGGTTAGTGAATATTTATTATTTTTGTTTTTTAGTTTTATTAATAATTTTTACATATTCATGTGTTTATTGAGTGAATGGGACTTATATTAACGTTGCATTATAAAACAACACGAGGGCTATTGGCAACGGAGCTCGTCATTTTGAACCATGATCTAGGGACGAAGACGATATCTGAGCTAGCACCCCACTCTCCCAACTTCCACACCACTCGAACGGTAGGACATTGAGCTCGACAAATTTAACGTGCACAGCGGGTATTCAATAGCACTAGGGCTTGACCTCGAACACGAGTGTGTGACCCTAATCCCTCTGTTACCGCGGCCACATGTGTTTACTCCAGAGGACTGACGTGAGGTTAATTTTTGGAGGGCCATTCTGAATGAGCTCTTTCGTTACTGAGGCAGACAGAATAGAAAACTTCCATCTCGTTGCAACTGGATTTCGAAATACTGATAGCTTTCTTTTCCCGAAATGCACGAGAACGCTGTCAAGGATCGAGGCGGTTTTTAATGATTTCCTTTTGCTCATGCTGTTTTGCATCTCATTGAACGAAATGGCAATTTCAATTCACGCAAGAAATCCGTTGTCACGAAAATTTCTCCTAAAAGAAAAATGAAGCAACTCAGTAAGGAAAATCAATACTTAAGCAACGGCTTGCATAGTATTTGGCTGTTTTGTAGTTATGTCATCGAAAATAGGTCCTTTTTTTGTTGTTTCCAATGATTTTTCTTTGTTGCAGGAAGCAAATTTTTAACCCTTCGCTTTCACTAAAAAGTACTATTCATTGACTAGATAAAAATTTCTCATTTCGTCCACAGCCATCGCATACTAATCGTTGAACATTATTCCGCAAAAGAAAGGTTAAACAGGAAAATTGCATTCTATGTTTTGTGCAAAACCATTTGTGGCTCTCCACACAAAAAAAGAAAAGCGAAATGTGTTTGTACCTTACCTATAAAATTCGTGCCTTTAAAACTTAAAGCAAAGCATTTTTTAAGAAGAATAATGAGAACCTAGCACGAAACAAAACTGACATTCGTCTGAGATCCTATGAGACAGGATTAAAGTACAGTTAAAACGTTTTTATTGGACTTTTTCCCCTGTAGATAATACAGTTATTCAAAGTTTAACCAATATTTTTATACATACATATATAAGTGTCTAAAAACTTTGAGGAACTTTTTAAGAGTGTTCTCGGGATATTTTTCTTAGCATTTTTATTTACTTAGAGAGAAATGATTTAAAATACTTTATTATGAATTAGAATTATTCTAAAATTATTTAAGAGAAAAGTTTGTTTCGAATTTTTTATTTTTATTTTATTTTTTATTCAAACCTATGAATTATTTTTAAGGTTACGTTCATTAAAAAATGCTGGCGAAATCATTGTAAATTTAAAAGTAGTACTTCGTACTTAAAAGTAGTACTTTAAAAGTAGTATGAATAGTAGTACTTCGTTCCCATTGTTCATTTTCCAGATAATAATGAAAATGAAAAGTGTTATGCATACTTTTACCAGAATAGAACTTAATTTTTAAAATGTATATGTAAAAGCGTTGCAAAGAGCAATTTTAATCTTTAAAAAGCTATATTTTCGTACTATATATGTACTACATACACACAGAGTGTGATTCGCTATGAGACTTGCAGGATGTGTTGGAGTACAGAGACGACTCGGTATCAAGAGGAATGCAGGGTCCCAAATGCTGCAGTGACGAGCTATCATGCAAAGAACCAGAGAAAAAGAACAGAAACATATTAATGGGACTGAAAATATTTTGTTGAAAGTTGTACAGCAACAGGTGTTCAGAATTATGACCAGAAATCATTTGAATGGCCTGACAGTGGCGCTGCATGGAATACCTTACGTTCTGCAAGATTCCTCACGGCAGTCTTGTGGTAGATGACGCTGAACGGAAGGTTACGTAATCACTGATCCTGCTGAACGTTACCATTTGCAGTCCTGATCGAGGTAATAGGATGAACTCGTATTCAAACGAGAAACCGGTCAATACGCTGATCGTGTATCAGGAACGTTACCCAAACAGGCGTGTTCCACATTACACGACCTTCGCAAGTGTTATCAGAATGTTATTTGAGACTGGATCTTTAACGGCAGCTGCAATGAATCGACAGTCTAACGTCTGGTAATAGACAATCCAAGAATGAGTACTCGAGCAATAACCCAACAAGTGGGTTTATCTCAATTCATTGTATGGATGATATTCCCAGCAAACCAAATGATCGCATACCATCATCGCGTCCAATTACTACAGCCTGAGAACGTTTGTTACATGATTCTTGCAACAGAGTTTTACATACAGCTTAATTGCTGCTCCCGTATTACTCACGGATGGAGCATACTTCACACGTGAAGAAGCCTTCCATCAGCGTAACATTCATGTGTGGATCATTGTACGCAACCACGTACAGCTCAGCAGCATTTCTCTGGCAATGTCTGGGACGGCATTCTTGGAGACTACCTCATTGGACCGTACCTTCTGCCCAATCCTTTGGACGGTAGGGTATATCTGACTTTCTTGCAACAAGTCCTGCCCGAACTTCTTGAAGCAGTACATGTTCCTCCCTCCATCCAGCATGACGGGCTCCTCCACATTACTGAATTCACATCTACCAACACCTCAACGTAACCTTTGGACAGCAATGGACCATTGGGACTTATCACACTTCAGGTGTCACATAAAGAATTTCGCGTGTACGATCCTTCCCTTCCCTAGAATATCTATAGCTGCCGGGATGACACGTGATCTTCCCGAACATAAGGATCGCTGCTGTCAGACCTGCCAGATGATTTCTGGTAGTAATTTTGAACATCTGTTGTAATAAAACTTTTAAATAAAAGGCTTTCTAACCCATAAATGTGTTGCTGTTCTTTTTCTCTGCTTCTTTGCACCATAGCTCATAACTAAGGCATTTGCAACCCAGCACTCCGAGTCGTCTCTACATACCCTGAAAGTTTGGCTGTCTGGTAGCGAATCATCTTGTTCATATACATATATAGGTGGTTATCAAAATAATTGAAACACCTGGGAATTTTTGAATGCGCGCTTTGTAAGTATTAAAATATAATAATAGTTATTAACAACTTTTTTTATAAATAGAAATGTATATATTCTGATAGTATGTGGTAGCTTTATTACAGTCCTGTGTGTGTGTGCATGTCTTGGTTTTTTTTAAAGTGTAAAATGTCGAACCTCTCAGATTTTTAAAGACGCCAAATTGTAAGAGCCTCTCTAGCTGGAGAATATGTGACAGAAACATCCCAACTTTTAGAGGTACGGTGTCTAAGTCATGACAATGTACACACAGCGCGGCAAGACAAACTCGGCAAAGCAAAATAGTGGACGTAAAGAGAAGCTCACCAAAAAACCCAGAAGGGTTTTCAAGTGGATTGTTTTGTCTAAAAAGAGAACCACTGCAGCAAAAGTGACCATTGAGTTCACAATCAGCATCTGAGTTCTCCAGTGTAAATGATTACAGTTAGAAGACACCTTCATAAACAGGACATTTAAGGGCAGACCAGCATTTCCCAAGCCACTTGTCACAGATGTTAATCCCAAACGTCGCGTACAGTGGTGTCACACTCGCAAAACCTCTGATGAATCACCTTTCACACTTTTCCCTACACAGGACGCTTAGAGGACACCTGCCAAAGCGTTGGATCGAGTGTCAAGCATGGAGGTGGAGGAGTCATGATGTGGGCAGCCGTCTCGTGCTTTTCTGCTCAACCAATTGTAACCCTGAAAGGAAGGATCACTGGGGAGAAATTTTAGCTCACCACACGTCCATTTTGTCCTGGAAACTTTGTTTTCAACAGGAGACGGAATTTTCCAGGATGATAATGCACCTATTTGCGGAGCAGAATTTGTCCAATTATGGTATGATGAATATGAAGATAAAGTTTTTTTTAAACATCTATCTTAACCTTCACAGTCAGTAGCACAATTATGGTCTATTTTAGAGCGAATTCCTCTAAACACTATTCAGCATCTGTATGAACCGATTCCTAGACGAATGCGTTACATGCTAAAGGCAGTCCTACACCATAATAATAAAGGATCTTTTATAAATCTAAGGCGTTTCCTTTATATATATATATATATATAATCACCTGTATATTATACGTATATTTTTTTTTAAATATATTGCATGATTATTATAAAGAAATGTGTGGTTGGCTGAAACCCTTACGGTTACTAAAATGTGATTTATAAGAAAAATATTTAATTATACGAATTGTAAAAATATCTTTTTAGCAGTGTATTTAAACAGATAACTACGAAGTTTATTTAAATTGCTATATAGCTGTATAATTAATACAATTTTATCAACGTGTTCGATAAAAAGATGTATGTAATTTGTACAGGAATAAAAAAAACATCTAAAAATGCAGAAATTAACTTTTAAGTGAAGATTTAAATGAAAAAGGTATTTTACACTATTATAAAAAACAATATTTTCACATAGATAAAAATAAAATTTGAAATTAGCACAATACATTTAATCCAAATTCAATGGTATTGTATATACAGCAGACAAAAATTTTAATGGAACTCAGAAAAACGAATTTTTTCATCAATCTTCTGGGCCTCATTAAAAACTATTCGATGTACAAAACAATCATTGAAAAGCACATTTTATTTAGTTTCAGGTAAGAGAAAGAAGTTTTTTTTTTTTTACATTTTGAGGTAAAATTCTTTCGTATATCATTTCTAGGTCAAATTGGAGGAGCCTTCGGTTTTTATCTGGGAGCCAGCCTCATCACCGTCGTGGAGATCCTCACTTTTGTGTCTTCGTGGATCTGGCTCAGGCTGTGTCCCTGCGGGGCTCAAAGCAAGGAAGGCCTCCAGGGGACAGATGATCTGAGAAAAATCTCAATTCCCTCGAGAGCCAAATATGTTTGAAAAAAAAATGTGTCCTATGGTGTCCTAGTTTCATATCGATTGCTTTCAATGCCATTTTAGTCGTAGAGTGGAAAACGGAATCCAGAGCACTTTTTTCAGATCAAGAAAAAAATATTAATATAAGTTTGTATGATAATAATATGGATATGTATTTATAACGCTAAGTTTCCTGAAAATTCAGAATTATTAAAAAAAACATGCATTTTTGTTTGTATTCAATTCCTACTATTAGTTTACTGTCTCCCTATTTATATATATCTTGTTCAAATTTTCAATCGTTAATAAAATACTTTCCATTCATCCATTCAAGTTCAAATACATTTTTTTAAACTTGTAATGGATGACACTTGATGTTAATACATTTTTTCAAATATTTTAATCCAGTAATTAAATTAAAAAATGAATAAATAGTTACAAAAAATAGTCCAACAGCCTGTATAGAAAGGTAAATCGTTCGTTGTGTCCCTGTAGCGTAATGGATAGCGCGTTGGACTTCTAATCCAAAGGTTATCGGTTCGAATCACATCTGTGATGGCCTAATTTCCAAAAATGTGATTTATTTTTTACTATACTATTTTATTAGAATAATTAAATTTAATTTAAGAATAAATATAGTAACAAGCAAAAAAATAGTCCAACAACTACATATAAAAAGGGAAATGGAAAATTGCGAGGAAAATCGCTTTCTATTTTGTCACTTAATATTGTGATTCTGTCATATGTGTACATATATTTATATTAACTGTAATTGCTTAATAAAAAGGAACTAAAATAAATTTTTATTTGTTGACCTACCGTAAAATCCGGCGTATAACGCGCGCACCCATACTTTTAAAAAGAAATTTTTAATTTTTAGATATATTTATCGTACAACACGCACCTCCTTTTTTTTTATGAAGAAACCTGAAATATACATGCGCAATATTCTTGTTTTAAAGTCATTTATTTGAAGTAGTATTCTATGCTTTTGAATAAATAGTGTATTTCTCTAGATCTGCACACAACCCTTCAAGATCAATAGATCGAAATAAACAGTATTTCGATCTATGTAGAAGTTTAATTTTTCAATTCCTACTATTAGCTCACACTCTCTATATATTTATTTATTTATCTTAGTGGAATTTTCAATCATTGATGAAATACATTAAAGCGCTCCATTGAGCTGACATTTTATATACATGATTATTTTGGCTGACAATACAGTAATTTAATTATAATTAATAAAAATTTTAATGGATTAAAACTAATTATTCAAAGAATTACAAATTCAGCCACGTTGGCATCATTTTTGGCGACTTGTGTCAAAACTTAAAAAAAGATTTTTTTTTCTCACGTGTTAAAGCATTCAGTTGAACTGAAATTTTATAGACACGATTGTTTTGGTTGACAATACGCTACTTTAATTATAATGAATAAAAATTAATAACCACTTAATGTTGTGAATCTGTCCTATGTGTATAAACCTATTTATATTAATTATAACTATTTAATAAAAAGTAGCTAAAATAAAATTTTTCTTTGTTGATCTATGTAGGAATTGACTTAAAAGACTTTTTTTATATTACTTATTTTTCTATGATCCTCTTTTTTTATTTTTAAAACTCTCACTTTTATACCCGGAGTATAACGCGCATCCTTAAATTTCGATCTTATTTTTTGTGTTCAAAGTGCGCGTTATACGCCGGATTTTACAGTAATAAGGAATTCAGTTGATTTTTTTTTATTTATATTACTTGTTTTAATATATAAAAATAAAACTATATTTAGCATTTAGAAATTTTAAAAAAAGAAAGAATTCATTCAAGCAGAAATGAGTGATTTACCGCTCATTTAATAAGACGCTCTCTATAGCCTAATAAGTGGATGGACTAATTACTCAGTCACAGGAGAACTGATGGCAAGGGTCATTTTCAACCATGATCAACCTCAGCTAGCACTCCATTCTCCAAACGTCAACACCGTGACAGCTTAAGGACTTTGAGCCTCCACAGATTTAACGCATATTAGCTTTTCTACACGACAGAGAATTTAATTTGGACGCTGAACGTCACTGGGAAATGGAACGCGATGCGTTCCTCCATCCCATATCTAGTTCGTTGAATGTGGCCTGATGTTGTTGGGCCTTGATGAGAGAGAGTCTCCTGATTGGTAGGTAGGATTTGGCAAGGAGGCGTGGTTACAGGAACAGTTTTGGATGTATCTGAGTGAGTGAGTGAGTGAGTGATGTTGGATGAGAGTCCTAGCTGTCATTGGTTGAGAGCACTCGGGGTGTAGCCACTTTATTGGCTGCACTGAAACGTTGGCACATAGCAATGGGGAGGGGTCTAGATAGCTAGCCTGTGTGGGATTCCAAAATGGAATCAACATTTAAGAAATTAAAAGAATGAGAATAAATATAAATAAAAAGGAAAAAGAATTTACTATGGTCACTCACCATCACACGGTGAGTGATCAAATTAATTGTTAGGGGGGAGGGTATTAGAATCTAGGAGTATTCTCCTAGGTCTTTTGATATCTGGCTCTGGATAGTATAGTTGTAGGATTTTATTTGCACCAGAATTCAAATCCCACCACTCGTGTGCTATAAGTGTGTCAAATAAGAATAAACTAATCGTTTGAAATTTCTTACAAAACTATTTTTAAAAAAATTGGCCGTTTTTCTGCTGTAATAGTTTCTAAGTATTTAGATAAAATCATTTCCTGTTTGAATCCTCGCCTGGAAAGGCTTCCGGTACATCGTAACAGAAAGGAAAAAGTTTAGTCGTGTTTTCTAAAAGGATGTGCTACTGTCTCTTCTCGAATCCTTTATTTTCCCCAACTTTCCCGGAGTCTAAATCTAAGGTCAGTATGTTTTAGTTTTTCATTCAGATGGGATGTTATATATAAAGGCTCTGAATTGTTCAAGCTTGCTTACATTTTATTAGCGCCTTATTGCTACAAGAACATAGAACTTATCTTTCTTGTTGCAAAAATCGCAATAGATGCTTTTTTTTTAAATGTTTTATGGAAAAATTAGCCAGCATAACTAGATAACGTTTGAAATTGTGCAGCCTTTCCCAGACTTCTCTAATTGTATATAATACACAAAACTTTAGATCAGGAAGATCATGCTCACGCGAGGAAAGTTTTAGAATTCTAAAAAATTTAATAAACACGTTCATTAGGTTTGGGAACTTAGTTAACCTATGACCGTTTTCCCTGCTGTTTGGTTCTGCTTATTGACGTCTGGTCCCACTTTTCCCACTACACAAATAGAAGTCTTCATCTTTGATCTCTTAAAGATTCATCCCTCCAACATGTGGGGTCTTTTGGTGGAATCGGGAGCCGAACATATGGCTCGACTGAAACCAACGTCATAACATGACAAATATTTGATCAAAACATGGATTTGGTGTTATGACTAAGATGGCTTCATTGATCGTCTTCAAATAAACATTCAAAAATATGTTTTTTCCCCAATCTGTGCGTTTGTGTTTTATATTCGCAAATACAATGCAAATTTAAATATGTAATAAAAAAAAGGATTTTGGATCTTGATGCACATCTGTCTTAATTAACGTCACATTTTGCAACTACACGAGGACATCGGACTTCAAAATTTTGAACTAGGGTCATGTGACTATAACGACATGTAACAGGTCTTGGTTCCTATATATATATATATATATATATATATATAACCATTCTTTCGTTGCATATAGAATATAGAGGGGTGTCGCCCTCGTCACTTGAACGAGGCTCAAAATGACGACATCCATTGTCAGTAGCCCTTCAGTAGTTTTCGAGTGAGATGTTAATAAAAAAAAGTAAAACAATCAGCAAGATTATAGCAAGAATGAAAAGGACAAAATAAAAATAAAAAAATAGCCACAGTAAAACATTAAGAAACTCGGGTTTAAGGATAAGATTGCAGACTTAAAGTTTTGTAAGGCGTTGCTTCTCTTTTTATTTGCCTAAAATACAAAAAAAGAATAAATATAGAAGTAATAAAAAAACTTAGAAAAGAAATTGTATTTATATATAATGCAAAAAATTGTGTAGTGCTACTATTAATTTAATAATATGAGCTGTTTACTTTGAAAGTGGTGTAAATCTATGTTATATTATATGGAGATGATTACCACTTTCAAAGTAATTAAATTTGTAGTTTCATTAACTACGCAAACTTATGTTGACAAAATGATGAAAATTTTGAAGGATTTTTTGGGGAACTGTTCATAGATAAAAAGCTCATAGCAGATTGCATTCAAAGTTATAATTAACTAACATTTTGCCAAAAATGGACTTACACCACTTTCAAAGAAAACGGCTTATGTCTAAATTATCAAAATCTAAGAATAACGAAAGTAATTTAACTTATGATTACACCTTGAAGTAATGTAATGAATTTAAAAACACTAAAAAGAATAGTTTGTTAAAAAATTTAAATCGCCAAAACCCAAGAATAATCCAAATGAATCTACTTCCTGAAGCTTCGCTTTGAAGAGCCAACCCAAAGGACATCGCAGATGGATCCCCTTCACAATCTCTTTTGACTCCAGAAATACTTTCCCGACGCTTCAAAATATATGTTGCTTGCATGGTAAAGTAGAAAATTGCTTTTCCAGTCCTATGGAAGCAGTAAAATTAAAGCAAGAAATCCCAAGTTTTATCATTTTAGGATCTTTATATCATAAAGATTGTACTTGTATCGTGTAAGGTAAATTATCATTTGAAAAGGGGGAAAGCATATTGCTAATTCATGAACATAAAAATTAAGTAAAATAACATGGTATAGGTTAAAAAAAAATGCTATTCGTTGTCACTTTCTGACATTCAATGCATATGTTTGAGTAAGACAGCAATATTGCTGCTGTTAGAGATACCAACGTCTTTGTGTTCCATTGGTGAAATTCTTTCCGTATAATCTTTTGAACAAGTAAGTTGAACTTCACAGGAGACTGGATCGATCCTCCGCTCCCTATCTTGAAACTACGCTATTGTTGGGGTTGTTAGCGTGGCTCGTTGGAGGAGGAGTGGCTTCATTAAGGCAAGGATCCAATCTTTTGAACAAAATTAGGACTAGCCTTCTCTAGTGCTGATGTTTCAATGGATTTAAGAACACATTCAGTATTCAATCTTTACGTTTGCATTTTGGTTGGGAAATTTTATGTACACTGCATCGAGCACCAATTCAATATCTCTTCTTCACGCATCGTTCTTTTCTTATTCATTCTTTCACTTACCTTAATAGTGAGTTCGATATCTTGAATGTCGTGGTAGCCTAGTGGTCAAGAGTTCACGCCTAGTACCGCTGAAGAACCATCATGTAGAGGGGGCCGATGCACGTTAAATATGTCGAGGCTCAAACATCCTTCCATTATGTGGTGTAAAAACTAGGAGAGAGTGTGCATGCTCAGGTGTCGTCCTCGTCACTTTACCATGATTCAAAATAGCGAGGTCCGTCGCTAACAGACCACGGGCAGTTTTATAGTGCAACGTTAATATAAAACTCACTCTCTCTCGATATCTTGATATTTCCGAAGCAGAAAAAGTTCTGCATTGAGGTTATAAAGTTAGGAAAATTCTCACTAATAGAAATCACATACTATATTCTTCGTCTTCTATGCCGTAGTTGTAAAAATATAAGTAGTGGCCGCGGTAGCCGAGTGGTATAGGTATCGGATCGTGGCATGCCTTGTCACGAGTTCGAGCCCAGTATCACTAAAGACCCGCCGTGTAGGGCAGCGATGCACGTTAAATCTGTCGAGAGCTGAAACGTCCTCCCGTTGGTGTGGTGTGGTAGTTAGGAGAGGAGGTGCCAGCTCAGGTGTCGTCCACGTCACTTGACCATGGTTCAAAATGACGTGGTCCGTCGCCAAAAGCCCTCGTGTAGCTGAACAGTGCGACGTTAATATTCAATCAATCAAAAATACAAGTAAAGCAAAATATTTTTTTTTATAAGAATTTGGGGGATCGCATTCAATTAAAAGAAATCGTGTAAAAAAGAAAAAACAATTTTTTTTTTTCAAATTTGTATTAAACCGAAATTGATTAAAAAAAGCTCGCATAAAAAAGGAATTGGATATTTAGTACTGAACATTTTAAAGGATGGAATGTGATAAAAAAAACAACTTTTTTTGCCATTTTAATGATTTATTTTATGAAAACGCGTTTTGAAACATTGAAGTTTCAGGCAAAATACTTGGAAAAAAAATCAACATTTTTTTTTAAAAAAAATAGTCTATATATTTTACATTTATAAGAGAATAACTAGGTGACTTTCAAAAATATAAATAATGATAAAAATCACGATTTCAACCAAATAAAAAAAAGGAAAATCATGCGTCGCTTTAAACTGAAAAATAATTATTGATCACCCCAAAACAACCCCAATACGATGTGTGCCGTAAATGGTTTCTGAGATTGTTTCGGAACACGCGAACTTACTCTATAGACTGCGGAAGATTGTAGTGGCTTTCGAACTAAGCCCTCAAAACGTTATTCTTAAGCAACAGGTGTCGAAGGTTGCATCGAAATATGAGAGCTCTACGATGCCTGTCTCTTAGAGTCGGCCAGCGCGTCACGGTAACAAATAAAGAAGCTCAATCATTACTCGAAATAATTTTTTGCATTCCATTTTATCTGAGCATTCAGACGATCTTCCCGATTGAAAAGATGCAGACGACTCTAAAATTTATATTCAAATATATTAGAATATTATAAAAGAGAATTAAAAAATTTAATTCTATATACAGTCATTGGAGTATTTTTAAAGCGATCGAGTATGAGGTAAGTGGTGATGCGTTAATTAGAAATTTACTTTAATATTACTAAAAGATGTAAATAAAAATAAAAACTGTTGATAAATAATGAATTATGCCAAATTAATATTCAATATAGTTTTATTTTAAAAAAAACTTTTTGCAAATCTCTAGAAAATTTTCATGTTTAAAAACATTTAATGACGGATTGAGACTACATATATATATATATATATATATAATATTGCCGTTAAATTTTACGTTTTATTTCCGTGATAAATTTTATCAATCATTTGTCCACATGTCGCCAAAAGTTTTTCATGTATTTTTAAAACTTTAAATTCTGTATTCCCCCCGAATAGAATAGCTGTTTAAAAATTTGTACAAAAACTGTGCATAGAAATCAAACGTGGTTTTGAACTCTTTAATGGTTAACTTCAACAGGATTATTTGGGGCTGCGGTAGCTTAGTGGTCAAGGTAATGGACAAGTGGCTGGCGTCTTATGAGTTCCAGCCCAGTACGAGTGAAGACACGCCGTGCAGGGGATAGATGCACGTTAAATTTATCGTGAGCTCAAACGTCCTCCCGTTGCTGTGGTAGTTAGGAGAGGAGGTGCCAGCTCAGGTGTCGTACTCGTCACTTGACCATGGTTAAAAATTACGAGGTCCTTCGCCCAAAGTCCTCGTATACCTGAACAGTGCGACGTTAATATTCACTCCCTCAACAGGATTGTTTCTTATACAATTCATAATCTATACATTGGTACTTACCTATTATCCCGTTGCAAACTTTTTTACGGAATCAAAAAACTTCCCTAAATGCTACACTATTCACGCTCACACACAAAATCCTTATTTATAAGTTGAACAAATTTTCGTGAAATTTGGGAGCAAAGTCTTTGCCAAATTACTGGTTGACAAACTAATACGGAAAAACGTATATGTTTTGGTTTTCAGAATAAATTCAAGCAATTTAAAGCAATATTTTTGTTGGGATACATTTCATAACTTCCCTTATATAATAAATGTTTGCATTTTATTTGCTTTTTATATCGTGCCAAACAAAAATTTCAAAAAAAACCCCTCTCTATTTATACATTTTATAACCTAAAATAACGGTCAAACTACAAGGAGGGCATTGAAGATAGATTGGTTTAAAAACTTTTCATTGGATTGCAGTGTTTGCCTTCTATCGTATTGTTGTCGTGTGTTTTGGATACATATGAAATACAAGTGGAAAAACAGAAACATACAATACAAACAGAAGAATTTATTACAAATGATGATCCCAGCATACAACAGAAGGGGTGCGCTGCTTTCCATTCGATACGGGAATCCATTACAGGCGAAAGTCTGACTTCTTTTCCCGAAGAAAATACATCTATGCCTTACTCGGGATTCGAACCTGAACCCACTCGCTTACAAGCCGGGTCATATCCACTCTATTGGCTGGGAGGCTTCTATCGTATTATAATGCTGATATTTGATTTTGATTTTTTTTTTT
>BMAV01026807.1:51176-62829 GCA_019973955.1 Trichonephila inaurata madagascariensis | reverse complement strand
TAGGGTAAAGTTATGTTTGGAAGAGATACGAGTGTGAATTGACGGTCTATCATAAAGTTACTAAGATATTCAGCCATTGATACAAGGTGCATACCATTGCACATACGCCCAGACATCTCGTACCGTGATAGAATCTTATTTTGGATTAAGGTAGGACTGATTATTTGATATTAGGACTTTAAATATTATCAGAATTGAAAGTAGGCGGAAAATATAATTATTTAGATAAGTGATCTAAGTTAAGCGATCAAGTTTAACTATTGCTGTGTGTTTGGTTTATTAGATTCTCACTTATTATCTAAATTATTAGAGATTTAAGTTATATTCTTAATAAAGTCATATTAAGAATTTTAAAATGTCTGATCATTTTGAGAATCCCACACCTCTAATTCACGCTGACAATCAAAGATATGGTCACCATAGAACGACCATATCACAACATTGATATCATTTCTCGAACACCCACACAACTAAGACAAGCCTTCTTATCTTTAGAGAAAGAATTCCTCAGGATGGGACTGAAAATCAATGAGAATAACACCAAATACATGCCTTGCACTAAATCATGTTTTAACAATTCCCACTTTAAAATTGATGAGTATAATTTTGAAGTTGTTGACAGTTTCATTTATTTAGGTTCGGAAATTAACAATAGAAAAAACGATTGTACTACTGAAATCCAAAAGAGAATTACTATGGTTTAATATATTTCTTAATGGAATACGAAAATATATTAAATCGAATTTAATTAAAAGAAAAGCAAAGGTTCTATTGCATAAAAGTCTTTTAAGATCAGTATCAACTTATGCATGTGAAACTTGGTCCATGTCTCGAACAGATGAGAACATGATAAGTATCTACGCGAAAGGAAGATTTTAAGATTTATTTTTGGAGGAATTCAGAAAAATGGAACGTGGCGAAGAAGACCAAATTTCGAGTTCTATCTATCAGACGAAGTATCTGACACTCTTAACTTAATTAAAATACAATGAATTAAATGAGAAAGTCACGTTGTCAGAATGAACGAAGACCGCACTACTAAAAAAAGTCTTCAGTGCCCTACCAATTGGCACACGGAGGAAAGGCAGGCCTTAGATGGATGGCCTAGGAAAAGATCTCCTAGTTTTGAGAACTAAGAATTGGAGAACACTAGCAGGAAGAAGAGTTGCCTGGAAAAGGCTTCTTACAGTGGCGTAACGTACACTCCTACAACCACGGCATCGCAAGGGGGCCCAAAAACTGACTTTGCAGGGGTACCCAAACGTTCTCCGTTACGCGACTTGCTTCTTGAGACGGCCAAGGCCCACCCTGGGCTATCGAGCCACTGAGGAAGGAAGGAATATTGTTTTCCTCCTGGATTATATGTGTGCAGGGAAAGTTCAATTTATATCTGTATCGGAGATATGCCTTTGCATGTAAAAATTTGAATATTTTTTTTCTCGAGTTGTAATTTTCTTCTTCGGTATTTTCTTTGTATTTTGTGTGTGTGTATTTTGATGAGTTCAGGAGTGGTTGTTTCCCTAGGAGCCGCGGATTGCAATTTCAAACTCTTTAGGGTAAGCTGAGTCCCTTCGGGGCATTCCGTATTGTTTCAAAACTCAAATTCCTTCGAAATGCGATGTTAGTAAAACAAAATCAATCATTTCATAATAACTAGAAATATTATTGCATTCCTATTGTTTTAATAAAAAGAAAATGAGATTTTTGTTTGTTTAGTCAGACAAAAAATTTATTTATTTCGTATGTATTCTAAAATATTTATTAAGTGCGCAATTGAGAGGACTGCGTATGATAAAATCGACATTAAACATGCTATAAAATAAACATTTCCCATTTTTGTTAGAGATCTTTCTCGAAATCATGATGTAATACTTCAAAGAATACAGAATTTCGTTTCCAAATAAAATTAAACATCACAATTTATGTGAACTGATATGAAACGTGATAATTACATAGTAGGCGGTACCTTCACTGAAAATTCTGTAAATATAATTTAATAGGGTTAAATAAACAAACTTAAAATTGTTTTATTGGTTTATCTCCAAATTGTTGGCACATTTTTTTATACGCACGCTAAGATAGAAACCAAACTTAAAAAAGGAATCTTTTGAATACCACAATATAAAAATATTCAGTTAATGTTATGTTGAAATTCTGAATATTAATATCCGCATAGTGTGAATGTTTTCAACTATCTGTCTTATTTACATTTTTAAATGCTCATTTTTTAAAAATTTTCGTGTACATGCAATTTTAGGTAATATATTTTACGCAGTAAGAAAAAAGTGCTTCATTTTTTTTTTATAAATTTTATTTTTTTACAGAAAATTATTTAAAAAATCTAGATATTTTAATTGAGTGAACTATGGCTGTGTCATTTTAAAATGATCGATGGATATTATGAAAACGTACAAAGCATAAATGATCCAGCAAAAAATATTATGAGTTGTTAATAGTAAAATTGTGCGTTGAATCGTCTCTCATAAATTTTTCTTCACAAAACATTTAAATAATTAAATATTTCTATCAAATATTTATTTATTTGATATAACATTTGTTTTAAAAACATCGATAATTCGTGTTAATTTTTTCCGAACTTGTTTAAAACAAAGTCGTGGGTTTTGTCAACACGATTTTATTAGCTTCTCCTGTATGTAACGTAATCTTTGAACTCGATTTTTACATACTTTAAAAGGTCGGATTCATTTGAAATTTTGCACATTTGTTCAGGACCGTAGGCAATACAATAATTTGATAACTTTGTTCCTTTGTCCTGATCAGGATCATTAGGATAAACGATTTCTCTCTCCCATTTTCAGATTTGGCGTCTAAAAGACCAAGTTACAACCCTAAAGCGCAAACGCTCAAGGTTAATACAAATGCAATAAATAAAAAAAAAAGTAAAGGAAAATAAGAAACAAAAAAAAAAGGAAGTGAAAAGGGCCAAGATGCGTCAGCAGATTTTTACTATAATTTTCATAATTCCCCAGTTTTTTTTAAAAATAGAAATAAATAAATTGTAATTTAAAAAAAAACTTAAAAAATACGCTGTTATTATAGATGAAACAAAAAAAAATGAAAAAAAATTAATTCTAAGAAACTAAAAAACACGCTTTTGTATTTAATCGAACTAAAAAGTAAAAAATAATTCTTAATATAAGACTAAAATGACTAACGAGAAAATTAATGTGATAATGGTATAAACGTATGGGGTGCTTTGTACTACATTTTTACACTAACTCTGCATTTCGGAATAAAACTCGTAAGAAATTATAACAGTTAATATAGAACACACCACGCTTTTACCCCCAATGACATTAATTTTCTCGTTAATTTGTATTCTTATATTAAGGATTATATATTTTACTTTTTAGTTTGATTAACTATAAAAACGCGCTTTTCTAGGGTTTTTTTAAAGTATAATTTATCTCGAAAGAACATCATGGAAAAAAATGCCCAGATTCGGTGTGTTTGCATAAATTCGAAATGCAAAATGTAGTCAACAGTATTTACTACAATAAAGTTAAAAAGAAACAGAAAAAAAAAAGATAAAGGAAAGATAAAAAAAAAGGTTAAAATTATGCTTTCTTAGGAAAATTTCGTCAAGCAATGTTGTTTACTTGAAAGAAGAAAAAATTCACATTTCGAGATGAAAAATTTGGACAAAAACCTGCTTTTTCTATTACGAAATGTAATACATAAAGAACAAACCGTCAATGAAATTTAAGTCATGTAATTTCATTAATTAATATTGGTATTTTAATGTATATAGCAACAGAAATATTTGAAACTGACTAAGAATAAAGAAAAACAAGTAATATAAAAAAAGATTTTTTAAGTCAATTCCTACTTAGATCAACAAAGAAATTTTTTTATTTTTGCTACCTTTTATTAAATAGTTACAATTAATATAAATATGTATATACATAGGACACAGAATCACAACATTAAGTGGTAATTCTTTTTTATTCATTATCATTAAAGTATCGTATTGTCATCCAAAACAATCGTGTCTATAAAATTTCAGTTCAACTGAATGCTATAAAACGTGAGAAAAAAAACCTTTTTGACACAAGTCGCCATAAATGATGCCAGCGGGGCTGTGTTTGTAATTCTTTAAATAATTAGTTTTAATCAATTAATTTCTATTAATTATAATTAAATTATATTGTACTGTCGTCCGAAATAATCATGTATATAAAATTTCATCTCAACGGAGTGCTTTAAAATGAATTTTATTTACGATTGAAAATAATACCAAGATAAATAAATAAATATATTGAGAGTGTGAGCTAATAGTAGGAGTTGAATAAACAGAATTTTACACAATTGCTATGACACTCTATTGCTCTAGAAATCTTCAAAGAATCCCACGCAATTTTTTTCAACATCGTTTCCCTTTGGAGAACTTGGGAAACAAAATGCATAAAAGAGTTTAGATATTAGTCGGGAATTGATTTCAAATATTTACAAAAAATATTTACAATATTTCAAATATTTGTCGATTTGTTTTAGATTTGTTTTGAGGTAAAGTTGGGCTATATAACGTTTACTAGCAGATGAAACTTTAATTTTTAACAGTGATCTAGTGCCCAGAACAATAACTGAATTATTATTCCACATTTCTAATTTTTACGTGTGTCCCATGTGGATATTGAAATCCCGTATCATTTTGTGGCGAATCTATTCGCGACCTCTAAACTAATGCTCTTGGGGAATCTAACATTCTCTTGGGCTAACATTCGCGTTTAATTCTCAGCCATCCCTCTCAAGAAGAAACCTTGATAGTTCGACTATATAAAGTCAGAGTTTTGTCATTGTAGTAGAAGGAGCTAAGAAGCTGTTATATTCGCTACGCAGGTGATAATGAGTAAAGTCGATTTTCGCAGCTTAAGATTTAGAGTGGTGTTTGCCACTGTATTAAATTAGTGGATCGGGGGTTTTGTAATCAACAATAGATCAGGTTGAGTTAAATTAGTTACTTACGCTTAATTGCTTAATACTCATACTTTCTTTTTTGACATTCACTTAGAGATTAAAGTGTTGTTGGTTAGTGTGTTTGAGTAAATAAATAATTGTTAGTATGGAAGTTTCTGATTCTGCTTTTATTCCTCCTACACCCATAGGTAGGCTAGACGGTGAGGGAGCAACTTCAGGGGTAAGTCGCTCACAATTTAACGCAGGAATAGGTATTAAGTCGATCGCGATCGACTGGTGGACCACCAAAACATTTGGGGGCTACCGTTTTTGCTAAGATTGTAATATCGCCCCCCTAGGGTGCCCTTCTCTTTGATTATCAGCGTGGTGTAGGATTAACGAAAGAACTAGAAGATTCTATAATCTTAATTTGGCTTTATTAAGATTTTACAACTTAAACCTCTAACAGATTAGATAATAATAATATATGTGAGAGAATCTACGATGACAAAACACACAATATATATAATACCGAATTAGCTTAACCCGGACTAACACGCCTAAACTCAATTCCAATGATATCTCAGATCCTAATATTAAATGGTCAATCCTACCTTGATCCGATCGCCGATCTAATCATAAGGGAGTTGCGTCTTTACTCGAGTGCAATGGTATGCACCTTAACCTAATGGCTCTATCTCCGGAATAACTTCTGTTGGCTGTCACTTCACAATTGTATCACGCTCTATCATAACATTCCCCAAATTGCCACCCGTTTACTCTAACTTCTAATATTTAAAAGCTTTCTAATTTGCATCTTTTATTCACGCTTCACTTCTTGGGTTTTGGTTGGAAAAGAGTTGCCATTAATTCTGGCCCCAAAGAACCCAAAGGATATGTTAATGAAAAGACGTGTGAGCCCGTCACAAGATCTAAGACGTGAATACTAAAAGAAACATATTTGTGAAACACAGTTGACAGCTAAACTGGGGACTTGGTAGATCGCAACATCTTGAAAAAGTTAGAAGTAGCCCGTGCCCTGGAAAGGTCTGTCCATCCTTGATTTAATGTGTATCTCTCTCAAACATTCCTTTTGACGTATCTTTAGCGGAATCAAGAATCGAAGGAACTTTACGCAAATATCGCTACCATCCGTTATTTTCCTTACCATGATTAAATAACCCCCTAATCTTCCTTTACAAGCCAAGATTAAGAGATCTTTCAATCAAATTTCAATGTGATGTAATGGTCTAAATACATGTGACGTGATAATCACGTGGTAACTGCAATCACGTGTTTTCAATCAATCAATTCATAAATTCATGTGACGTCATAGTCACAGGATAAGTGCAATTACACTTCTCCAGCCAATGAGCTCATGCTCTTCGCTGTTGCCAACTTTTGCTTTTTTGCGGAAACTTTCTTTTAAAAAGTTCATATTTTTAAATATTCAAAAAGTACATAGGAAAACAAATTGCGCATGATTTAAAAGAACATGTAAAATATAAGAAATTTATTTTTAATTTAATTTAAGACTTTTTACAAAATTGTAGTATTTGTGCATTTTTATCCAGTTATCAAATTTAAAATTATATCTAAATTTTACAAGTAGATCAGAGAGTGCAAGTCTAATGTCAGTTTTGAACAAGTGATCATATTTATCATGTGACTGTCGTGAATTTAGCCCATTCTTCAAAGTCTCGAAATAGTATTTTTCAATTCCTACTATTAGCTCACTCTCTCTCTAATCCTATTACAATTTTAATTTCTCGTATATCCTTCTATGTCTGGTTTCTTACAATCTCAATTTTTTGCGGTTTTGCTTGATTAATATTCTTCTCGCATTAGTCGAAAATTTGCACTATATTTATTTATATATAATACATATTTATATTGCTCAAATTTTCAATTGTTAATAAAATACTTTCTATTCATCGAATCAAGTTCAAATACATTTTTTTAAACTTGTAGTGGATGACACTTGATGTTAATACAGTTTTTCAAATATTATAATTCATTCATTAAATTAAATTTAATTAATTACTGGTTTTCGACGCCAACTTAGATTCGTCTCCATTGTTGTAACAATATCACTGTTAAAACAAAGACAAAAGTTGGCGCTGAAAACCGATTTTTCAGCTAAACTAGCCAAACCGGGTGTGATTTTTTACAACAATGCAGACAAATCGTGCTCTTTTGTCAATTCCTACTAGTTCTCTCTCTCTCTCTCTCTATATATATATATATATCATTCAAATTTTCAATCGTTTATAAAATACTTTCTATTCATCCATTCAAAGTAGGAATTGACTTAATTTTTTTTATATTACTTGTTTTTTAAAAATATTTGATGCGGATAAAAAGAAAATGAATTGGGCCATATGAAAGCAAAAATTTTCAATTTACATAACGTAAATAAATCTTACCTATGGAATTTAACTTTAGAAAAGTTGTACAAAGTGTAAGCACAAGAACATAAAGAGAAAATATACAGATGTAATCGGTTGAAAGAAAAGAGAAAGGAGAAAGTGATAAAAAAAAACGCAGAATAAGAAATACATGAAATAATTCAAGTCGGCATCTTCAAAAAAATACTACGTTTTTCATTTTATCAACATTTCGTAGTATGTAAAAATGAAATAAAAATAAAGCTGACCTTAAAAAAAACCTTCTAAACAAAGAAACACCCATCTCCACTCCTGTTTGTCTAAATAATGTATACTCAAGATCGCCTTTATAACCTCCGATTTTCTGCACGTGGCTTGCCAAACAATAGAGATGATGCCACACGAAAAAAAGAAACACACACCTTTTTTACATCTGTTTATTTGTTTATTTTAACGACTTTTTAAAATCCCTCATTGGTGAGTCACATTTTCTGTTTCATAAAAAAAACACACACCTTTTTTTTTCGGCATTGGGAAATAAGATTCTATAGAGAGAGAAAGTGTTCTAAAATAGTACCAACAAAAAGGTTCTTTCTCTTTTTCTTTTCCCCGATCCAACACCTTTTTTTAAATCATCCACTCTTTCTCCTACACCTATTTTGTTACCTGAAGTTGGCAATTATTGTTTCTGTTTCTCGAGTACGTTAAAATAAAGACGCGCGAGAGGGGGAAAAATGTAATCTGGAAAAAGGGAAAAAAAGATAAGAGATGTGTGGACGAATAGTGAAGATTTAGACTTCGCCCTGAAGGACTCTTTGGGGGGTCTATTCTTTGAACATTTCTGTAAATAAGTTCGGCAGTACTCAGCTCGTTTGCTTTTCTTTATTTTTGTTTCACCGCGCGTTCTCTTTTTTTTATTATTTTTTATTTTCTTTTTATTATTATTATTATCAACTGGTCGCTCATCTAGAGCTGTCCACTTGACTCTGAAGGTAGATAAGAAAGAATCTTTATTATTTTTTCCGTTATTACAAACTTCTTGAAGAATGAAATCTTAACATTTTAAGTGTTTAACTCCGGTGGAGAAAAAAAAGGGGGGAGGAAGAGCTTTCAATTTTTTTTTTCCGGTGTTGTTGCTGTTTCTTTGCCTCTTTTAAGGGGATTTGGAAACTTCTCTCTATGTATATACTGGCAATGTTAAATTGGCTGTTTTCGATGTGCCTTTTCTCAGTACATGTACATGCTTGAAATTTTTCATAGCATTAAAACACACCTTTCTCATTATACTGAAATGAGCTTTTAGCTAATTTTGAATTTTTTCATGATTTATAAAATATTTTATCAAACTTTGTGAAATTTGACCCATTTTCATATAAAAAAGTCTGTAAAAAATGACTTTTTGAGTTTTTTACAAAAAACTCATTTTAGTATATATTAACCATCAATATAAATACATCATGAAAAATCTACATACCTGTGAACAGTAGTTTCTCAGAAAAGGTACATCAAACATCAAAATTTACATTTTGAGATAAATTGATTTTAATGTATACAGTGAGGCTTCTAATCGGCTAGGAAATAAAAAAATAAAAGGCTCAATTTACAATAAAACATGCATGTTTTATATCAGACACTCAACTTTTAAGCAAAAACATAGTACTTTGTTTACATTTTTCGCCATTCAAATGGGCGGGGCCCAGTTTCAACGATTATTTAAAAATAGGTTTAAATGGCTTCTAATTACCCTAGAGGTTAAAGTAAGGTATTTTAAGAAAGGTTAAAATCTATACAATTGGAAAATATAAAAATCTCAAATTGGCAAAAAAAATACGATTTTAGCTTTCCAACACCCATTAAGTTGTTACTGTAGTCGTTGGCAAACTAGAGATTTTCACCATAAAATGTGGCTCACTAGATCTTAATATATACATAGCAATTGTATATAAGTAATTTTTATTTTAAATGATTCTCTCATTGTAAAATTTTCTAAAAAAATGTGAAAAATTTTCTTACAAAAAATAAAACCATTTTCTTACAAAGAATTAAATGCGCTTAACCTTTCAATTTTTGTATTATATTAAAACAACTGCATGAACGCTTGTTGGTGGCACACTATATATATTCATTATGTTCGACTTAATTTAAATACTAATTATTTGCATGCATCTCATCGCGGTATGAGCCCGATGAAAATTTCACGCGTTTTGGATGCTCTCTATATGGTGCTGAATTTTGGGTGACAATAACTATATGCAAAATATTAAATTTCCAAACCAATAAAGTGACAATTTAAAAATATTTTGCTTGTAATTTGAAGGAAAGATGGAATGTAAAATATTTATCCCTTCGATGTGTATTCTATTTAATTAGAATAAAAACAAGTAATATAAACAAAAAAATTTAGAATGAAATCCTACTTATGTCAATAAAGAAAATTTTATTTTAATTGCTTTTTATTAAATAACTACAATTAATATAAGTATGTACATACATATGACCAAATCACAATATTAAGTGGTAAAACAGAAGGCGATTTTCCTAGTAATTTTCTATTTGTCTTTCTGTATATATACTATTTATTCATTAATCAACTTTCATTATTCCAATAAAATAGTATAGTAAAAAAGAAATCACATTCTCACAGAAATTAGGCCATCCCAGGTGGGATTCGATCCCACGATTTTTGGATTAGAAGTCCAACGCGTTATCCATTGCGCTACAGGTGTGACATAGCCATCCTGCGATAGCTATGTCTTTCTGGATCCGCGTAAGCTAGAGGTGTGGGATTATCTAAAAGATGAGACATTTTGTAATTCTTAACACAACTTTTATTAAGAATAACTTAAATTACTTAATTCTAAATAACAACTTTCTTTAAGTGAGAATAAGCCACCAATTAAACGGAATATTCAAGTCAGATCGCACAACTAGATCACTTATCTTAATTATATTTAATTATCTGCCTAATCTAACTTCCTATACAAAATATTACCTTTTATTGAGCAACCTTCCTACCTTGGTTGAAGACTCTCCTATTCTGCTACTTGTAGATAAGAATACTCAGGCCCTATTAATCTTTCTTATAATTAATATTTTTAATGAAGATGAGCGTATCCTTCTTCCTTGGTTGTAGGTCGTCTAACACTTGTTCCGAACAGTTCTGTACTAAGTTATCTCTGAGATTGCCGTCCCATCTCACTAAACCCTCTATCCTTTTAAAGTATATCTTATTTGCATTTTCGCCCTGTTTCTCTTCTTGGTATTGGGTTGGAAAAGTTATGCCATTAATCGTGGCCGTCAAAGAACGTAGGAGTTATGTTATAAGAAGAACGCGAGAGACGTCACAACCCCCTCCAAGAAGAAAAACGTGATTTATTTAAGGGTTCTCAATGCCCTTAATAAATTACGTGCCTAAATTTTTATTTCTGAATCTCTTCGCTTTCTAAGTTTTATTCAAATTTTAACCTTGAATCCTCATTTTAACTTCTATAATTTCCAATATTTATCTTGACTTTAATTTTCATTATTCATCATAGAATTAAATTTAATATTCAACTTAATTTTAAATTTAAACTCGTGACAGTAAATTTTATTCCATTAACTAGGCCAACATTAATAATTGCTGTTTAATTATGGTCCATTCTCACTTTTTACATATATACTCTTAAAGTAACTTATATGTTTATACACTTAGGTTTTCTACTCGAATTTTTCCTGGGTGAGCAGACCCAAACTCTGCATCCGGACAATCTTATATGGAGCTGGAATTTCGGCTCCATTGTTCCGTGTTGAGGCTACATATCAGCTATTGACACTATTTTCAGGGTCTGTCACCCTGAAATAAAAACTCTCTGAGTTACTTTGTCAAATCTATGTTTACATAATACCAATAAGTTTCACAATTTTTATGCATTATATATTATTTGTAAATCACAATAAACTTTAATTTCCATCCCCGCATCTGGTTCCACAAAACTCCCAATGAGCCGCGCAGCGCCGTTAATATTATTGTTAGTGCCGTGACTACGCCGCGGTTCCCTGAACCAGATGCATCATAATACGGAACAATACAACAACATATATATACATACATATTATACAATTACAAACATTTTTCAATAAACCATTAAAACAAATAACCAAAGGAATTGTCGCATCTCACGAAGTCATACATCGAAGCAAACAAATGTGCAATTACAATTGTTTTCTCCAAAAGAGAAAAAAATTTTTACAAGTCAAAAGTACAAAAATAAATATACACTCATTGTAGTGTCAACTTTTGCTTGGATTATAACTTTTAAACACCGCCCGAGACTTCCTTCTTTGCAATAATTCTTCCGACCACTTGT
>BMAV01026807.1:0-50980 GCA_019973955.1 Trichonephila inaurata madagascariensis | reverse complement strand
TTTTTTTTTTCCAAATGTTCTCCTTTTCTGAAAAATGCTTCTATTATAATAATATTTTGCCTGTATATAGCTCAGACCTCTGTACAGGGGCTCAACTAGAATTTTTGTGATATATAACTTAGAAGTGGGTTTATCCATATTTTACGACAACAGAGGGGAGCAATTTTAAGAAAAAAACGCCTATTAATATTTAAATTGGGGGTAACTCTGAAAATAATGTGAATTTTTCAAAAATTCTAGTTGAACCTCTGTAGAAAGGTCTCAGCTATATACAGGCAAAATATTATTATAATAGAAGCATTTTTCTCAAAAGGAGAACATTTGGAAAAAAGATTATTCTAAGTTCATTTTTTGCTATTGTATTTAAATAATTTTTTTTTTGTCAAAATGTGTGTGTCCTTAAAACAATTTTATACATGTATTCTAATCTAAGTGACGCTAAATATCATAAATATTATCCATTTACGCGCTATTGCAAAATCCCGGTTCCGAACGTAGTCGGATACCTTAAGTTATAATTTTAATAAAAAAAATTGATAATTAATATGTATTTTGTACTTAATAAATTTTTCATTCATTCTTTCAAATAATTACCCTTGACCATGGTTCAAAATTACGAGGTCTATCGCCAAAAGCCCTCGTGTAGCTGAACAGAGCGACGTTAATATTCACTCATTCACTCATTCATTCAAATAATTACCAACTCAAATGGAGGTAGGTAATCACTCAATCTAAAATTACAGCACACGCCACGAGATATCTCGTAGCGTAGCTGTGAATGGATTAATTCGTTTTCTTTTAAACTTTCCCTCTGAGAACATGCATTCGAAGTGTTAGACATTTTATTTCACACGTAAGCTTAGTTTAATCGTTTTAAGAACAATAGATCGTTTCAAGAGCACTTAACACAGAAGAAAAAAAAACGGGAATTAAAATTTATAGGGTGAACAACAAAAAAAAAGTCGTTTGAGCCTTTCAAAAAGTGGACGTGAGCTAACCCGGCTGACAATGGAGTGAAAGGGCGTTGAAAAATCAAGCCATTCTCGTGACAAGCCCGCCAAACAAAAGGCTGCTATTTTCAGTGCAAACTTCCAGTGACATCAGATCTCTGTCACAGAAAGGGTCGTGTGTCATCCAATTACGCAGCGCAAGAAAAGCTGTCATATGTGGGTGTTCTACCCGGAGTCCCATTTCTGCCTACATGTCCTGCAAAGAGATTTTTCCATTTCTGCTTCTTATTAGAAGGCTTCTTTGTGGTGCTAATCAGATCACGTCAAAGAGATTTGGGAATCTTAAGTAGGGATCGGGTTTTTTTAAAATTTTTTTTAAATGTATGGTATGAAAAGATTTGTTTTTTAAAGAGTTGTGGGTATTTTGTTAAGGTGAGACAAGGTTCGGAATCGGGATTTTGAAAAATCAAGTAAACGGATAATTTTTTTGACATTTAATGTCCTTTTAATCAGAATTTACGTATAAAATAGTTTTGAGAATATTATTTCTGGGAAAAGGATATTTAAATGCAATTTTTTTGGCAAAAAAGGGGGTAAAAAAAGATACATCGGGGGAATTAAATGATATAATTGTGTTACTATGTGAAAATGCCCCCCTAGGGTGACCCTCTCTTTGAATATCTGCGTGAGCAAGAGGTGCAGGTTCACTTAAAGAACTAGAAGTTTGCATGTTCCTAAAATATCTTTATTAAGAACTTGAACTTAAGCGTTTAACAGATTAGATAATGATATATATGAGAGAATCTACGATGAACAAACACACAATACAAGAAATACTGAAATAACGTAACTCGGACCACTATCACTATCTAACCCGCCTAATCTCAAATCCACTAATATCGCAAGTCCTAATATTAAATAGTCAATCCTACCTTAATCCAATCGTTGATCCGATACTAAGGAAGTTGCGTCTTTACTCGAGTGCAATGGCTTGACCTAATGGCTCTATCTTCGAGATAACCTCGGTTGTTACTTCACGATTGTATCAATCTCTAACATACCATTCCCCAATTTGCCATTAATTCTGGCCCCAAAAGAACCCAAAGAACATGTTAATGAAAAGACGCGTGAGCCCGTCACAACCACTTACGTCTGTAAGCCTGAGCATGAGGAGTTTTGAAAATAAATTGGTTAAAAAAAAAACCAACAGTTCATTCTAACTTCCAATATTCATAAAAAAGATGATAAAGAAGTGCAGTTCACAAGAAAGGGCTCACAATAAAGTCAGATTTTTTTAGCAGTAAACATATATATTTTTAGTCGTGCCTATATTAAATCAAATAAATGAGTTACCTGTAATGAGCTTCTTGCAAAATGGCGGCCCTCCGTACTATGGCAATCCACTAAAACGATTCCCATTAACTACCTTTGGGGAGGACAGAGTGATTGGACCAGTGGCGTAACGTAGAACATTAACCCCCCCCCCCCACACACACAAACTCAGGTTTTGAGCCCCGAGCCCAAATACGGACTTAGTGTCAATCAAGTTTTGGGCCCCCTCCCGCAATGGGGAATTGCGGGGGGTGTACTTTACGCCACTGGATTGGACTAAGATCGCATGGCCACCATGTTTGGCTGAAATCTCTCCGGTCGATTTTTTTGTTGTGGGGCTATTTGAAATCACGTGTGTAGCATTTGTCCCCGACAACATTGGCCGAACTCAAAAATTCTATCATTCGTGAGGTTTCTACAATTCATTCCAACATGTTATATTCAGCTGTAATGGGCGTTGTTAACCGCCTTAACCCTCTATAAGGCGAGCTTCAAAAAGTTTCATCCATAAACGTGTGGCATCTCTTTGATGCATTATCTCATACATACGTTTGAAGATGATTTAATTATCTTATTGGTGAGTTTGAACGGATCACAAAAACGTATATGTGTCGTGGGGAAGTTCTATAGGCATAGTAGTGTGTATGCAGAACATCAGAAGGCTCTGTGATAGTTGGTAGTAGCTCAGCGAGGGTTGTGAAATCAGTCAGTTGGTGAGTGTCTTGCTAGATGGAAGTAACCCATGTTGAGCAGCGCTTACATCAAAATAGCCGTTCTCCGAGAGAAAAATGCGATGGAATGTCACAGTGATTTAGTGGATGCCCTTGGGAATAATGCTCTACCATACCGTACGGTAGCAAGGTGGATAGGAATGTTTCAGCAAGGACGTGTATCAACCAGTGATGAGCAAAGTTCGGGACGACTGATCAGTGTGGGAACCGACTTGGCACGTGCCGTCATCGAGCAGCTCATTGATTATATTAAGAGCCCTGCATCACTACTTTAAGAGTCTATAGGCCCAGATTTGTCTTGTCAACTTTATCTGTACTGTGTTGTCATTCTTTTGCACCGTGAAGGCCATATTGCCCTGTATATACAACCGTAATAAATTAGTGTGTTATGATATTTCATTGCTATTCATTGTCCACACATGTAGTTAACACCTTGAACTTTCGTCTGTATGTGTCACATTTTCCAACCGGACTGGTATCGTCAAGAAAAAAAAATTAGTTGCAATGACTTTTGCCCCACAACCCTCGTATTATACGAAAAAACACTAAAAAGAGAATGGTTAGTTATCCCCGTGTCACACTATTTACATTTTAAGATGCCTTAGTGCAGTCTTCACGAATCCCCTTCCAATGACCAAGGGACATAGATTTTTCGTATAATGCCTTACAAAATTTTCATAATCTTTTCTTGTTGTTCGAGGCAACAGGGAACAGTAATTTTCTTTCCAAGTTCCTTGTGGTGTTTCTCTCGGTTTTTCGTCTTGAATGGAGAGTTGTATGTCAAGTATTTCTTCAATCCTGAGTCATAATGAACGAGGCACGGGAATATTACACTTAGACCATCTTCGCAGATACGCTTTCAAAAAAATCGTGATCTAGTTTTCCTACATATTTGCGCGAAGATCTGAGTGACTTTGATTCCCATATAGATATTTTGGGAGTTTATTCCAGCTACATTGAGGATTGAATAAAATACAATCACTGCCTATGCACGCGGCATCCCTCAAATGTATCTCAACTCTCAGCAAAAAAAAAATTGAACTGAAGTTACAAAATACTCGTTTTGAATTATTTTCATATAAAACTTAAAACTACACTTGTAATACCGCCCCCCTTGGGTGACCGTATCTTTGATTGTCAGCGTGAGCTAGAAGTGTAGGGTTTGCAAAAGGAATAGACATTTTTAATTCTTAATATCACTTTATTAAGAATGAAACTTAAATGTTTAACAATTTAGATAATATTGTTTAAGCGAGAATCTATAATGAACAAACACACAGTAATAGTTAAACCTAATCGCGTAACTTAGACCACTATAAATAATTAATCCGCCTACTCTCACTTCTAATAATATTAAAAGTCCTAATATCAAATAATCAATCCTACTTTAATCCAAATTTAGATTCAATTTTGTGAAGAGGCGTCTGGGCGCGCGTGCAATGGTATGCACCTTGACCTAATGATTAATCTTCAGGGTAACTTCACAATTGGCTGTCCATTCACGCTTGTATCTCTTTCACACATAACGTTCCCCAAATTGCCATATCACTTACTGAAACTTCTGTTATTTAAAAGCTATCTTATTTGCATTTCTTTTTCACATTTCGCTTCTTCGGTTTTGGTTGGAAAAGAGTTGCCATTAATCTTGGCTCCCAAAGAACCCAGAGGTCATGTTAAAGAAAAGACGCGTGAGCCCGTCACACACTATTTTATAACGGAAAAAAAAGTCAAAATTAGCAAAATAGTATAAAGTCATCAAAATTGACGTTATTGGGTGCGCTGCATCTATCAGATTCAATGGCCCCAGGCACCCGAAATATGAAGAAATCGCCCTCGTCCTTGACATTGAATCCTTGGGCCTGTAACGAAAGGCAGATAGAAGATGGACTGGCGTGTTCCAACCCTCCATGTAGACGCAGCATGGAAACTATTTTTGTCAGGCATCTGAGATATTTGCGCGCCTAACGGAAGGTTAACTGTATCGGACAATGTTCTGGAGGACTTTCTGAACAATTGTTATTGCAAGAACAAATGAATGAAGCTTACTGTTGTCCTGTACATTTTGTTTCAGATTGCCAGCAGCCTCTACCGGTGATATTTTAAACTAAAAATGTTTTTGCCACTAAACAAAATTTCCGACTTTCTTGTAAGCTTTTTCTGGCACAAACCACACTTCTTTATCATCCTATTTAAAAAAAAATTTAAAGTTTGGACGAACTTCTGGTTTACTCGAAAAAAGTCTTGAATCGAACTGATTCCACAGTGCGGGGTGGGAGATTGATTGATTGACTGAATATTAACGTCGCACTGTTCAGCTACACGAGGCTTTTGGCGACGGACCACGTAATTTTGAACCATGGTCAAGTGACGTGGACGATATCTGAGCTGGCACCCCCTTCTCCTAACTACTACACCAACGGGAGGACGTTTCAGCTTTCGACACAGATTTAACGTGCATCGTTGCCCTACACGGCGGGTCTTTAGTGGTACTGGTCTCGAACTCGTGACAAGGCATGCCACGATCCGATACCTATTCCACTCGGCTACCGCGGCCACGTGCGGGGTGAGAGAGCTGAAGTTATGAAATGTTGCAATGTAATGTACCACTCAGAACACATTCATCAATAATTTTCGTTTGGGGTTATTTATATTGTAGAAAAATAATTTTTTATTCAATTCCTACTATTAGTTGGCCATCTCCCTATATCTTGTTCAAATTTCAAAGCGCTCAATTGGTCTGAAAGTTTATATACACGATTATTTTGGATGACAATGCGGTAATTTAATTATAATTAATAAAAATTAATTGATTAAAACTAATTATTCAAGGAATTACAAATACTTCCACGTTGGCATCATTTTTGGTGACTTAGCGACCCTTTTCGCAACATGTGTCAAAACTTCAAAAGGTGTTTTTTTTAACATTTTAAAGCGCTCATTTGAGCTGAAATTTTCTATACACGATTGTTTTAGGTGACAATACAATAATTTAATTTTTTTATTAATTGACTGAAACTAATTATTTAAAGAATTATAGATACAGCCACGTTGGTTTCCTTTTTAGCAACTTGGGTCAAAACTTTAAAAGATATTTTTTTTCTCACGTCTTAAAGCATTCAGTTGAACAGAAATTTTATGTATTGTTATATTTTTAATATTGCTTTAGATAACAATGCGATACTTAAATGATAATAAAAATTAATGTCACTTAATAGTGTGACTCTGTCATATATACGGATTTATATTAAATGTAACTATTTAATAAAAAGTAGTAAATAAAATTTTTCTTTGTTTTCGAATCAATCATGAATTTTTACAGAACATGTATGATAATAATTCATTAAACATATTAATAAAGAGAGAAAAATGAAATCATTCACTTATAGTTTTAAATCATTAACTTTAAAAGAAGTATACAATTTTTATGTTGTTTTTTTCTAAACTCATTAACAAATTTTTTTTTTAAAATACGAGCAAACTACGATGTTTAGGATAGACTGAATACTGGAGATAAACTGCAGAGTGAGATAAACCATCGTTTCGGATAGAATGGGCGGTTACATTTTTCCTTTTGAAAGGGGTTGAAACTCAATTTCCCCCATCCAAGAAAAGTTTTGCCTTCGATTCTAAGCCACACTCGATTTTCAATAGCATTAAAAACTGGCAAAACAGTGCAGCATAGATTTCAGTAAATACGATATATCCATTTTATTTACTGTGGAGTTTGTGAGCGCAACTTTCCAACCACAATAAAACCACGAACTGGCAAGAAAGGAATCCTCAAATACCTTGTCAACAAGTGAGGTGAATATAGCATGCCTGTGCAAGAAGGTGCTGGAGAATGTAAAACTACGTTCGAAACACAAGAACTCTCGGTTTTCCCGGGTTTAAAAATTAGGGGAATTAAAGTTCTGGTTTTGAAACCCCTTTTGCTTGCCTTTTCCCGAAACCCACCCCAGTGTGGAAGCGGGTTTTCTGCAGTGACAGCACCCAAAAAACAAAAAAAGGGTTTATAAACTGGACATGGGGAAAAACACATTTGGGGTTGTCACTGTTTTCCTTTTACCCCCTGAGGAATTTCTCTAAAATGAGCAAACTCAGGGTTCTCATTGATTTAGCGTCCTAGTCATTTAAAAAACGTTAAAAAATTTTTATATTCATTTTACTTTAAAAAGCATTTTTTAAATACAATTCCTTTAAAATCCGGCGTATCGCGTTTTTTTTAACACTAAGGTAAAATTTTTACAGGTGGGGTTTATCCCGCCGGGTAAAAAAAATGAGACGGAAAAAAAAAAAATCGTAAACGGGCTCACGCGTCTTTTCTTTTAAATACCCTTTTGGGGTTTTTTGGGACCAGAAATTAAAATGGCAACTCTTTTCCGCCCAAAACTAAAAAAGGTGAAAGCGTGAAAAAAGATCAAATTAAAGTTTTTTAAATATCAGAAGTTAGAGTAAGTGAGGGGGCAATTTGGGGAATGTTATGATGGGGGGTAATACTTGTGAAGTGACACCCAAACAAAGTTTTTCCCGGAGAAAAGAGCCTTTAAAGGTCAAGTGCATACCATTGCACTCGAGCAGCCCCCAAAAATTTCCCAAATTAAATTGGATGGCCCAATTTAAGGAAAGGTTGATTTTTTAAATTTTGGGATCTGAGATATTATTGGAATTGATTTTTAGGCCCCGTTGGTTACTGATAGTGGTCCGGGCCCAAGTTATTTAAATTATCACCCAAAAATTGTGTGTTTTTGCCCGTAGATTCTCTCACATATATTATTTTTTTAATCTTTTAAATATGTTTAATTTTAAAGGTCTTAATAAAGACATAAAAAGATCTTGGAAACCCCCTGTTCTTCATTTATTCCTACACCTTAGCTCATTAATCAAAAAAGGGCACTCAAAGGGGGGGAACTTCACAAGATGAGCAAAAAAAAAATTAGGCTTCTGCATATATAAAAAAACTCTTGTTAAAAAATGGCATTTCAAAATGAATTTAAAAATTGATGGCTAAAAAACATACTTTTTTTTTTCATAAGCTTTTTTAATAATACCTCGATTTAAAAAAATGACTTCAGAGCACAAGGAAGTTGTACACGTACATTTCCCAAATTTTTTCCAAAAAAAGGGGGAAAATTTTAAAATCGGGAATATACTTAAAAATTAAAAAAACAGTTTTTAAAGGACAAGCGTGCGTTATACGCCGGATTTTTAAAGGGAAGTTAAAATTATTAGATCAAAACAATGTGAAATATAAAAAAAACAACGTTCCATCTTCCTCGGGGGGCGGGGGTAAAATTTTCAAAAGGTTGACCGGTTTAGGGATAAAACGCGAAACGCTGCTGAAAATTGTTTTTTAAATTTTTTCAGTGACCACTATCGGGGATATTTTTAATTAAAAAAACCTTTTTCTTTTAAAAAAATTTGAAAATTCTTGTGATCCCAAATTTCTCATCATTTCTCATCCCTTTTTTCTTTTTTTTTTTTTATAAAGTTTAACCCCGAACTTTTGGCACACCCCTTTTTTTTTTTTAAAAAAAGTTTACTTTTTTTCAATTCCTCTCTCTACTATTATTTCGCTCTCTCCCATATATATATATATATATATATTTTAATTTTTAAAACGTTAAAAAAAAATACTTTTTTATTTTATCCCTGAAGTTTAAATACATTTTTTAAACTTGTAGTGGATGCCATTTGATTTAATACAGTTTTTAAAAAATTAATTCATTAATTAAACTTTATTTTTTAATTTTAAAATTTTTCTCTTTTTTCTGACTTTGAATTGCACCAACAGATTAAACTCAAAGTAAGTGTTTCTAACAATCTTTTCTTGGCTTAAAAAATATTTTTAAACTTGTAGTGGATGACACTTGATGTGATACAGTTTTTCAAATATTAATTCATTTTTAAAATTTAACTAACTAAAATAAAATTTTTTTGGGCCAAAGTATGGGTTTGGGTTTAATTTTTTTATATATATAACGTTTTTAGTATTTGGGTTCGACTCATCAGTACACTAAGATCACGTTTTAGAGCAATTCGATTTTATAATTGATACTGTAAAAATAGGGGGTTTCAAGGGGTTTTTAGATCCCATAGCCCGGATCAGATACCCGGCCCCCAAAAACTACTGGGGGGCCCTTTAATTTCAAGTGAAACTCGTAAAAAGTTACCAATAGGGTTTCATTAACAAAACCCCCCATTTCCAAAAAGGGGGCCCCCCAAAAGGGAAATTTGGTGCAGGGCCCCCCCCGGGGGGCCCTTAACTACGCCAGCGGGTTATCTTTTTAAAATCAAATTAATCCCTTTAAAAAGGTAAAATAATCAATGATAAGCTATCGAATCTTTTAAAGAATCGATTTCTGTATGTTTAAAGATCACTAATCCCATCTCATCCCATCGAATCTAATCTCATCGAACCAAAACTAAATCTTTCCCTTACATTTTTTATTTTTTTTTCATTTAAACTTTTTTGAAAAGTCATCCCCTTTGTAGCAATATTAAATTTTGAAATTATTTTTTGTTCTCTCTATACCATTTTTTTTCTCACCTCCATCCTTTCTGCATAAATATAATTCGGTTAATAACAATTTTTTCCTTCATATAACCGCAATTCACCCTATTATATACTCATTGACCCGGTATACACCGAACCGACCCCATATGAGAGTCCTGTACTATTAAGCCCACAGACCTCTCTAAGAAATTTAAGGTATCCGACTACGTTCACAGAACCGTGATTTTGCAAAAGCGCATAAATGGATAATTTTCATGATATTTAGTGTCACTTAGATTAAAATACATATATACAATTGTTTTAAGGATATTTTGACAAAAAAAATTTATTTAAATGCAATATTTTGGCAAAATTAATTTAGAATAATTTTTCAAAATGTTCTTTTTTTGGGAAAAAATGCTTCTATTATAATAATATTTTGCCTGTATGTAGCTCAAACCTCTCTACAGAGGCTCAATTAGAATTTTTTGAAATATATAACTTAGAAGGGGGTTTTTATATCCATATTTTTACTACAGCAGAGGGAGAAATGTTAAAAAAAAAGCATAGATAATTATTTCCCAAAGGGGGTTTTGTAACTCTGAAAATAATGTGAATTTTCAAAAATCATAGTTGAGCCTCTGTACAGAGATCAAGCTAAAACACAGGCAAAATATTATTATATAATAGAAGCATTTTTCAAAAATATTTGAAAATGGGTCATTCTATTTTCATTTTTTCAAATATTGAACAAAAAATTTTTTATTAGTCTATTCTTAAAACAATTTTATATACTTTTCTAATCTAAGTGACACTAAATATCATAAATATTATCCAATTACATGCTTTGCAAAATCACGGTTCTGAACGTAGTCGAATACCTTAAAAGTTCTTTCTCGGAACTAAAATTCTCATATACCCAGTTCCTTACATACTGATAATGTTTCTCCGAAATCTGAGTATCCTGATCCACCGTCTTGCCATCCTACACAACAAACAATAACACCGACATTTCACCGTTAGACTCAACTTTCAAAATATTGACGGCTGATGGAAGGGGAGAGGATTGTTTTGAGGACCGAGTCTAAAATCTAAACTGAGAGCCTGATTATCTCTTACAACAGGAACAAATTTCCATAAACCTGTCCATTGCTTTTTAGGAGGATTCTTGCGTGCCATTGGAACTGATAGAAGGGGCGAATGCAGTCTTCCGTCCTATCAGATCAGATAAGGGGCGACATAGAGCACTCCAGAAGCGTGGCAGAACCCTTTGACATAGGGGAGGCATTTGGAAGGGCTTCGCTGGGGGCCGAGCGGATTATCTAGACAGTGATGTTGGGAGAAACACTTCAAGGAAGTGTTCCATATATCTTTATTGGTAAGTGGGATAGTAGTACATTAGGTGTGATCAAACATTTGAAAAAACTTGTAGGAAAGATCTTTTATAATGTTTATAGCTCACTTTAAGGGTATTTTAAATTATTTCGAATTGCATTTAACTTTTTATGAAAAAATATACAGTCGAACCTCCATATAACGAACCTCTATATTGCAAATTTCTCTATATAGCGAACTTTTTCCTGGAACCAAGAACATTTCACGATTTTCTTCATAAAATAACCTCCCTATAGCAAAGTGCATTTTCTATAAAACGAACTTTTTTTCTTGCAAAGCAATTTTTTTCCCTTCCTATTTTTAAAGTATTTCTGGACATTTCAAGTTATTTTCTATTAACACATTTTATGGTGGTCATAAATCTTGAACTGGTTTTATTAGGTGCCTAACTCACCGAGAGCAATAGAATTCTGAGAGTTTCATCCAAGAAACCTTTAATCCTTCTAGTGCAGTTCCCTAGAAACATCTTCGATATCCTCTTTCACCTTCAGTGGAATTTAGTTATAAAATAAGGTGTATTTAAAATATCTCGTATGCTTTAAATTATAGAGAGAAAATATCTTTAAAATTCATTAATTTTAATATAAAATTATTTTCTTAATGTTGAAAATATACAGTATCACTCCTCTACATTCTTTTTTCTTGTTTCTCTTGCAGTTTTTTTTTTTGATAGGTAAGATTTATAAAATGAAAAGATATTAATTTATAAAAAGGTGTGAATAATTACTTTTTTTTAGTATATAGTATGTATGAATTTAAAATTTGTTTTATGTAGTTTATAAAGTATTGTATATTGAAAGATAAACCTCTATATAACGAATTTTCCATGTAACGAACTTTTTTTCGGGATTTAACGACTTCGTTATACAGAGGTTCGACTATATAATTTAATTTAATAGGACAATGAAATACAGTCGTATCAAGATTGAATGAATTCATCGGAACAGATCACTTTATTCATTACTTCAGGGTTATTCGTTAAATCGGGGTTCATAAAAAAAATATTTTTGGCATTTACCATTTGGAAGTTCCATAATAAGCAAAAATGCAAACAATATTCATAGTTATAAATAATACACATTTCAGTCAGCAGCTATTAGCGAATTATTACGCACCACTTTACTTGAAATAATGGCCGTGGTAGCCTAGTGGTCAAGGTAACAGATTCACAGCCAGTGTGTCATGAGTTCGAGCCTAGTACCACTGAAGACCCGCCGGGTACGGAGACAATTCACGTTAAATCTGTAGAAGTTCAAATATCCTTCAGTTGGTATGGTGTGAATGTTAGGAGAGGGGGGCAACTCAAGTGTCATCCTCGTCACTTGACCAAGGATCAAAATTACGAGGTCCGTCGCCAAAAGCCCTCGAGTAGCTAAGTAACAACAAACACATTAATATTTAATCACTCACTCACTTACGAGGAATCTGCTTGTGCAGAGTTTGGGCGGTATTTTTGGGATATCCTGTATCACAATGTTTAAGAATCTTAAAAATGCAATAAAATCCAAATGTTTATGATTTTATAAAAGCCAATTAAGTTATCAGAATTTTTTGTTTGAGTATTTTTTACCCCTTTAATATGTTATTTTTGAAAGTATGATATTAAAAGAGTTATCGAATGCCATATTTTTATTTTTTTCTATTAATAGGCATATTAAAAGGTTAAAAAACAATCTTATTATGTTATTTCGGTTTTTTAAAAAGAACAATTATTCGAGAGAAGCTAATTCTATTTTCAGTAAACCTTTATTAAAGAAAAACAATTATCAGGATATATATAACAGATCGTGAATACAAAACCCTTTACTCAAATAAGTCAATTATCGTTTTCGAAAATAGTTTATTATTTTTATAAATACTTTAAAAAATAGTTTATTTATTATTAATAGCTTATTTTGGGAATATAAAACGAAAACAAAGTTATAAGAGTTTTAAATATAATAATTTTTTGACATTCGGAAAGACAAAATTTCAAAATAAATAGAAACGAGTTTGATACATACTTCGATGAAAGATATACATTAATATAAAAATTTACACAATTAGGGTATAATTCTATTGTTGATTTTAAAGACAATCCAAAATCAGGTATTATATTTCTAAAATTAATAATTAACAAAAATTAGATTAGGAATAAAATTTAAGAAAAACTGGAACCAATGATTTGATTTAACTTATATCTGTTTTAAATTTTCTTCCATTTCAATTTAGTTTTCGAGTAGAGTTTATCAACCTTCTTTCATCTTATCCAGTTTGTCAAAAATGATTGGTATTGTTTTTATATGAAGAGTTTATTTTAGACTTAAGTTTATATTTAGTTTTTATCTTTTATTTGTCCAAAAATATATTTATTAATAAAGTAGTAGTATTTATATATTTTGTATAATACGGAATTTTTCATGAATACGAGTATAATGAGTCTCCTGTTATGTAAAATTTTGTATCATAACATTTGATCCTGAAATAATATGAAATTATACTGTACTTGGAAGAGGAATTGACTGATAAATATTTTAACTATCGCAAATGGGATAAATTTTGTTTTAGAAATGCCATACATTCCAATTGTAAAAGCAATTTTTTGTTGTCATTTCATATTTATTTTACAAATCAATTTTAAATATCTTTTTTTCTACCAAATGTTTTGACTTTATAAAATAATTGAATTTTAAAATTGTGTTACATTTCGAGAATCATTTTATTATTATTATTATTATTTGTTACGGTTATCACTAAAGTCCGATGTAGAACTGTTTTATCTTTTAATAAAATAATGACATTTCCGAAGAAATTATTTTTAAACTACAGTTGATGAGTTAACAAATTTGGTACAAATACTACTTGTGTTATTAGATTCAATTCTTAAGAACTACGGAAATATTTATATAGTTGAAATTATGACAGAAAAGATTGAAAACGCCAATAAATTCTACGAAAATTTTAATATAAAAAATTGTAAGTATAAGTCAATTAAATCTGTAGCAGCGGTGGCCAAACTTTAGAATTTTATTGACCCTTAAATGTATAATTTTATCTTTGTGGACTACTAATATGGCGCAGTGTAAGCATAATAAATCAGTGCTTCTCAAACCTTTCATATTTGCGATCCAATTTTCAGTCATAATTTTCATCGCGCCCTCCTCATACAACAACAGTGTATTGAATGCAATAATAATGTACTTCAACGTTAAAACTACAATGCGACTTTACTATTTTAAACTGCACATATTATCAATATATGTATTATATTTTATATATGATAAGCCCAAGGAAGTCACTAGTAATTACTAAACTTGCTTTTAATTTAGTATATAAATCAATTATTCAATACTTTTTGTCACACTGATGCATTTATAAGTATCTTATATCAGTGTGAATACGTATTTTATTTTCGAAGTGATAACTTCTTTATACGTGTTTTGCTGGAGAGTGAACTTAAGTGGTGCGTTTTAAAAAGCCAAGCATTGTTACGCTCGGGTTTGTGTAACGCTCGTAACAATGGTATAGCAATACTATTCGTAACAATACTTCTAAATCATTTGGGTTTAATGAGTCATGTATCGGAGAAATGTGTGCAGCGAAATGTAGAGCAGAAAATAGACAAATTATTCTAATGATTACTACTTATATTTCACCAAATTAAAGTGTAGAGAAAATTATCGAACTCATTGACAAAAATTTAATTGCCTACACTGAAGCCGGATCAACTCTTCTGAACAAATTGCCTATTATTTTAAGTGGGAATTTTAATGCAGATTTTTCATAAGATAAATCAAAGCCCTTAGTAGATTTTTTAAAATCAAAATTCAATTTCATTATATCAAATGATCCAAATGAAAGCACGACAAAGTACGGAACAACGCTTGACGGAGTTTTCTTAAGATATTTAAATAATTTTGAACTAAAATATTTATAACCTATTTCAGCTACCATAAACTTATTGTTTCCTTCTTAGAATACAATTTAATTCACAAATATGATTGTTTATTTCGCACAAAAATATTACTTAATGAGTACAGACATATGAATAAATAATTTTATATGACAATACTAATATCCCCTTGTTTTTTATTTACCTAACTAGTCCCTGAAATAACATTACAAAATTTGAAGTTATCACTTCTATCGTGTGGTCATAAGCACAAACACTCCTTTTTTTTTATCATGTCTATATGTATTTTGTTTTGCTTCCTTTCGATAAATTAATAATTATTTTAAATCTTTTATTTTGGACTTTTCGATATGCTCACGCTCCCCACGCAGGGTTATCCTGCCTCCCCCCAAGTGGTGCACACCCCACAGTTAGAGAAACGCTGTACTAAATACTTTGAAAATCATCTACAAACCTTTTTTTTTAAGATTTATTTTTTAATTTTGTAACAATATTAGTTTTTTTAAATATAATTTTTAGTCAAAACAATTTTTAGGTATTTTTAAGCACACTTTTACACGTGAATTAAGATTAACTAGTAGATAAAAAAATTCATAATTTGTGTGGGTAAAAGTTTTATCTCAATACAAGTAAGATTTTAAAAGAAATTTTTGTTTTAAGTTTTTTCCCTACAGCTTAGGTATTAGATCTCTGTAAGCATATACTATGTATTCAAATATGCTAATTTCTTAGAAAAAATAAAATGTGTTGGCGCGGCATAATTTGACTTGGGTAGGTAATAACATAAAAATACTTAGACAATAATGTAAACACACTTTATTCGTTTATAAAATCATATCCAATTTCTAAATATTAAAACATAAAGAAACCCTATCCACTAAATCAGTTATTAATTTCGTGTCTAAATTCAACACATGCCATATAGACTTAAAATATATTATAAAACTTTGGTATTTAATAATCTCTCAGTTACTAAATAATACTATAGATGCTTATTTAACTAAATTATAAGGTTGTTACAATTCTTCTCCTTTTAAATCTCAATCCATGTAGGGTGAAATTTTATCCTTACTTTCGAATCAGACAGTGAATTCAAAAAGGAAATTAGAAATTGAAATATATTAGGGGAAAATGACATCCTCATTACGTGCTTCTGCGCTAGAATAAAAACTAATTCTGTTCTGTCACAAATAAAGCATTAAGATGGAAAATTCTGTTAAGCGACTTTTATGGCAACTATATATTTATTACATGTAGAAAATATAAATTATCGAGCGCTTATATGTTTACTAGGCGGAACGGAGAACATTTGGGACCCCCTGCAAATGTTTTGGGCCCCCAAGTTGGATTTTACAAAGGGTAGGTACTTGGTGGTAATCAGGCTTTGGGACCCTTTAGAATCCCCCCCCCCGGAATGCGGGGGTTATGGGTGTGCGTTTCGCCACTATTTACTAGCCTTGAAAGGCATCAGACTACTTGCGATTTTTTGGTGATTTTTAGATTTATTTAGTATATTTTAAAGAAAAAATCCTAAAATGGAAAGTAGAAAAAAAATGTATTATTATTATATAATGCGAAAAAACTGGTGAAAATGTACAAAAAATTACTTAAACGGGGCCCGCTCTGTACAAATAGTAAATTAAGAAATTCCCAATTTTTCAACTTTGCTGTGTTATTTTGTTATTCATGTTTGAAATGACCTTCAGGATAAGGGATATTTTAATTTTTACAAATACTAGAGCACTTTATTTTAGTTATTATATGTAATTGCTTAAAAAAACAGTGATTATATTCACATAAGAGACTGCAAATTTTTTAATAATTTTGTGATTGATAAATCTGAAGGTTAAAACACTTCTACTGTTGTACAGAACATACACAAAAAATTTCAGTTAATTATTTTTAAAACTTTTTGTGCAATCACTGTCCCCGTTTGAGTTTTTCGGAAAAAAATGCCTTTCGAGTAAAACGCATTTTAAAGTTTGACATTTTGTTTAAAGTTATGGCATCTGCTTTTACTAAAACACTTGTAGTTTTTGTTTTCTAGTGAAGGAAAAAGTAAAGAAAAACTTGGTATTCTTACAAAGCTAATAAGAAAGTTTATAAAATAAAATCATAACAAAAATTTGTCAATTTTTGAAAAAAAATCACGATTTTAGGGTAGAAGTTAGGGAAGGGGGTGCCAGGTCGGGTATTGTCCTTGTCACTTGACCATAGCTTAAAATAAGCAGGTCCAGCGCTAATAATCTTCATGCAGTTTTATAGTGTGACGTTAATATCACACTCACTGGCAGAATATTACGTTTTAAGAATCCGCTAAGAAAGATTTTTATGGAAATCCACACCCAAGGTGGTGGGTGTGCTGAGGATTACGGGGACGTACTAAATAAAACAAACAAAATTTCCAATCTTGAATTATTAGACTAACAGACTTTAAATTTGGCAAAAAATATTTCCTCTGTTCAGTACAGATTAGACGTGGCGATCTGAAATCGATTAATCGAAGAATCGATTTCTTCAGCCCAAAAAATCGATCTTTTAAATCGATTTCATCCTAGAAAATCGGCATTCGATTTTTTCTGTTTTGGTAAAAATCCTTTAATTATTATAAAATTAGTTATATGTACTATCTTTAAAACCCGTTATATTACGGTATTGGTGGTTAAAAGGTTAATTTACTGGCAAGAACAAAAAGACTATTTATCATCACGTTCGCTCAATAGCCAAGATGTATACGAGTATCGTTGATCGTTCCTTGTAGAGCTTTTTTTGATTGACGGTGAAATATCACAAGCGGATGAAGGAACTGCTTAGGATCCCAGTAGACTTGATAGACTTGTTTTAAAAAGCTTAGATATATTAAGCATCGGGAACTATAGTTATATTATCTATTTTCTAAACTTTTATGTACGTTTATAATATTTAGAAAATAAATGTCTTCTTTTATACTTGATACTTTGATATGGAAATAAAAATAACTGTAATTGTCGAATTTCCTGAACTAAAAAATTCCGATTTTATTGATAAGAGATCGTTTATTATGGCATCTTTCTTGTTTTTCATAAAATGATTTTATCTTTACATTGTAAATGCAGACTTGGAAAAAAAATCGATTTTTTAGAAATCGATCTTTTTAGATCTCGATTTTTTGTGAATCGATTCATCAGGTTACGATTCGAATCGATTTAAAAATCGATCTTCTTCGGAAATAATCGCCATTCCTAGTATAAATCCATTAAGATGGATTTTGTGGAAATCGGCTTCCAAGGGAGTCCACGAGGGAGGGGGCTATGGGGGCGTTATACAAACTTTTTTAAAGTATAAGACTTACAAACTTGAAACTTCGCAAACATGTTTCTTCTCTCGCAATAAGAGGGAATTTTGCAGATATAAACTCTCAAGGGAAGTTGAGGGGATGCTAAAGACAAAAATTTCTGTTTTTGAGCTATTACACCCACAGATTTGAAATTTTGGCAACAAGTTTCTTGTATTGAGTGGAGAATCACTACCATCGAATTTTACGGAAATGGACTCCAAAGAAGATTGTTGAGGGGTTTCGGGGATGTTATAGTTAAAAAATATTCAAGTGTTTGAACACCTTAACCTACAGACTTGGAATACTTCAGGCATGTTTCTTTTGTTGAGTAGTAATCCGTTAAGAATGGGATTTGAGGAAGTCAGCTCTGGAAAGGGTGTTTCAGGGGCATAAATGATGAATATACTTCTACTTTCGGAACTCAAGTCTTGTCTTTTTTAATTCAAGGGGCGAGAATGACAAGAATATGTTTCAAAACAATTGAAAGTTTAACACTTGGACTTAGATAACAATAACCTAAGAAAAGGATTATAATCTTATAATATCGAGAAATACCCAGGAAAAAGGGGGGGTAATAGCTAGTTTGGAATATATATTGAAAGAAAGCAACCATTAAATATGCATATATTGATAAAAATTTTATAATAAAATTTAATTTTTCTTAGCATATTAAATAAATTTCAGAATAAATCTACAAATAAATGGTACTGAAATCATTCATTGTTGTTATAATTATTTGTAATAATTTATACATCATGGTGATGATTTTTCAATTCCTACTATTAGCTCACACTCTCTATATATTTATTTATTTATCTTAGTGGAATTTTCAATCGTTAATAAAATACATTTTAAAACGTTCCATTGAGCTGAAATTTTATATACATGATTTTGAATGGTAATACAGTCATTTAATTATAATTAATGAAAGTTAATTAATCGAAACTAATTATTTAAAGAATTACAAATACAGCCACGTTGGCATCATTTTTGGCAACTTAGCGACCATTTTGGCGGGTTTTTCACGTCTTAAAGCATTCAGTTAACTGAAATTTTATAAACTACACGATTGTTTTGGACGACAATACGATACTTTAATGATAATAAATACAAATTAATTGTCACTTAATATTGTGATTCTGTCATATGTATTTACAGTATTGCGGCTAATTGTAAATCCATTTCTAATGAAAAAGTAGCTAAAACAGCAATTTTCTTTGTTGATCTAAGTAGGAATTGACTTGAATTTTTTTTTATATTCCTTGTTTGATAAATAAATGTTTAAACTGTAATTCAGGGGGATATTCAGTCAAAGGCAATACTAATTTAAAGCTTTCTCATGATTCAATTCTAATAGTTCCTGGTGTTTAAAATCGTGTTTACTTTATTCAATAAGCAATCGCATTATAAAATACAAAACAAAATGTTTTGCTCTATTTCTTACACGGATATTTGATCAGAATAGGTTTGAATACTTATAAAGAACTAAATATTATATTATTGCACAAGCGTTAATTTTTTTTAAAATTATGTGGCTTTCACTTCATAATTTTTTTAACGCTATGAGGCGAAAAGTACAAACAATATTTTTCTTCGTAACAATCGACAAACCTCAATTCGATTGTGCTTGACACCAATTCACACTATTTCAAAAGTATTTGATAAAAAATTGTATATAAATTATTTTGAAATAAATGATAAATGACAAACGGAAATGATTTGCAAAACAAATAAATTAAATCTGGCCCGCTTATATAATGATTATTGCGTATTTTTAAGTTTCAATCAATTAAAATGTAGAATGAAAACAATTCCTTTATACGTTAAAAGTGAAACGGAAAACATAGTATACGTATATGCAACCATATTATTAAGAAATTAATACAATTAGTTAATATATGCAATTGGATTTCATAAATGGTTTCGTTATGTAAATATCACTATCATTTAATTTAATGGTTACTTGGATCTTTAGCGGATTTTATAAAACCTAGATAAAACTCACCAAATTATTTTCATAAATCTGAAAGAATGACAAAAAAAAAACTGGTTTAAATTTCTTACAAATTATATATATTCTTAAGAAGTATTAGAGAAAGAATTATTAGAAATACCACAATATGTCCCATTCATATTGGGCCGTTACTGCCAACTTATTAGTACTGCTTGACTCTGATACAAAAATTTGGTATCGTCTGCAGTGACTCAAAAGCAGCAGATGATTTTAAATTTCAGCGTTGGAATTCGTCTGTAATATTTTTCAGATAATTGTTGTCTTTCACGCATGTAGTTCTGAATCAGTCAGAACAGAAGCTTGCGGCCAGTATTTCTCGGTATTGAAAAAGAAAAGTCCGTCGGGGATTTTTAAAGCTCTTTTAAACATTTGTACATAAAAAAGAATTGGTTTTATCGAACTATTAAGAGATTTTCTAAGACTAACAGCATTGCAGACCGTACGTGCTCAGAGAGAACACCAACTCTGGTCAAAGCAGTCAACGAAGGAAATCGTATAATTCGTTGTTGAAAGAAGACTGTGTCGATGAACAGTAGAATGGGCCAAAAAGAACAGTGCCACATAACAAACAAAGATTGTGATACCCCCGGCCCGGGGGTATCATCTCTTCATCCACACGACCTATATTTGTAGGAATATAAATAATTGATCACTCAAATGCTCCATAATAAACCTAATTTATTATTGTCTAAATATATATTGATCAACGCAACACAAGTCTTAATAGAGGGATATAATCAGGAGTGATACTACATAATTATAAATTCTAAATAAATAGCGCCTGGAATCCTAATCACTATCTTTATGAAAAGCTATCCTAAGAATCCTTATCCGCCTTAGATTCCTTAACACACTAAAGTCCGTTCTATAATTACACTTCTATAATTAATATCTACCAATATCTCACGAAAATCAGCATCTCACCTTTCTGTCTTTCTTCTATTCTATTCTTTTACTATTCATCTACTATTATTCTTCCATTCTACTACTATCCGACTTCTATTCTACTAACACGCGAATGCTAAAGCTCCAATATATATCTATTAGCTAATCTATATAGTGGTTTCTTCTTGAGAGGATTGGATTGAAATAGTTCCATTCTGACCAAAGATTCCCCAAGAGGATTAGTAAGAAAATCCGATAAAGCCCCGTCACAAGACTTTACACTAAGAGGTTATCGAAGAAAAGTAGTGATTGTCTAACAAAATGCAGGGTGAGTGCAAATGATGGACCCGATTTTAAAAACTCATATTGTCGAAACTAGCAAATATTACAATAAGTGATACATGAATGTAAAGAGAAGTATATCAAGTGATTTTTCTGTTATAACTATACTCGAAGTGTGACCCCCTTGTTACACTGCATACATCCAATCAGTAATCCAGTTCGTTCCTTACATTCTGTAGCATCACTCTATCAGTGGTTCGTAATGCTGCACATAGGCTTACTTTTCCTATTCTGTTACTTGTTGTGTGAAGATAGTGGTCAAGGTAATGGACTCGTGGCTGGCGTGTCATTAGTTCGTGCCTAGTACCGCTACAGACTCGTCGTGTAGGGAAGCGATTCACGTTAAATCTGTCGAGAGCTCAAACGTCCTCCCGTTGGTGTGGTGTGAATGGTTAGGAGCAGGGGGGCTCCTGCTCACGTGTCGTCCTCGTCACTTAACCATAGCTCAAAATTACGAGGTCCGTCGTCAAAAGCACTCGAGTAGCTGAACACTGTGACGTAATATTCACTCACTCATTCACTGTTACTTGTTCTGTCAATTGCAAATGATACGGATTGAAATTTAATTTTTTTTTCTCAAAATTGTGCATACCGTTTTCTTGGGCATTTCAATTCCCCGGCGGAAACTTTCGTAAACTTCCTTGGACTTCGAACAAAATTTTGCCTTAACCTCTCCACTACTTCTTCCGAGACTCTTAGCCTGCCGCTGTTTTTCTTTTTACACAATCAACCTATTTTCTTAAAATGATGATGCCCTAGCAGAAGTAGCTGTAGTTGGTTGGTGCTTCTTTTCCGTAGCGATTTCTAATTGCGCGTTGCATGATTTATAAATGCAAATGGGTTTTTAAATAACTTTAAAATCCCATACATACTCAAACACGCAAAGGCTTTTTGGGGGCCCGGGGGTACCCTTTAGGGGTTGGGGGAAACCGACTTCGGCCCGGGAAAGGGCCGTCGATGCCCGCCCCCAAACCCTCCGAGTACACGGGAGCATGTGCCGTTAAATCAGTGGGCCCGGGAAAGTCTTGTAGGCTGAATCACGAGGTAGGGAACTGGAAAAAAATTTCCCCCAAACCCTTGGTTCCATGCCTTTGTGGGGGGTGAAGATAGGTGGTGTCGCCATTATCTTTCCTTCTGGAATTTCTCCGAGCTAAATCGTACCGTCCCCCGTATGGTGCTCAAGCCCAAAAGCCAACAAAGGGCGTAAATCAAAAACCGTTTTGCCACGTTTGGGCCTCGATCTGACTATGCAGGGGTTTGAGCAAAATCCAAACATCCCTTTCTCTTTTTTTTGTCGACATGTTTGGATTTCAAGCACAGCGAACTTGAATGTGTTGTGGATCATTGGTGGGAGGAAAAACTTGGTATATTTCTGTTTACATTCATGTATCACTTATTGTAATATATGCAGTAGTTCTCCGAAAATGTGATTTTTTAACATCGGGTTCATCATTTGTACTCAACCAGTAATTAAAATAACATAGATATCTTATGGAGAAGGTACTGTTACGGCAGTATACTCCTGATGGTGACAGATGAATTCTATTTACCGACGGGGAAGCTTTCGATGTTGAAGAATCTGTCAAACACCAGAATGACCGTGGAATGCCCAAAGGGCCCTCAAAAAAAAAAAGTCGCTGAGAAAATCATTATCCACAAACCCCGCCGTAACGTTTGGGTGGGTTGTCAGCTATGAAGGAGATCAATATGGTCAATAGTCAGCTATGTCAATAAATGGAAAGTGAGGGAGATGTCGGATAAGATGTCTAATAAAACTAAAGTAATCATTCGAATTGACCTACAGTTGTTTAATTGTTAATAAGCTTGTTTCTCTATTGTTTTAACCTAATTGTGTGTGTGTATGTTAGTTAATTATGTATATTGATGTAAACTTTGATGTTACTACAATAACTCAATATGATAAAGTTACTTCTTTCAATTACAGTAACATTTTTATCGATGGATAGCTATATATAACTTGTACAATTTAATTAACAAAGAGACACCTTTTCTGGGATCTTATTCTACAAAATTGTACGGCATGCCAGCGTGAGGATTGAATGCACTGCAAAGAAAACCTGGAATTAACTTGCCTCTACACAAAGTAACTCTTTTAAATCGTAATTCAATGGTTATAAAAACTTCAGGTGCTTTTATTTCCCGTGATTAATCATTTAAAAATAAGTGATGTCCACGCGCAAGATAGTTCGGTAGAGAATTAAGAAATTTTTTTTCCCTTCCCCTTAAGCCGATCAGTTTGAACCCTTTATTTTAAAATAAAATGGATATTTTTAAGATATTTAGTGTCACTTAGATTGGAATACATGCAAAAAATTTTTTTACATTGATATTTTAAAAAATTATTTAAATACAATATTTTTTTGGGAAAAAAAAATTAGAATTTTTTCAAAGTTCTTTTTTGTGGGCGTTTTTTGTTTAATATTTTGTTTATATAAACCTTGTACAGAGGCTCAACTATGATTTTTTAAAATTCACTTTATTTTCAGAGTTACAACCAAATTTTAAATAATTATCGGGCGTATTTTCTTAAAATGCCCCCCTGTTGTCGGGGGCTGGGTAAAAAAGACTTCCGAGTTATGCATTTAAAAATTTAGTTGAGCCTTTAAAAGATAAGTTGAGCTTTTAAAGGGAAAATATTAATACAATATTTGAAAATTTTTTACAAAAGGAGAACATTTGGAAAAAAGGTTTTTAAGTTAATTTTTTTTTAAAAAAATTGTACTTAAATAATTTTTTTTTTGTAATACTATTCTTAACCCAATTTTTTATACATTGTCTAATCTAAGTGACGCTAAATATCATAAATATTATCCATTTACACGCTTTTGCAAAATCACGGTTCCGAACGTAGTCGGATATCTTAACCGTCATTGGCTTAACTGGTGTCCGATTTAACCGATCGTTCTTTTGAGGAAAAACACTTTTCAAAAACACCGAAACATCTTTTTTTGAAAAAAAAAAAAATTTCCATTCATTATTTTGAACAAATCATTGTTATTATTTTATGCCTAGTTCATATATATAATTATTTATTTTATATATTGCAATAATATTATATTTATTCATATCCAACTATTAAGAGTTCACAATCTCCCTACATATATCTGGTTCAATCATTAATAAAATGCATTTTAAAGAGCTCAATTGAGCTGAAATTTTCTATATACGATTAATTTGGTTGACAATATGGTAGCTTAATTATAATTCATTGACTGAAACTTATTATTTAAAGAATTATACAGATACAGTTCCGTTCGGGTTCATTTTTTAGCATCTTTAAAAACTTTAAGCAATTTTTTTTTTCAAGGGATAAAGACCCGTTGAACTGAAATTTTATATACACGATTTTTTGGGTGACAATACGATACCCTTTTATGATAATTAATAAAAAATTTAAATACCACTTATATATATATATATATATATATATATATATAATATTGGGATTCTGTCCTATGTATATACATATTTTTATTAATTGTAACTATTTAATAAAAAATAGCTGAAATAAAATTTTTCTTTTTATCAAGTAAGAATTTACTTAAATTTTAAAATATATATATATATATATATATATATATATATATATATATATATATATATATATATATTACTTGTTTTTAATTTGAATGCATTATTAAAGAAATTCAAGAAAACTTTTAAAACAATAAATAATATTTTGAATATATATATATATATAAAATTATATATATATATATATATATATATATTTTTGTAAGTGAAATTTTTTAGGTAAGTTACCCTCTATCTTGTAATGGATTTAGATATTTCTATCCATTATTTCCTATTTTTTTTGCTCAGTGTTATTTAAAAAAAAGGGGGAAAGGGTTGGGGGGCCCAAAAAATGTTAACCCCACTTTTATATAATTTTTTTTTTATATAATAACTTTTTTTCCCAAGTCAGTAATGTTCATAGCACTGCAGCATCCATTTTATATTTATTATCTCGATTTCTCTTTTTTTTCCCTTTTATTTGGGGGATTTTCCTGCTTTTATGTGTTTTTTCGAATGTTGGTTTTTTTTTGGATGGATTACTTTTTGGGGAAAAACCCATATATATATATATATATATATATAATATAGCATTTTTAAAAAAGAATTTGGAACCCTTTTTCAAATTTTCATTTTTTCAAAATATTTTCACGTTTGAATGTCTTATTCAGCCAACGCGGGGAAAAAATCATTAGTCTAATTCTTAGGAAAAGTATTATGCTCATCTCTTTTTATCAAACTTCAATTCATCACGAATTATTTCCTCAATTAATTATTCGTTAACGAAACGTAATCGCACGCCATGTTTTAAATTCATTTAGCGCCATCTGGTGATTGGTATGGAAAAGAGATTAAATTTCACAATAGAAATTTTCTAACGATCTTTCGTATTTCGAGAATTTTATATTTTACAACTGTAAACTAATATCTAACGAAACCTTATCGAAACATAACTTTGGGGTTTTTTTTTAAGTCATTTTGTTTTTCTTTAACGATTTCGGGTTACTGATACTTATCATTGGCTAAATTTTATTAAAAATGAGCCTTTAATGTTTTAATATCATGTTCTTTCCATTCCTTCCGATAAATTTATAGAAATATTTAGCCTGAAATTATTTTCTGAAAATATTTATTTTACAGTCACTGAAATAATTAGCGATTTCTTGGAAAAATTCTTCACTGTAGGTGCCGTTATTTCGGAGTATACCGCTCACATTTAAACAAAAAATGAGATCAAAACGTACGGGTGTGCGTTATACGCCGGTTGTAAAGAATATAGCTTTAAAATTAAATAAAAAATGGACATACGAATTAAATTTAGATAAATATATAAATTTTTGTTTATTTAAAGTTTTAAAAAACCTTAAAAATTTATTTTTGGGGAATTTTTTTATTTTGTTTTTCTTCCTTTATATCTTGACATACATCATCCAATTCTGTTCAACATTTTTACCCTAATTTTTTACTCTTTATTCATAAATAGTGGCAATGGTAGCCCCAGTGGTTAAAGGGAACGGACTCGTGTTGGGGTTCGAGCTTAAAAACCCCTGAAAACCCACCGGGGGGGAGCGATGCAGTTAAAAACTGTCGACAGATTAAATCCCCCCGTTGGTGGGATGTGGGAAATTAAAAAGGGGTGCCAGCTCCGGTGTGTCCTCGCCCCGGGGGTTGGGTCTCTTGCCAAGAAGTGGCCGAGGTAGCTGGTGGTATAGGTATCGGATCGTGGTTTTCCTTTTTCACGAGTTCGAGCCCAGTACCACTAAAGACCCCCGTGAAGGGGAGCGATGCACGGGGAAATCTGTCGAGAACTGAAAAGTCCTCCCCTTTGGTTTAAAAAAAAAAATATGCATTACAAATTTCGTGAAATACAATAATTATAGAAAAAAAAAAAAATATATTCTTCAAAATTGTTTGCAAAAACAAATTTTCCCTGCAGAACGGTAATAAGCGGCTAACCTGCACATCCTCGTCCTAGTCCTCACAGCCTAATATTATGATTTAAATTTTTTATTGATAATATAAGTGTTATAAAAGGGAAAAAATTGGTTCATTTCATTTATTTCTGAACATGTGGCATCTTCCCAGTATGGGGGCAGATGCCACGAAACATTTCCTTATTTCTGCAGTGTTATGGCCGTTTCTACATGCATCGTATGCGTAACTTTATGCTAACTTATTATATTGCTAATATTTTTTTAAAATAACAAGACGTTTATGAACTTTAAATATAGGAAAGGGAATATAAAATTTTTACCCCCCCCTTTTTAATGCTCACAAGATCGAAAAATAAGGCAATTAAAGACGTTTAAATTTCGAAAAATTTCAAAGCCACACTCAATGTCGGACCAGTCTCTTCACCAAATGGCTCAAAATTTGCCCATCGAACATTTTCTCTTAACAAACTGGCGTCTTCCCCCGAATTACCTTATATATTAATTTTGCATCATTTAAAGGTTCCTCTTAACATAAAAATAAACTGTATATAAAATATAACATTTTCTACAACAAAAATAAAGACAATAAAAATTGCATACGTATTATGTATTCTTAGACATATTTATTAAAATAAGAAATAGACAACGTACAATATAAATATTCCTCTTCAATTAGAGTTAAATAAGAAGATAAATAAAAATTTCAATGCGAACCTAGTGCTTGCACCGCGCGGCTTTCATATCGTAACATCAGGGGTATAAAGAGAAACTTACAATTTGACTCGATTATGAACATTCAGTTGTTAAGCCATTTCTCTGCGGACTCGAAATATTTTTCATATGGGGAAAGAATTTTTACTTAGATTTGTAGAACCAAAAGCGGAAAAAGCAGAGTACATGCATTTTTCCCTCTTCGAGCAATTATATCTCTCCAGCAATGGCATTCGAAAATTTACAAAATAGCTGTAAATTTATCTTTAGCATTATTTTTCAGATTTTTTCGTAATTCCTTAAATGTCCATAATTTTGAAGATGTTTGTCAAAAAGAAGGTCCATTACAAATTCTCAAATTCCAACCTCTCGAAAATTGATAAATTTGTAGAGTAGTGCAGACTGACACTGAGAATTGTACCGCGTGCTACATGTGCATGCCCTAGGTACATGTACACACGCATGCCCTAGGTTTCCGAATTCTGATCCAGGTTGTTAGATATGTTATCGTTAATGTGTGAAATCCATTATTTCATAGAATAAATAGGTATTTCATGTAAGTATTCTATATAATAACGATTACTTGATCGTTAAAGTACGAAATGCGACACTCGAAAGTTCTTCGAACAGGTTCTAGCTACTTTGAGAAGGATTTTTTTCGATTAGGCGGAATAAAACAACTGTACTCTAGAAATCAGTTCAGTATATGTCAGCGAGCATTAATTTCCATTGAAGAAGTTCCAAATATTGACACTACGCTTCGATCTGTTGCAACAGCTCAAAGTTGCGATATTGGACAAGGATTTAAAAAGTGCTCGTCTAAAAAAAAATGTGTAGTACTAAACAGTGTACTTGTTTCTAAAATAATAAGCAGTTCAATCCAAAGTGCCATCACAGCAATCCTTGCTCTAATAAATAATGAAAAGTAAAATAAAGGTATCTCATAAAATTTAAATTAATATTCTCTTACATTTTTGTTTTAAAAAGTTTACACAATGTTTTTATGAAGCAATAGTTTTTCTTCCCAGTATGCATTTTTGTTGATCATTTTTAAATATAATCACTCTTTGCAACATATTCTTTTTTCCCCTTTCTGTTGAACTAATTTTAGTAATATGAGCAACAATAAATTATATCATTTACAAAAGGGACAAAGTATATTTTTGTACAGATTTTAGCTATTTATGATCAATTAATTTATAAAATATCTTTGAAGATGGTTTATTTTTCACTTCAACGATCTGTCCTTAGTTAGGCCTAGTTATTACATGGAAAACTAGGTAAATATTACTAGGTAAAGCATGCAATTTTTCAACTCTTATATATACTTTAACTGACTTGTCTAGTTATTTCATGAAATACTTAGTAATTTTATGAAATAACTGAATTATACATTTTAACGGTAACAGATATACTAGATTTTTGCATCACTTATTAATTGCGACAGGTTTAATTTTGTTTCCATAGTTTTATTATCCACTCACACATTATTTCTAGACTTCAAATGATAAAAAAGCATTGCACATGTGCATTACAAGTTTATTTGTAAAAAATTTGCGTAATACGGCAAATATACCTAGAATTGTTTTTTAAAAAATGCAGTATCAGTGCATGTTATACCCGGAATACACGGTAAGTATTATGCTATAAGCCAGTGGTCTTTAAACTGTGTTACTAGTCAAAATGAAAATTCGAAAAGAAAATTTTAAAGGTGTATGCAAAATAGATTCAGTAAGAAAATAAAAGGAAATTAAAGCGGGTTTTTTTTTTTTTCTTTTTTTTTATTTGTACTACCTAGATTATGAATATTTTGTTGCTCGTGATCCTAGGTGCCAAAAATAAATTTATACTCCTTAGCGCAATATTTTGCAAAGCAAAAATGAGATGGAATGGAATTAATTGGTTTTAAATGACAATGTTTAAAGTTATACAATAAAGTACCTTTTTGCATCTGTAAAATAAAGAAAAGAAAAAAATAGAAAGGGATAAAACGCCTACAAAAGCACATTTTCAAAAAAAGAATCTCTATCCCCTGTAAAATGATATTTTCCAGAGGAAAAAAAACCAAGCATGAATGGATAAATCAGAAAGCTTGTCAATAAAGGAAATGGAACAATTTATCTACATGCCAACAGATTCTACATTAAAATCTAAATTTAAACAGGAACAGCCCCTAAATTTTAGATAGAAAATTTGCAGAATACACATAAGTTTCTTTCCCAGTTATAAACATTTAAAGTCATTCTGAACAATGCTTTAAAGTGAAAAATATTTTCGAACGCATGCGCGTATATGGGGCTACAAAAACAAAATATAGATACAAATTAAAGCTGAATATGAAATAGTACTACAAATAGAAAAAAAACCACATATTTGAGTTACTAAATACTATGCAAAGATAGATGACACCTGAAGACGAATGAAAATTATTAATGAGTAAATTACATTAATATTATTAAAAAAAAATTAATAAAAAACACGGTATTTTTCTTCAGTTGTCTTTAGTGAAAATACCTATAACATGCTATTCTTTACTTTTTAACATTATTTCATGATATGTTCTTCTAATGCTTGAATGGGGTTTTCCAGAAAGGTTCCGGGAGTTGAAAAAGTTTGAAGACCACTGCTATAAGACTATTTAGAACGGATTATTGAAATAGTAAGCAAATAAAACCTATTTCCGGAAAAATTTTTGAGGGGTATTAAAAGTATCTATTTGGAATTTTTAAAAATCTGCCATCTTAAAATTAAAAAGTTAACGGATTTCCGTCGGTAGATACCAAATAAAAAAATACGTTAAAAATAAAATTTTTGCCCGGAAACTTAAAATTTTTATTTTTGTAGCTTTCCCATTGATCATTTAATGGTTATCTATATAAGATGTAAAAACTAATCTACAGTATGTTTATTTGCTTTATAACTATTCAAAAGGAAACATTTAGAACAAAAGCTCATCCTAGCTCTATGAATGAAAAAAACACATCTTTTTAACATATTTATTTCAATAAAGCTGCGCACAAAACATTTTTTCAACACCTATCAGTTTTATTTACTCGATACCTGGGGAAGTTAATGTTGGAACTCTTCAGTATTCCGAAGGTTTCATAGTGGATAATTTATCAACGCTTAAAAGAACATTTTTAACCGGTACACGAACAATTATTTTCAACTCGACCAACCTACGACAGTTTTCCATCCGTAAAACTCTCACGAACTCAACTCAGTCATCTGGCTTTGACGTCAAAAGTAAATATCTGACGCAACTGCTAAGGAAATATTCGGTTTTGTTTCATTGAAACAAAATGCTATTAAGTGTGTAAATGATTTCTAATGTATGTTATATTTTATTTTGAAGATTGTTAAAGAAAATTTTGCGATACTTAATTAGGGATTATCCGTTTGATACTTTAAAAATACTGAAAATATTTCCTACTATTCAAGATATTTACACTTCTTCATCGGATTCACACCCCAAAAAGTATTTTACAATAACAAAAATGAAAATAATGTGATAAGGGGCTGTTTTAAATAATTTTTTCAAAACAAAAGTCTTTTTTTTTTCAAAATTTTAGAAAGGAATTGGAATTCTGGTGTATAGATGAAGGGAAAAATAAAATAAAAAATTAATTTATATGTGCTAAGTACTGCCACAGTAGAATAAAGTTTCGGTATTTGTTATTTTTGTTACAATGGTAAAAAGTCAAAGTAATTTTTGCTTTAAAAAAAACATGTATTTTAGTATTTTTTTTTATCATTTCTTGCGATAAGAGGATAAGTACTATGTAGTAACAAAAAAACAAATAAATAAATAAATATCTGGTGAATTTAATAGCTTCTTTACAAATAAATTTTCCAAAAAGAAAAAAAAATCTGCTGCCGAAATGACACTATACGCTAAGGTGGAAAACTGGAAAAGTTTGAACCCGGACCGCGCAATTGGTCTGTTCGGGGAGAGGGAAAGAGAGAGAAAGCTGGAATTATAAAATGTTGTAATGTGTACACTAAATTACTCCTTACGCAGAACCCATTTCAATCATCGTTTTGGGTTATTTATAATGTATAAAAATAATTTATTTTGAGTCTAAAATCATTAAACCCAAATTAATTATTTCCATTTTCTTGTAAATTCACCCCTTTTTCGACAATGCTAAATTTTGAAATTAGGAGAAAAATAACTTTAAGAATTAATCTCCATACCTTAGAACAGGGGTGTCCAACCCAAATGACCTTGCGGGCCACTTCAGAAAAACATAATAATCTCGCGGGAAGCACATAAAAATATGTACCTTTATATCAGATTTGGAAACAAAAAACTTGTATTGCAGTGAAAATTTAAAACAAAATAAATTATTACTATTGTTTTCATTATTTTTCATGTATTCAAATATAGATATTATAATAATGTTCATATAATATAAAAATGAAAAGAACAAATAATGTTTAAAATGTTACAGTTCCATTTTTTTTGAAAAAAAACGGGGGTTCCTTTTGAATTGATCTTTCGTTACTCATTGTGGAAATTTGATTGTGCTGTCATTCGCGCAAACGATTAAGTATACATAGCCCTTTACCTTAACCATCCTGAATACTTTTTTTAAACTTTAAAAAATATCTTTTGACTGTCTTTTTGTTTTAGGGGACTCTTTAAAAAGGAAAAGGGGGGCAGAAACGAAAGCCGCACACCCCAGAGAATCATGTACCATCCAAAAAATAAAAAGGGTATGCATAATGCAATTTTGGAATGATTGTTTAAATTTTCTACAGTAAAAACAAATGTAACTGTTTGATAAAAAAATAAATCCCATTTTAATCTAAAAAGGGCATTTCTTTTATTATCAAAAAGGATTTATTTTTAAAAAATTTAACGGGGAACAACAAATACATTTAGATGTATATATAATATATATATATATATATATATATATATATATATATATATATATATATATAAACCCCCCAGATAAAAATTTTAAAATGAAAAAAATTTAAAAAAAATGATATTTTTAAATTTTTTTAAAAAAAAAAGTGGGGTTTTTAATTTTTGACTGGGGTGCCACATGCGGCCCGGTTGGCCCCTGTTAACCCCCCCTTTTGAAAAATTTTTGCATAGGTAAATTCCCAAAAAGTAATAATTTTTTACATATAATTCCTTTAAAACTCTCCGATTTGCTTCACAGTGTGACGTTAATATTCTCTCACTCATAATCGCAATTCGTCCTAATGTATAGTTAGTTTTCAGAAACACAGCTAACTTCCGTTACCAGACAAGACATGGACAAATACTACTCAGTATTCCTATGATTCAGTCGTTGTAGTTTATGTATTAATTAAAGGCTTTTTTTTGTATCAGATAGGACTACATAGTACAATGGTTAAGGTATTTGAATACGTTCGGAACAGTGATTCTGCAAAAGCGTATAAATGTATAATATTTAGGATATTTAGTGTCACTTAGATTAGAAAATTATTGATCAGTCGTACTGGTAACTTCGTTTCTTCTAGCTCGAAAATGTCAAAACGTAAGTACTTGAGCATCAAAGAAAGAATGTAATACTTCAGAAAGTGGATACAGGCGTCAAGAAACTTTTCTTGTATTTTTATTATTATTATTATTATAGATAAGATGTATAAAGTAAGTATATATTAATTTACACAAAGGTGTTAATAATTACTTTCCTAATATATAGTGTTTATGAATTTAAAACTTGTTTTATGTAGTTTATAAAAAAAATTGAAAGATGAACCTCTATATGACGAATTTTCCATATAACGAACTTTTTTCCGGGATTTAGCTACTTCGTTATATAGAGATCCGACTGTATATATATATAAGGAATCTTGTGGGAGACAAAAATGTTTGAGCCGGTACACTACTTTGTTAGATTTTATGAACCTTCTACATCAAATAACTTCGACTTGCGATTTTGCATTTCTGTTTTCTAGGATTTTATTTAAGGTATCCGACTACATTCGGAACTGTTATTTTAAAAAAGCGCATACATGGATAATTTTCATGATATTTAGTGTCACTCAGATTAGAATACATGCATAAAATTGTTTTGACAAAAAAGAATTATTTAAATACAATACAATACAATATTTTGGCAAAAAATTAACTTAGAATACTCTTTTTCCAAAATGTTCTCCTTTTGTGAAGACCTCTGTACAGAGGCTTAACTAGAATTTTTGAAATATATAACTTAGAAGTGGGTTTATCCATGTTTTACGAAAACAGAGGGGAGAAGTTTAAAAAAAACGCCGATAATTATTTCAATGGGTGGTAACTCTGAAAATAATGTGAATTTTTCAAAAATTATAGTTGAGCCTCTGTACAGTGGTCTGAGCTATATACAGACAAAATATTATTATAGTGGAAGCATTTCTCACAAAAGGAGAACATTTTGAAAAAAGGTTATTCAAAGTTAATTTTTTGCCGAAATATTGTATTTAAATAATTTTTTTTTTATCAAAATGTCCTTAAAACCATTTTATACATGTATTCTAATCTAAGTGACACTAAATATCATGCAAATTATCCTGTTATGTGCTTTCTTAAAATCACGGTTCCGAACGTAGTCGGATACCTTAAGTATTATTTGTGTTCTGTAGGAATTTCCAGAGACATAGCTCAGGGGACAAAAGGAATGTGCATATTCATGCATAATAATTGTTATTCCTTCATTAGCGAGCTTCCTGTGTTTTTATCACGAGTATAACAAAATAATTCTCCCAAGGAAATTTGGTTCATAATGTTGGAAAGACCGACTTTTAAATAGGCTAATTTAAAGATAATTTAGTCTGTGTGTATTGGAAAGGGTTTATATCGGGCGTCGGCAAACTATGGCACGTGGTACAGTTCTCAAGGGCACTTTGCACCACTCCACAAATTTCTCATTTTTAAGTGCATGGAAGCTGATAATTTTGAAATGGAACTTGCATAGTTTTGAATGGAGTCCCTTTGCGTGCGCCACTAATTAGAACCTAACATTTTTTTCGTTGGTGCTGGGTTATATATATGTAAGGTTGTGGCCGAGATGTCTTAATTTGTCGAGTGTTAGTAGGGTTGCAGGAAAAACAACAGTGAACGTTCATCTTTTTTATTGTGACGCACACATCAAAAGCTTAGGACAAAATTGCGGTACATTTTCACGCTGACGAGACAAACTTGCAACGATTACAAAGCAAAGCGGACAAAGAGACAAGCAGCAGCGACATGTTTGGGAACAAAACATAAAAACAAAGAGAGCGACCACACAAGATTTTCGGTTCTTATACCGGCAGTGGCAAGCGCGTGACTATTATGTAATAGTAGTTATAATTGGATGAAATGGGCGGGACAGGGATTTCGGAAACTAGTTGATTACGATTAAAGTATTATTTTTAAACCAAAGAATTAAAGCTTGTATAAATATTAGGAAAAAGAGTTAACAAAAGGATGCTAGAGGGAATTATATATATATATATATATATATATATATATATATATATATATATCCAGGTCCAAACAAATACAAACTTTTTACACTTCCCTTTTGGAAATTCTATAGCAAGAACTACACCAAAAATATTCCACAGCTAACAATACTATTAGCAACTTATTGCGCACTAGTTAATTGGAAATTTTAAAATACTAATTAAAAGATGTTTCATAATCTTTTTCATTTGTGACTCGAAAGAGTTCTTTTGTCAACTTTATGCAGAGAAGAAAATAATGTGTCGTTTGTATCCTGTTGCATAAAGTATGTTTTCAGTTTCCAAACAATGTAAAGAATTGGAAAATGTAACAGTTTCAAAAAGATTTTCATTATTAATTTCTGCATCACAATCACTATTCACTGACTCCGACAAATTAACAATTTCCTCTACTTCAGGTGCGCAGATAGGCAGTCCGTCATCCCAAATGTAACATAATCGTTAAAATCTTAAAATATCCCTAGCGTTGTGGAGTTGGCTGAGATAAGAAGGGAGTTTCCTGTCCTATTCAAAACTCACACGAAAGGTTGCAACCATGAGTCATCTGCACCCTTCCCCATCAAAATTCGCTACATATACATGAAAAATATTTTTTCCATTCCGGATAAAAAGTACAATTTGAAAAAAAAATCCAATTTTTTTTTTATGTCAAACTAATAAAAAAAATTCTAATTGAAATAATTCGTTAATTCGGGGTTTATATTCGTTAAATAGGGGTTTTTGCCTTCTTTTTAATCGGGAAAAGAGAAATATTCGTTAAATCGGAGTCCGACTATATATATATATATAGTCGACTATATATATATATATATATATATATATATATATATAATTCATCCAAGTATATTTACTTTGTAATATATTTCTATTTGATATTATCTATTCTTAACTTTGTTCATTATTTTATTTAAAACTTCCTTTGTTTAGTTTATTTTTAAAAAAGCTTTGTCGTTTGTTTAATTGCAAAATAACTATCCAGGTGGTCCCACGGTTTTTCCTTCTCGTGTAGTCGTTTCAATCCTTCACGTCATTTCGCGTGGGATCTTATCGTAGAAGGTTGAATTTTCGATTTCCAGTTTTTATTTTACATGTAAGTTTTTATTCTAATTTTTTCTAAATAAATTTTTATTATTATTCCTCTCCTTGAGAGATTCATTATTGTTCTCTGTTCTTAATTTCATTTTAATATATTATCATGTCTTTCTTTCACGTGCTGTATTAGGCTTAACTTTTCAACTTGGGTGTTTGTTTTTTTATCCCTATTATGTCGAAAATTTCTGCTGTACGGGAAATGTTGGATCCATAAAGCATTGCTAACCTGAATTCAATGGCCTAATTCAGCGACAGCCTTAGAAATCATAATAGGTCTCCAGTTTAGTCCAAAGACTTTTTTGTATCTACATTTGTTGTGTCTGGGAAATTCCAATTTCTTCCTGTTTTAGCACTGTAGGTTCTAGTACTTCTTCAGTTTTATTTTATTTTACTATATATATAATATTTTATATATATTATCCTTTTCATGCTTCTTCTTATGTAATTATTGTACAGTGTCCCAGTGGCGTAGCTGAGAATATTAAGGCCCCTCCCTGAAAGTCAAATTTTGCCCCCAAACCGTACTTGGCGTCAGTCAGGCTTTGGGGCCCCCTCTATGCAGGGGTGTACGTTAAGTCACTGATGTGTTCTATATATTGCACTATTACAGTATTTTAATTCTGAATCTCTGCATGCCATAAAGATGCTTCTCTCTGTACTGCCAGCTGCATTAGAAACAAAACTAAAAAAAAAACTATTTTTAATTTATTTTAACCTTTTAACTGGTTTAACAATAAAAGTCTTAATTTGTATTGTGAAGGAAGTAACACACATAACTGGGCATAAATGTGTTTATTTGAAGAAAAAATTCATACTCTCTCTTTCTGGGATCGTAGCTAACGGCTCACATGCTTCTTTCAAAGTAAAACTTGCGAAATATTACTCAAAATATTTTACTGCGTAATTTAAACTAAATTTTACTTTATTTGCAGATGTATAATGTGTTACTTTAATGTCTGAGTAAAATGCCAAACCATTATACCCAAATCTGAGAGATTTATATAAATTTGGATTTTAGAACACGTTACATAAAATGTAGCAATTAAATGACGTGTGAACTATCATAAATTATTAAATATAAAAAACAGAACAATTTTTTTAAAAAAAATCCGCATGATAGTTAACATTTGAAACACTGAAACCTCAAAGTGCTTAAAATAAATACTCTTTACACGATTAAAACTCACGTAGATCGTAAAATTTAATATCCACAAAGAATAACAGCAACACACTGCTATAACTTTACATCACAGACGCTACCCGATCAAAAATGGTTAGGTTCTCCCATTAACAACTCAAACACATAATCAACATTCAAATACGCGCTCATTTTCTTGTTAGAATCGGTTTGGATGGTTTTTGTGGAATTTAGTCGTGGGCTTCGCAGCAATTACGAGTGGTGAGAGAAAAAGAAAATAACTACTAGTGAAATGCAAATGGGAGAAGCGATTTTTACAGCGTCATTTCGAGTATTGCGTCGTTTGTTTTTGATATTTTTTAAAAAATAATAACCTACAACTATTATATAAGAGTACTTCATATTGTTAGGTAAAGAATCTACGCCCTTGTAATAATCGTTAATGTCGGGAGTTTTAAGCGGTGAATTTTATCGCCTCATCATTCAAAATATAAGTTATTAATGGTAGTTGGTAACAATGTTGGGGAATATAATAAGATGCACAGAATAGATTTTTAACTCTATTTCGTTTTCTCTATTTAATAAATAACTGATTTGTATCCACGTCTTTCTGTTAAATTACAGCTATTACGTTCTATATGTATGTTTTTAAATTTTGTTTTAGGTTGGGCTTTGAAATTTGGTTTTTTATATATACTTGTATTTATCTATATTTCAAAATATAAAAAAATTGTGCCACCCATAGGGACAAGACCATAGAGTCTTAAGCTTTTTGAGACCCTGGGCCCCTATCCAAAAATAGGCCCAACCTGAGATTTTTTAAAGTAGACAGCATATAGCCTGCATTGTCAAATACTCGTTCAAACGGTAATTTGAAACAAATGTGCACGCCTCACAATCTCAAAACCCAGGCACAAACCGGCTCGACCGATGGCCGCATATCGACTAAATGAGTTGAGTGATTGTTTTTGATATTACGCTAGGCCTAGACCAGTGGCGTAATTGTACACCCCCGCATTGCAGGGGGCCCAGGGACTCTAAGGGGCCCAAGGCTTGACTGACAATAAGTACGTATTTGGGCTTGGGGCCCAAAACCTGAGTTTGCAGAGAGGGGGGTCCTAATATTCTCGGTTACGCCACTGGTTTAGACATGGACAACGGTCACCACATAATAATACAGTCTTACCACTTTAACCAATTGACGTGCATTTTGAAATCCCCTGTTTTTTGGAGATTATGTACGGGAATAATATTTGACCATTAAAATTGTCCGGATAGTGATCTCATTAGACGAGAGTCGAGAACGAAACGAGGCCCCTATCGAGGGTGAGGCCTAGGCCTGGGCCAAGTTGGCCCATGCCTTAAGACGTCCCTGGCCACCCATCCAGTATAGTGGTTAGTGACGCTGACTGCTCTGCCGTAGGGCCTGGGTTCGAATCATGGAGACGTCATGAATGTTTTAAAGGGGACACAGTACGATTCAATTGACCAAATCGGTCAAAAAATAAAATTTAATTTTTTTTACTTAAATTATTTTTTGCATACTTTTCTATAACCTCACAAAATTTGAAAGCTCTGAACTTAAAAAACATGGAACTATGATAACTTTCACGTTCATTTTTATTCACATTCCTATGGCAAATCAAAACTTTAAGCTGACTTATCTCAGAAAGATAAAATAACTATTTTGTCTTCATTTAAAATACTAAGGCTTTTTTTCTATTGAGCCTAATGCTTTGAAATTTTGTTACCTCTTGCTAATAGTACATGTAACAAAAGTTGATATGCATTTTTGAATCAAAGCAATATTTATTTTTTAAAAAATAATTGAACTCAGAATTTATACATTTTTTAAGGAATTTTCAATAAGCATTCATAAAAAGAAGTATTGTACGAATACCAATAATGTTAACGCAAAACCCATACCAACTTTTATTATGCGTAGTTTGACGTACTTGTAAATCAAATTTCATGCGTGTACGTAAATTTTTGTAGGAGGAGTAGCATTTCAAAATCTTTTCACAAATTTTAAGTTTTTTTCTTAAAAAATTTTATGGCTAGCTTTTTATGAAATTTTGACCGCAAAATCTGTTTAACATAGTATACATACATAGGGAGGCAACCAAAAAAATTTTAAAAATCCTTAAATTCAAAATTTTTGTGTAAATTGTACCATGTCCCCTTAAATACTTTCAATTAAAAAAAGTTTAGTGACAAAAATTAAAAAAATAATAATTAAAAAAAAGTAAAATAGGAGTTTTAATATTTTGATCCATTTCCACATTTTAAATTTTCTGTTATCTTGGTCTTAAAGCATCTCCCCCATCAATTCTCATGTTGCAGCCCGCGTGAAATAGCCATCATATGTATGCGGCCCGGCAGAATAAAAGGTTCCGTGTGTATAGCGGACGTGGTTAGAGAGGACACATAACATTTCGTGGTCTGAGCGGACACTTTGAAACTAATCGTGGTTTGAGCGGACACATTTTTTCCCCATCTTAGAACAGATTCAATTTCCAAATTACAAGGATAAATACATTTTTGCCAATCAAATTTAATTATTTATATTAACCCTTAGCTTCGCACTGTTGCATTTTTGTAACATATGATTTATTTTAATTTAACACACTGAATATTTTTTATTAACCTACAAATCGCTTATCTGAGAAAAAAGAGATTACTGCAACGCAATACAAGCTAATTTTGTCACTAGATATGGAAATATATTTTTTCCAGAAATCACAACAATTATAAAATTCTCTGATGCCTCAAGAACTGTGTTTTTGACATAAAAAGAATCCGTTATATTTTATGCTTCCTCTTGTTCATTGACGAAATAAACGACCAGGTAAGAAATTTAAACATTTTATGATGAATAATAAAATCCTCATATAAAAAAGTTTTGTAATTTACAGCACTACTGCGCAATGTTGCACTTCTGCAATAAACAAAAAAATGACTGAAATTCAATTTAAAACTGCTTAATTTTTTTTTTCATATTTTTCCCTTTTATTATTACTTGAGAACTAGCTGATATAATGTTTTCATAGAAATTTAAATAAACTATAGTTTTAAAAAAAAACTAAAAAACACGCTTTTATAGGAATCGAACTAAAAAGTAAAAGTATAATTCTTAAAATAAGAATAAAATGATTAACGAGAAAATTAATGTCATTGGGATAAAAGCGTGGGTGCTCCATATAAATTGTTATAATTTCTTACTAGTTCTGTTCCGAAATGCCGAGTTAGTGTAAAAATGTAGTACAAAGCATACCCCACGCTCTTACCACAATGACAATTAATTTTCTCGTTAATCATTTTATTCTTATTTTAAGAATTATTTTTTTACTTTTTAGTTCGATTCACTATAAAAGCGTGTTTTTAAGTTGTTTTTTTTTAACTATAGTTTATTTTTCATTTTGTAGTTCGATCTACAATAAAAGCCTGTTTTTTGGTTTTTAAAACTATCATTTATTCTTTGTTTTATTTATCCTGGATTTTGATATTTAGACCCGCAATTATGTGGCTCCTGGAATTAGTCTTGCTCTTCAATGGATATTAATTAATGGGTCTTGTGACGAAGCATATCTCTTCCCCTATTTTCCAACAGATCCCTTGCCGACAGAAGCTGCGAAAATTCCAGGAATTTCCCTAATTGTTGGGAAGGAATTTCGTAGCTGGGTGGTCGAGTTTCGGCACCTTTTTTGCCCAGCTGACCGGACTGTCAAAAAGAGGCGCCTTATCATTGTGTGTTCATTTTCCCAGAACTCGGTGACGCCGTCGCGTCGGAGAACATACAACTGTACACCCAGCCTTGGCGTCTCTTTGGGGCTAGCGGAAACGAGACCACATTTAGCGCGGCAGAGGGGTACGACGATCAAGGGAGCCGAGACCAGAAGGCGGCAGCAGGAGGATGGGGACTGAGGCCGACAAAGAGATGAGCAGTGGCTGACTAGGAGAAAGAGATGATATAAAACGGGCGAGAGAGTCCGGACGGAAAAAAAGACTGGATCTTTGAAGGGAGTGGTTCGGCCGTCCCTTGAGTGATAGGAAGAGCGATAACGAGCCCGCGAAGTACAGCGGTCTCCTGGCTTGAAAGATCGAGGAAACGGGAGAGAGTACGGAAGAGACCCGAAGTGGTTACGGACCAGCCCGCGAAGAACGGCGGTCTCCTGGCTTGGAAAATCCAGGAACGGAAGAGAGTGCGAAAGAGACTCAAAATTGATATTGAACTGTAATTAGAATATACCCTTTTATTTATTATTTTGATGATTTTCATGTTGAAATAAATAGTTAACCCATAGCTGAGAGAAGTCATTACAGTCTGAAGGGTACTTATTCTCTCCGTTTACGGGGCCTCGGATGAGCCCCCTATCGTTGTACTTCAAAAGATTCCGTCTCTATAGATACAGGTCTTAACTCATAAAAGTGTGTTAAGAAGAAATATTAAATATCAATCGTATTATCACCTTTTAAACGTATTGCGAAATGTTAATTCGTATCATCACTTCTAAACATATTGCTTTATCACAATAAAAAAATATTAACAGTTAGAACAAAAATTTTTATTCCCGTTTGCGGTTTTAGGGTTCCACCTTAATCTTTTAGGCGCTAAATCTAAAATTAGTCGCCAAATCTAGAAATGGCATATGGAATTAGTCACCAAATCAGAAAATGGTTTATGCAATTAGTCGCCAAATCTGGAAACGATTTAATGAATTAGTCGCCAAATCTAGAAATCCTTATAATCCTTAATAATTAAGATCCTAATCAGGACAATGAAACAAAATTATGAAATTATTTTACTGTCATCGGTTCTTGACAAGTGTGCGAAATTTCGAATTAATCTGACCTTTCAAAGTGGGTAAAAATCGAGTTCAAAGATTCCATTACATGCAAGTGAAACTTACAAAAACGTGTTAAAAACTGCGAAGTTAAGGGTTAAATTGTTAAGATATTATAGTGCGAATACATTTTGAACATTACGGAATGTAATAAAAAATAAAAACTTTCAGAGAAATACTTATAAATTTATAGTAAGTAACAGTGTAATATGAAGGGTAAGAACGAATTTCAGGAATTTTGTGGAAAACTGTATTTTAGAGTCAAATAAATATTAGAACAGGTGCAACTGACATAAAATTAATTAGTTTCATTACTGTAAGTAAAAATAAATACTAGAAGTAAAATACAAGATACAAGTAAATAAAATAAATCAATTTTATGGTAATTGCACATGTTCTAATATTTATTTTACTCTAACAAGGGAGGACGATCAGGAAATTCATTTGGGATCGAGACTTGGTAATAGTAGTATCTTTTTAGGTGTTAACCCTCAATGTAATTCCGTCGAATGGCCAGTCAATTCGGAGAAATCAGCCTTCGAAATTCAGCTTAGCTTTATACAATAAATTTTAATTTTCCGCAACGAGTTCGTAGCTTGATTGGTAAATCGTCTGCTTTCTATGCTGGAGGTTAGGGTTCGATTCCACGCGATCAATTTTTTTTCTTCAATTCATTTAATTATTTTTTTAAATTAAATTAATTTATTTATGAAAGGTTTATTAAATATTAAATGATATTTTGTGTAATTATTTTGAATTTTACAAAATAAAAAAAAATTAAAATATATAACTTAAATTTTTTACTAGTAAAATTATTAAAAATTATTATTAATTAAAAATATTTAAAATTATTATTAATTTAAAATATTTAAAACTACTATTAATTTAAAATATTATTAATAATTAAAATTAGTAAATTAATTATTATCTATTAAAATTAATTAATTAATCACTATTTATTATAACTAATTAATTATTATTAAGCATTAGTATATATTAATAAGAAATATTATTAATTTATAATTAAAATTATTATATATATATAATTTATAATTAAAATTATTATATATATAATTTATAATTCAAATTATTAATTTATTATTAAAATTATTGTTTATTATTAAAATTATGATTTATTACTGAAATTATTATTAATTTGTCATAGAAATTATTTAAATAAATTTATTAAAATTATTTAAAAATAAACTTTTTGAAATTAAATAAATTTATTTGAAAAGGACTTATTAAATATTTTATAAAATTGTAAAATAATTAATTTAATAACATATAAAAAAGACATATTTTTTATTATATTAATTGTAAAATAATTAAGTTAATAATAATAATATATTTTATAACTGATTTTATATTATATATAATATTTTATTTATAGTATATTGTACTTCACATAATAAAACTATTTGCAACTAATTTTTTGTAAAATATCATTTAATATTTATTGTATATTTTATTATAAATATATTTATTAATATAAAATATATTTATAAAATTTAATATAATTATTTATATAATCAAAATAATTTTTTATTTTTAAAAATACAAAATAATTACAAAAATATCATTTAATATTTAAAAAAACCTTTCATAAATAAATTTATTTAATTAAAAATAATTAAATGAATTGAAAAAAAAAAACGGATCGTGGAATCGAACCGTAACCTCCAGCATAGAAAGCAGACGATTTACCAATCAAGCTACGAACTCGTTGCGGAAAATTAAAATTTAATTGTATAAAGCTAAGCATGAATTTCGAAGGCTGATTTCTCCGAATTGACTGGCCATTCGAAGGAATTACATTGAGGGTGAACACCTCAAAAAGTACTACTATTACACAAGTCTCGATCCCAAATGAATTTCCTTGTCGTGCCCTCTCCTTGTAAAATACAGAATCCCTGAAATTTGTTTATACCCTTTTATTTTATACTGTTACTTACTATTAATTTTAAACATTTCTCTGAAAGTTTTTATTTTTTATTACATTTTGTTATATTTAATATGTATTCGCTCTATTATATCTTAACAATTTAATATAAATAATTAAATTTGATTGGCAAAAAAGTATTATCCTTGTAATTGATAATCGAATCTGTTCTAAGATGGAGGCAAAAATGTGTCCGCTAAAACCACAAAATGTTATGTGTCCGCTCTAACCACGTCCTCTGTACCAAACCACCAGGGAAAAAAAAGGGTTTAGGACCCCCAAATTTGACAAATGTATACTCATATATAGAAACAAAATTTACTACCTCAAATGAGAATAAAATCTAAATATGCACTTCGCGTTTAACTTTCTAAGTATAATAATGTCACAACCACACATCATCACATACACGAATATCTCAATAAAGTTAACGACTTGCGCAATGTTAAAACAAGCGAAATATTCTATTTATTGACATAAAACTCAGCGAGTAACCACTTAAAACCACATTTTATGAATAATAATGAGACTTTTAATGACCTCTTCAAATGTAAATAAAACCATAACATAAAAGATGTTGGCGCATTTCATTTTGGGAGCTTATTTAGAAGACGGATTCACATATTGCTCTATCTATTCTCTTTAAAAAAAGAATGTAGTAATAATTTGGCAGCTCTGGGTTACGACACTAATTATAGGTTCTAAATTAGCGCATGCGCAATAGAAGGAGCCACACTTTTAGAAAATAGGGAGGGTATCAAAGAAAAAAAACTTGTTATAAACAAAAACAAAGCATGAAAGAGGTGCGGTCGCACTTGAAAGAACCAGATTCAACCAGATTGCAAGCCTGAGGGCCCGATCAGTGTCACACCTGTCGCTTCATTTCGTCACCCCGTTCGTCACACGGGGCCCCAACCCAGTGTACCTCACAGGCCCCTCGCCCACACACAAGGAAGGGAACCCCGAGTCATGACGGGGCCTAATCCGCAATTTGTCGCCGCTATGGACAAAAATTTCAACCGGTGTCTCGTTTGAGAGACGGCTGTAGGAATTTTTTTGTTAGGAAAATTCCCTTTAGTAATTCTCTCTCTGGGTGTCGGACTCGGAAAATAATACACGTGGAAGAATTTAGAATTAAAAAAAAAAAAAAGAAAATCGTGCAAATAAATCTTGTTTGGAGTGCATGTAAGAATGGAATGTAGAAAATGGTAAATCAAAAAAAAAAAAAAGATGTTATTGACTTTAAAAAAGGCTGTGTCATGTTCCTGGAATATTCACCTTTGTTTACATTGTGAACCACATTTTGTTTCGGGAAATTCTTTAATTATCTGCGAAAAATATTTTATGCGATGATAAATGCTAAATTATCTCGTTTTTTTACCCTAAAATGGCAATGCAACGGATTGGAAAATATGCATGGTATGTTTATTTATCTTTAAAATTAGAGCTCTCCTCTTTTTCACACGCACTCGAAATGATAAGCGAAATTATGAAACTACAGAAATTTCAAAGTTTTTGTGTAAAAAATAAGCCTGTTAACGGATTTTTTTTTAATTTGAAAATAAAATGTAAATTTTTTGTTCTTGCTTTAAGCTAAATGTAATTTATAAAACAATTGCATTGAGAATTTCAAAAAGTACAGAGAAAATTTCTCTAATTATTTACATTTCTCTTCAAGTCCACATTTCGTAAGTCAATCTAATGTTTTACTCCCAAATGTACTTAATTAACGAATTATTTGTCAATGAATTGGTATTTAAATCGGAAATAAAATTTTACTTCTAGATCTAAATATTAAAGCAAAGCATCATATACATTTCATTCTTTGTCATGAAAATCTTCGAATATTAATAATTTGTCTATATTTAATAGTAAAAATATTTAAACTAATAGTTTTCAGTACACTGTATTAAATAATATTTCATATTAAATAATCTTTAAATAAATTATCTCGATAAATCACTGATATAATAAAGGAATTCTTGCATAGTAAGGAAAAAGCATACATGCATCAACAAAAACTAATTTTCACAGCGCTTTTAATAAAAAAAAAATTTATATTTACAATCGCGAAGTACGCGAAATGTTAATTATATTTTAAGGGGAGTTGGAAACCTCTCTCTCTCTCTCTCTCTCTCTCTACTGACAATGTTAAATTGGCTGTTTTCGATGTAGCTTTCTCAAAGTCTGTTATATGTACATGCTTGAAATTTTTCATACAATTAAAGTATACATTTCCCATTATACTGAAATGAGGTGTTAGTTAATTTTGAATTTTTTCATAATTTATAAAATATTTTATAAAACAGTGAAATTTAACCCATTTTTCACACAAAAAAAATTTGTAAAAAATGAATTTTAGTGTATTTTTTTTACAAAAAGCTCATTTCAATATATATTAGCCATCATTATAAATATATCAAAAAAATTACATACCTGTGAACAGTAGTTTCTAAGGAAAGGGTACATCGAACATCAAAATTTAAAATTTTGGGGGTAAATTGATTTTAAGGGTTAGAAGGGGCTTCTAATCGGCTAGGAAAAAATAAAAAGTTAAAGGCTCAATTTACAAATAAAAAAAAAATGGGTTTATATCGGACTTTTAAATTTTGGAAAAACGAAGTGCTTTGTTTCATTTTCGCCACCGGGCGTGACCCATTTTCAAAAATTTTTTTTTTTTAAAAAATACGTTTTAAGGGTTTCCCTAGTTACCCTAGATTTTAAAAAGTAAAATTATTTTTAAAAAGGTTTAAAAAATCTAAACAAATTGAAAATGAAAAAATGTCAAACTGTAAAAAAAATAAGATTTTGGCTTTCCCCCCTTTTAATGATTTAATCTTAATTTTTTCTGTTTTTTTCTTTTTTCCTTAAAAATTTTTCCCTTTTGTATTAAGGTATCCGACTATACGTTCGGGAAACCCTGATTTTTTAAAAAAACGTATAAATCAGGGTGGCAAACCTTTTTTGGGGAAAAAGGTGCCACTTCTCCAAACTTTTCCCAACAAATAGAAAAAGGGGAAAAGGGAAAAAAATTTTCCCACAGCCTTATTATGGAATTTTTTTGCAAAAAAGCACATTTTTACGCAAAATCTGAGTAATTGGGAAAATTTAAAAAAGATATAATTGAATAAACAAAAGAACGAACGTAAAAATTTTTTTTAAATTTTTTTTCCCCGGTTTTGTCAGGTTAGGAATAAAATAAAAAGAGTTACCACAAAAAATTTAATTCTAAGTAATTATTAAACAGTAGTAGTTTCTTAATGTAGTTTTTCAATTTGTAGTTTTTTGCTGGGTCATCCATTGGATTAGTTCCGAAGAGGCCCCAAATTTCGATTGTTTTAGGTGTCTCGTTTATCATTTTTCTCAAAAATCGATAAAAAAAGCAAAGTGTGCTCACAAAAAAAATATATGATTAAGGTATCCGAAAGTTCGAAACCGAAATTTTTAAAAAAACGCATAAATGGATAATTTTCCTGATATTTAGTGTCTTTTAGATTGGAATAATGTATAAAATTGTTTTGGACATTATGAAAAAAAAAATTATTTAAATACACTATTTCGGAAAAAAAATAAACTTAGGAAAAACCCTTTTTTTTCAAAGTGTTCTCCTTTTGTAAAAAAATGCTTCTATTATAAAAATTTTTGCCTGTCAAAAATCAACCTCTGTACAGGGGTTAACTATAATTTTAAAAAATTCACATTATTTTCAGAGTTACAACCCATTGAAAAATTATCGGCTTTTTTTTTCTTAAAATATCTCTCCTCTGTTTGAAAAACTATAAACCCACTTCTAAGTTATTTATTTCAAAAATTCTACTTCTAATATTTTGCGAAAAATGAAGTTAAAGATAAGAAACAGATAGGGTTTTCGTTTAATTTTCACTACTTATTTCTTAATAACTTCGGAAGTTTTCATAGTATCATCACAATTTTGGCACCAAAATGCTCAGAAATATTGAGGCTGTAACAAATATCTTTTTCAAACAATTGAAATATTTGCAATTTAAGAATCCTATGAGCCCTTAAAAATATTAGAATAAAAAAAATGATTTCGGCAAAAATAATGAAGAATAGGGGACATATTTTCAAAACATTTGCCTTTTATGAAAAACGGTTCTACAATATTACTTCTGTACAGAAGTCTCAGCTATAGATAGTCAGAGTATAATTATCATGACAGCATTTTTCATGAAAGAAAAAATTTTATTATATATATATATATATATATATATATATCTTTTTTTAAATATTTTATCAAAAATTACAATTGAATAAATTTTCTCTTGTAATAATATTCTTAAAACAGTTTTGTATGCAATTTTATATGCATAATTCAGGTAACACTAAATAATAAAAACATCCAAAAACATTATTCAAAATCAGGGTTCCACACATAGTTCTCTCAATACCTTAAAATGGAATAAATCATAAAATTCCATTATTTTTTTCAATTCCTTCTATTAGCTCACAATCGCTATATATTTATTTATTTATATATTTATTTATTTATTTATTTATCTTGGTGGAATTTTCAATCGTTAATAAAATACATTTTAAAGCGCTCAATTGAGCTGAAATTTTATATATAGGGTTATTTTGGATGACAATACAATAGTATAATAATAACTAATAAAAATTAATTGATTAAAACTAATTATTTAAAGAAATACAAATACACACAACCACGTTGGCAACATTTTTGGCGACTTAGCGACCCTTTTGGCGTGTCAAAACTTGAAAAGGTTTTTTTCTCACGTGTTAAAGTATTTAGTTGAACTGAAATTTATATACACGATTGTTTTGGATGACAATACGGTACTTTAATGATAATTAATAAAAATTAATGACGACTTAATGTTGTGATTTTGTCATATATATATATACATATTTATATTAATTGTAACTATTTAATAAAAAGTAGCTAAAATAAAAATCTTCTTTGTTGATCAAGTAGGAATTGACTTAAATTTTTTTTTATATATTACTTGTTTATCATTATAATTTAAGAGTACTTTTGGTTTTTATTTACGGTTTACGTTCCTTTGAATAAAAGATTAGAGAAATCACGTTTGGATTTTTAAATAACATCGGCATTTGACTTTCTTAGAGCTGTCGTTATTGGTTGGGAAGATTAATTGTCAGTAAGTATATTTTAAAATTTTTAAAAATATCCTAGGAGATTTTCTCTTGGGTGATTGGAAAAGAACTTAAAAAGTTGAGGCCGGAATTTTTTTTAATTTTTATTGCCTTTACTGATTAATTTCCCACTATACTGGGCGAGTACAAGTAATGGACCCAATTTTAAAAAGTCATATTTTTTCGAAACTGCTGTATATATTACAGTAAGTAATACATACCAAGTTTTATTTTAAGTGATACATACCAAGTAAAGAGAAACATACCAAGTTTTTTTCCCTCCAATGATCAATAGCATGTTCATGATCACTATGACCGAAACCCAAATATCACGATAATGACAGAAAAGAGTTTTTGCGTATAAAAGTAAGCACGGGGTTTCAACAGTTATTTCCATGCAACGTACATCAAGAGCATTCTGCGATTCACTTTAAGAAAACAGGTTGATTATGTAAAAAGAAAAGCAGCGGCTGGCCAAGCGTCTCGGAAGAAGTAATGAAGCGGGTGAGGCAGAGTTTTGTTCGAACTTCATGAAAGTTACCAAGAGTTGACCACAAGAATCCACAAGCCATCAAGAGCTGTTATCAACTTCACAGAAGTCTACGAGGGCTGTGCCACCTGTGAACTTGGAATGCCTTAGAAAACGGCATGGGAAATTTTACGAAAGAAATTAAATTTCAAGCCGTATCATTTGCAATTGACACAACAAATAGCAGAGGACGACAAGTAAGCATTTGTGCAACATTACGAACCACTGACAGAGTGATTCTATCTTTAACTGTTTGTTCAATAGGGTCTTGCTCTATAAAATTTAATTAGAGAATGTATATAAAGATCATCAATGGAAAGGCAGGTTTATCAGGAAAATAATAAACTAGACTAGAATGTGCAATCTTCTTGCGTGAATGGCTAATGTACATTTATAACAAAGTTATACTAATTATTCTTATTAAACTAGTGTAAGAGTTAATAAGTATGTTAACACAAGGCTAACACAGGACCCCCTTCCCTGTGCTGCTTACACAGGGGAAGGAGGGATTTAACCCCTCCATAGACCAACAATTTTTTAAAATTTTTACCATCCCGCTCTGTGCTTTCGTCTACAAGTTTTTAACACGCTTTTATAAGTTTCATTTGTACATAATGGAATCTTTGAACTCGATTTTTACCCACTTTAAAAAGTCAGATTAATTCGAAATTTTGCACACTAGTCAAGGACCGGTGACAATATAATAATTTCATAATTTTGTTTCATTGTCCTGATCAGGATCATCATAAAAAAATGATTTTATGGATTTCGAGATTTGGTGACTAATTTATTATATCGTTTCCAGATTTGGCGACTAATTCCATATGCCATTTCCAGATTCGGGGACTGAAAGTTTAATGAGCAACCCTAAAACTGTGAATAGGCTTGCGGTTATTACAAATAAAACAAAAAAATAGTGTTCTTTATGTGAAAAAGGGTAGGGTGGGTGCAGAGTTTTTCTGAAAATGGAAATAAGAAAAGAAGACTCGTGCATGTGAATAAAAAAATTTGTTCTTACTGCTAAATATTTTTTATTCTTATAAAGCAATACGTTTAGATGGGATGATACGAATTAACGTTATAGCGATACGTTTAAAAGGTAACGAATTTATGTTCTAACTGCGAAATATATTTTTATTTTGATAAAGCAATACGTTTAGAAGTGAAGATACGAATTAACATTATAGCATTACGCGTTTAAAAGTTTATTAAGTCATTTTTTTAAAGTCACTTTTATTAGTCAGAACTGTATCTACAGAGACGGAATCCTTTTAAATATAACGATATGGGGCTCATC
>BMAV01026805.1:0-17032 GCA_019973955.1 Trichonephila inaurata madagascariensis | reverse complement strand
TGTATTTTTTTGAACGACAAGGACAGCCATGATAATTATCTGTGTGCAGCCTGTCCTTATTACTTCACAATACATCACTTTATCCGTGTAAATCAGAAGTTCCCAAGCTTTTTTGTCTCAAACTCCTTGCCATGTTTTTCGGTTTGGGGTAGACCCTTGCTTACCTAATATTGAATTTTTGCAAATTAACCAGTCTAAATGTCTTTTTGACAGCTGGTATAGATCTACTTACTTTAAACGATTTAAATTTGTAACTTAAGTGAAGTACGGTGTTTAAAACATAAGAAACACATGTTGAAAAATTAAAATTTAATTAATACATAAAATAAATGAGCAACAAACAAATGCTTTTAAAAAGAGGAATAAATCTGTGATGCTTCAAAAACAATTTTACCCAATTTGGAATTAATTGTGTCAGGTTTAATACCCTAAATCTCCACGTTAGTAGTATGCAGAACTTACCCCCCATTTTTTTGTTTTGGCCACCAAGCTGAAACTCCTAGACAACCACGCAGAAAAAGTAATTAAAAATTTTACTACGATATTCCATAATTCGTGATAAATGGCAGGTATGTCTTTTTAAAGGCAAACCTGCGGACATGATCTTTTTTTTAATAAAATTTATACTGCCACCTTATGACTACAAATTAACTTTATTAAAATTAGTAAATAAAGCTATTAAATAGATAAAATTTGGTTTCCAAGTGACTAAGTTTTCTTTTTAAACAAAATTTTTAATGAGAGCCACCATCATAGACCCCCATTTACACCACATGGACCCCTAAATTATTTTTTCGCTTACGTGAACCCCTTGCAAGTATTCATAGACCCCTAGATGTCTATATAGACCATTTTGGGAATCACTGGTGTAAATACTTCGAGTACTGCGAACAATTCGCATTTTCAGACTCGATGGGTGGTGGAATTTTTTTTCAGAGATCCTAAATCTAGGTATTTTCAGTGTGTAAAAAATCCTCACAACATGCTGGCCAGGATGACATTCGAATATTCTTTGTATCTAGAAGAAGACATGCAGCATGAAATTTTCCGTTATTTTATGAAAACATGTGTTTTACGAGACATAATGTTTGTAAGCAGAGTTGGCAATGGAATCTGTGATAACGGTCACCATGACGACCATCCTTGTTGATCTAGATGTCGTCGCAAAGCCATTGGAAATAGTTACCACTTAGCAAACAAGCCTATTTTATGATTGTACGATATGGATATACGATTCTTAACAATTTCAGGACCGGCGAAAAGAAAAAGAAGCGTTTTCCCACGTTCGCACGTTCCGAGAGTATACGTGTGCACGGGACCGGGAATTTGCCAGCTAAGCCTAGTGTTATTTAAAAATTCATGTAAAATCTTCAATGCAATCACACACACATAAATATACTAAAAATTGCAATTCTCTATCATTAATAATATCTGAATACATAGTACAAAAATTTTCGTTATATTTAAAAAAACATTGCGAATTTACAAGTTAATGTTTTCATAATAAAAAAAATATATATATATACTCTTTTCGCCATTAAGGTGCACCATGCATAACTTACAAAAAATACTATATTTGGTTAATCCTAAACGATAAAATTACTTTCACATAAACTTGTTGTGGCTTGAACTATTACAAATATTTCAAATAACATCTAATATATATCTTTTTTTATTTTTAATTTATCCTTAAGTTGCTTATAATTTTATGTTATTATGGTTATGACAACTCTGGTCATGATAGCAACGAAAACGAATCGTGTTTGTTCTAACAAAATTAAAACTTAGTAAGAACAAACGAGAGATTCTTGAGCGATAAAAATAGATCATGCATTTGTTCTATGAAGATCTGATTTTTAAATGTCTTTGAGTATTAAAAATATTGTTGTAAATATGAATTAAAAATTAAATAAATAGTGAAACTTTTATTATGAATTTTCGATGCCGAATAAAATAATAAATTTTCCATCTCTTCCCAAATTAGTCAAACTATAAACAGAAATCCAAAGAGCATTGGATCATGAACCTTCAAATGCCCGATTCTTTCGAAAAGTCTTACCGTTTAGAGTTGTTTACATTCATAAACATCTCGTATCTAATTTTAAAAAAAATTCAGAAGCCAAATGCACATAATGAAGCACAAGGTTTTGTGAAACATTATTTGAAAGGAAAACCTGACTAACTGCCAACTATTACCTCAAAAATTAATATAAAAATGTTCCAAACTCAAATTACAGCAGTCTGATCATGGACCTCAGAGCAGGGAAACAGCAATTTCAAATATGATACCGTGTCCCCTGGAGGAAGAAACGTGTGATCATATATATATGTGATCATGGTCCTGAACGGGTTACAGCTTAATCTGATGACATGACTGGTGTTTTATGCGTCAACAGTGAAAGGCAATTGTGATTCTAAATGACATCCAGTTTGATCCTCCTGAGCGCATCAATCCCATATTACAAGCCAGTTGAGGTATTCCGATCAATGCGATTTGCAAGATCATGGAATAAAAGACAACACTCTCAAAATAGATCTTTCCTCTTCGAATTTATTTGTGTAAACCTTTTTCCCTTTTTATACAACTATTTTTTCTCATAAACACAGCTAACATCTAAATACGATTTACACATATGACACAAGCTTAAGGTATCCGACTACGTTCGCCGGATTTTAAAAGGTATAAATGGATAATATTTATGATATTTATTGTCACTTAGATTAAAAAATTAATTTTTGCTTAAGAATAGATTCAATAAAAATGATTTAAGTAAAATATTATGAAAAAAAATGAACATAGCTTGACCCGATTTGAAAATATTCTCCTTTTTGTAAAAAAATGCTTCTATTATAATAATATTTTTGTTGAAATAGCTGAGACCTCTGTAAGAAGCTCAACAGAATTTTTTGAAATATATATCTTAGAAGGGGGTTTATCCATGTTTTATGACAGCAGAGGGGAGAAATTTTAAGAAAAAAACGCTGATAATTATTTCAATTGCTTGTATTTCTGAAAATAATGCGAATGTTTCAAAAATCATAGTTGAGTCTCTGAACAGCGGTTTGAGCTATATATAGGCAAAATATTATTATAATAGATGCATTTTTCACAAAAGGAGAACATTTTGAAAAAAGGTTATTCTAAGTTAATTTTTTGCCAAAATATTGAATATCAATATTTTTTTTTGTCAAAATGTTCTTAAAGCAATTTTATACATGTATTTGAACGTTACCTCCTCCGATACCTTAATTTTTCATTATATATAATTTAGATGTTATTTCTCCCAGTTTCCTCTATCAACCGCTCCCAAAAATTAATGTATTACAGATCCAACATATCCTTTCTTTCTTGCACAAATCTGGTATTCGTATCAAAGTGTTACAATTTTAACGTTTAACAGTATGTTTCCATTAAAAAAGAATAAAAAAATAAAAAAGCATTTAAAAAAAAACCCGTTTCACAAATTTTTTTTAAAATAACCTTTCGACTTTAAAAATATAAAAATAAAATCAAAATGAGATCGTTATATTACAAAAGAAACATTTTGAAAAAAAATCTTAAATATATTTTTCGACTACATTTAGAACCTATGCTTCATACAACCTTTTATCGCACTACTTTAAAGGTTAGTTCCAGATAATGTCTTGGAAGACATGGAAATGGATGTATTACTACATCATTAGTGCTTGTTTCAAAATCATTGATATGCAGACATAATAATAAAAATGACGTTATTCGATCACTTATTATATATATATATATATAACAAGTTTTTCCATCACTCTAATTTTTATACATGTTTATTATATTTAAATGAGGAAAGAAAATATATTTTAAGGTAATGAATGAAATAACGTAAGTATCCATATCTACGAAGCTAAAACCGGAAAAAATGAGTTTCTAAAATCTTGCATGATATCATTTTTTTATCATTTTTTTTCATCCGCAGAAACTGAACATCATTAATTTCTGAAGATCATGACCAGAGTTATCAGGTGAAATCATTTTTTTTTCTTTCTGTTTATTTTATTTTTTCCCTTCGTTTGCGATTAATTTTTCATCTTTTAAAATTTTTATTATCAATGTTATAAAAGAGATGTTTTAACTTAAATCTGGCAGAAATCAATTTGTGTTTCAGAAAAAAAAGCAATCTCTACAGTTAGTGGCCTCCAGCATTTTACTTTCTTCCGCTAATACAATAAATAATGTTTTCATAGAATAATAAGACTTAATCTTTGGTAAATAATCGTCAGTTATTTCTGCATTAACGACATAAATATTTTCAATTTGTGATCCTCTTGCCAATTGGGTCTCTTTTACTCATTATCTAACACATAATTAAAGAATTCTTATTTTACCTCTAATATTTCTTATAATATTATACTAAAAATTATTGCTTTCACTAGTTTCCAAATGTGAAGAAATATGTTTATTGTATTTAATATCTAAAATTCTTGTATTCTGATACTACAAAAAATAGATAAGAGTTGACATTGTTTTTACTCAGTTTCTTATATTAAACTACTTCTTTCAGTAAAATGGATGAAAAACGTTTTTTAATCATGGGATTTTTTCAAACTTCACACACTTCTTTCCATTGTTTTTATAATTTAAATTTTAAGAATAAAATGGAAGATTGAGTCGAATTAAATTTATTCAATAATTAGTTTTTAATTTTAATTTTACGAATTTTATATGCTAGTTTCAATATTCGTTTCACGTTTTAAATAATAGAAATTATGAGTTAAATTTATTTCTTTAAATACGTGGTTGTATTGTTATCTAAAACAATTATGTATAGAAAATGTTACCTCAATAAAGCTATTTAAAATGTGAGAAAAAATATTATAAAGTTTTGATTCAAATACACAGGTAGATACATTGCGAGTAGAAGAAATCTTTAAAACTGTGACACATAAGTTAAAGGGATTAATACAGTGTTTCTCAAACTGTGGGGCGCGCCCCCTGGGGAGGCGCGATAACCCTTCAAGGGGGGCGCGAGCATATCGAAAATAAAAGGTTCAAAAAATTAATTTACTGGAATGAAAAAAACAAAATACTTTCTGATATAATGAAAAAAATACAGATTTACACTGATATGATTTATATATATCATCTGGTGAAAAAAGGTAATCAAAAATAAAAGAGATTCTACTTTGAACGCTCATTAGCTATCTTTGATCCTATAACTAAATAAAAATAAAATATTTTATTTGCTTTGCTGTAATCCTACGATGAGAGATTTTCTTATTACGTTTCTTTTAATCTAAAATATTACTTTTGCTGGCTTTCGAACTTATGGTAGGGTTGCCTGCATCCCTTTTTTTTAGGGAAGTTGTAAATTATATAATCCTGTTGCGCTTTTTTTTTTCACAATGTGAAAGAGTTTTATGATACATGGATAAGTATATTGAGCTCTTTGAAGAATTAATTGGCCAAGATTTATTTTTTATGAGTATACTGAAACATATAATACAAAAATCGTTAATTCTGGGAAAACTGTTTATTTGTTACCAATGATTTTGACAGAGAATCCTCTAATATGACAGTCTTAATGGGAGCTAAAATGAATTGATAACATATCTCCTTTTTGGGAGTGGCAAACGTTTTTAGAATCTTAAAGTATTTGGGTTAGACCGAGTTCCGGCACGACCACTTTTTTTTCAAAAATATTTTCTTGAACATGCTGCATTTCCCCCTATTAATAACTTAGTGGTTTTAATTGTGATGTTGTACGACTGATTATGGTTTATAAATGTAAATGAGCCGAATATAAAAAAGAATTGGGCATCTGTGATCTTTTGAAAGGAAATTGAAGCTGATCAAACAAGGGAAACACTTCTGAAATATGCATATTAATCATGTTGAAGAAATTTGGAAAAGCAATAAACATGAAACGAAAGGCAAATTTTCAATAGCTACATTAAGAACTTTATCAAGAAAATATGAAGCCATAAGTGTACCGAAAATGCACTTCACCCTGTCAAAAAGACACAAGCAAGAAAAGTTTAACAGGATATTTTGTCGATCATAAAAGGACATCAAAATTACAATAACTTGAAAAAAATGTGACAGTTTTGTTGCAAATAACTTTCCTGTAATGTTAGAAAAAAGTGTCTGTGATTTGTATCCTTTATTAAGGTCACACATTTGGAACAATTTAGTTCAGTTTTATTTGATTTTTTCCCAAATTATGAAAGACAAATAGAAAAATCATTGAAATAGGTAAGTATATTTTCTTTAGTTAAATTATTCACTAAAAATTGTGATTTTATCTTGTATATTGAAAATAATTATAAAAAAGAATTGGGCTGCACCACCCCTGCGATCATTAACTTTAGTATCGAGTGCACACCTGATCCGGGCTTTGCTTTAAATATTAAAAAAAAAACACAATTGTTACTCATTAGAATTTTATATATTTTTTATTACTTAACATTTATTTTAAATGCTAATTTGCTAGGCTTAAAATTGCAGTTCATTCAAAACCGTTTATAATATGAGTATTCATTTCAATAAATCATTTTTCATTTTTGTATACATTGTCATGCACTTGTTTTTACTCTCCTTACAATTAAGCTATTATATCAAGAATAATGTATTATCATTTTAAAAAAAAAATAAACTCGTGTTAAGAGTATGTACTTCAGCCAGTATAAAAACAAGTTTAATAATTATCAGTGACTTCCTTTTGGGCGTCTTGCAGAGCAAAGTTTTTTAAAGGAAGGCTAAAAATTAGAAATTGACACTCAGAGCTTTTTTTATATTTAGCTCAGATCTATATTTTGTCTTCAAAGTAGCCATTGCAGAAAATCCGGATTCACAAAGGTATGATGTTAAAAATGGTAAAAGTATACGAAATGCTTTTGTTTTCAGTGCAGAAAATTCAGCATCCATCTCTATCCAGAATTCAAAGAGTGATTTATTACAAAATTGCCCTTTAATTTCGTCACTGAATGTGAAATCTATGAAGATCTCTTTTTTGGCTGTTGAGAGCCCTTCTGAAGTATTTTGAAATGGATCCCTAACCCATTCATAATTTGCTATAAATTTGCTCTCGTCTGTGTACTTGTTGATGCTTTATTATCGTCGAATGGTCACTGTGATTTAAAAATATATCTATGATTTTGTTTTAATCCACTGCCGTAAATACTTAATACCGTGAATTACAATTAAAGCGTGAATTATGAAATGTACTTCAAGAGATATTCGGTAGCTAATCGATTCGGCGAAGACTGACTAGAATTGTACGAGGTACAGCATTTTTACATGTTTTTTGCAGACGTCCGTTAGGTTGCCTAGATTCCCATGAACGTTCGCGAGAATGCCAGATGTAATGGATATGATAAAGAGCAATATAGATTAGGCTATTTTTTATATAATGACATTTGTACTTTTAGAAATGGATCTTGAAGGAAATAAATATTTAATTAAATATTATTTCTCAATCTGTTTCAATTTAAAAATTAGAGAAAGAAAAATAACATAATTAACCTATTACTTAAAAGTAATTTACTTAAAATATATATACGTAAGAGTAACATATATAAAAAATTTAATACTTATCTTATTAATACTGAATTAAGAACAAATTTAAAAGTATTAGCGACTCCCTGGGCTTATCTTGCAGAGCAAGTTTTTGAAATTGACCCTCTGAGCTTTTTTTTTATATTTAGCTGATATCTATATTTGTCTTTTAAGCAGCCACCGCATTTTGCAATAGGTTCCAATTTAAAAAAATTAAAAAAAAGGAAAAAAAACATCATAATTATCCTATTACTTAATTTTTTTGCTTAAAAGTAACATATACAAAATTTAATACCTATGTTATTAATTTGTACGGTTTATAATTAAGATCATGTATTGTAGCTTTAGCGTAAAAAAAAGTGCATTATTATTGTATTCAGTAATTTATTAATGTATAAGGGGGGGGCAATAAAAATTGTGATTGAAAAGGGGGCCGCCAGTATTGAAAGTTTGAGAAGCACTGGATTAATATATGAATCGTACAAGCAACCATCGAATTCTTAACAGCAGTGAGAATTAAATAAATGGAAAACCTCATAAAGAAAATATATAAATATAGTATAAAATGTTTAGTTCACGAATTTTTCAAATAATTGTAGAAGAAAGTTAGCACAATTATTGTCATCATTACTTGACTGTCACGTTCGTTGTTGCCAAAAAGCAGTGTCGTTTTAGAGAGAAATTTTAATAAAGAATCAATCGTTCTACTTATTGTTTCTTGATGGGAGCTTCGGACAGTGAACGTACATTATCAATTTAATTTTGAATAATTCTTAAAAAAGTATTCAAGTCATACATTAATTTTTCTTTTAAAAAACTTGACATTCATTAGCTAATATTTAGTATAAAAACGAAAATTTAATTATTGATAGTTATTTTATATCCACCAAATAATCACTCTCTATATTTGTAATTTTAATATTTTAAAATTAAGCAATATTTATCTGTATTTTTTTGTAAGAAAATGTTGTAACTGAAAAAGGATTAAAATCATATATTATGTTATTACTTTCAGCCGTAAAATGTGATATTCGAAAAACATAAAATACTTTTTTCTTTTCACTTTTGCCATTTTTGAGCATTAGTTATATACCCTGGGCCTTTTAATTGTTCACTACCCGTTAAAATTTGCTTACCATTCCTTTTCATTATCCTATGAAATACAAAATGTATTCATTCATATATATTTTGATTAAGCTAAACCGTGAGTAAATACAAATTTCAAAAGCATTTCAATTTTAAGAGTAGGTCAAAGAAAATCATAACCGTAGTTGTGTGATCATGTATAAAAAATTTAAAGACATGTACCCTAAATTATTTAAGAGAAATTTTAACAAGTCCATACTACACAATTCACAGATAAAAGAGACTATTATAAAACATCGTGAGTCAAAGCAAGTTATTACCATTTAAAGTTACTAAGATTAACGCAATTTTCTTTCTCTGCTTTTTACATAAAAAATGCGACAGTCAGCAAAACTGTTTAGAGTTTTTCATTGTTAGTCTGGGTGAGTTGGATTTACTTTTTTTATTCCATCATATAATACTTAATCTAAATATATTTTGAAAAATATAATTAAATTAAAAAAAATGTTTTTTGTTAATAATAAAATTAGTAAAATACATTATGTGACATGAAATAGAAAATATATTATGTAATTGAGTAATTTATTTAATTTAATATTAAGCCATTAAGTTACCTCAACAATACTAATAATTATTAAGAATTTAATCAAAGCACTTTTGTTTATAAAGTAAAAATTCTAAAATGTTTCAGGATTAATACCCTAAAAGAACAATTTTAAAATGGATTTTCTCGAAAGATAAATATTTCCAAATTGTTTTCATTATTTTAATAAGAAACTGTGATTTGGCATCATCATATTATATTTATAATAATACTTCTCAGCACTTGCATGAAATGAAATTAATTTATAATTGAGAAAAGGATATTCTCTCGATATATGTATTAAAAAACAATCTAAGCGTTTTGAAAATCTCCTTGCGGATTATATAGAAACTCAATAGTTATTGTTTAGCAATATCATATAAATTTTAAGAAAAATAAATGTAATACAAATATTACGTCATAATAATACATATTATGTCATGTATTTCCAAATGCTTTAATGATAATACGTTACGAAAAGTATTCTTAGAAAATGTAAGTAATATGTGTATTTGTTTTTCTCCAATGCATTAAAAATTTAATAACATATTTCAAACAATATTCTGTTTTCTTAAAGAGCTATTTATTGAAGAAAATTGCATAGATTATCTTAAAGAATGCACAGAAATTCTCAAAAAACTCTTACATTAAGTAGCAATTAACGTTTACTGAACTCAGAGTTAAATATTTAATAACATAGAATAAAGCAAATTTAAATACAATAGCTCATTCTTAATAAAATATGAAATAATAATAGTGATTACAGTAACAAAAAGGAAAAAAAAGTAGGAAATGAAAGCTAATTTATATTTTTCCTCTTTCTAATAAATAAGCAATATATAAAAAAAATTTTTTAAGTAAATTCCTACTTAGATTACAAAGAAAATTTATTTTAGCTACTTTTTATTGATAGTTACAATTAATATAAATATGTACATACATATGACGGAATCACAACATTAAGTGGTAATTAATTTTTATTAATTATCATTAAAGTATAGTATTATCATCGAAAACAATCGCGTATATAAAATTTCAGTTCAACTGAATGCTTTAAAACTTGAGAAAAAAACCTTTTCAAATTTTGGCACAAGTCACCAAAAGGGTCGCTAAGTCCCCAAAAATAATGCCAACGTGGGTGTAATTGTAATTCTTTAAATGATTAGTTTTAATAAATTAATTTTTATTATTTATAATTAAATTACTATATTGTCATCCAAAATAATCATGTACTAAAAATTTCAGCTAAATTGAGCGCTTTAAAAGGTATTTTATTAACGATTGAAAATTCCACAAATATAAATAAATAAATAATATATAGAGTGTGTGAGCTAATAGTAGGAATTTAATAAACTGTAAGTATAAACACACACACATCCAATAAAAATATTCTTGAAAGGTAAAATATTAAAAACCGTTTATTTTTGAAAAAGTTATAATTACCAAGATTTTTCTCTAAATATAATATAACAGAATATATATATATTCTATTACCCTTACATGTATTACATTTCATTACTTATATATATATATATATATATATATATGTATATATATATATGTGGTTTGTTTTTTCATCATAATTATTGTTGCCTGCTTTCAGAGCTCAAAGTTTGGCTTACTTATCATTTTGAATAAGTTTATATTTTCAAGAGTTAAATTCTTATTGCATTCTTACGGTGAATTCTGATAGATTTAACATCCAAGATTTAATATACCTATAAATATTTCTATCGATCAGAATAAAATAAACGGAATAATTATTTTACTATTGTATAATATTTAAAACGAATTATATGTAATAATACTTAATAAGAATATACTCAATTTCCTTGATTACTTTTATGAAATACAGAGAAAAAATATACATCTGTAACAATTAATCTAAAATTGCCAATATTACTGAATTTTAAATATTTCAGTTTTAATTCCTTTGTAAACTATATTCCACATAGTCATATCATAAATTGTAATATAATTATAAGTAATTTTAGTTCAAATTAAAACTTTCTAGGCAATTTGGGAAAACTAAAGCTTTAATTTACTTTTATCCTAAATTCAGTATGTTACCAATTATGCAAAACAATCCCTTTTTTTACCTTATTTGGGCTTTAGTCTTACAACAAATATATATCGTTGCACGTATTACCTCTACGGGAATTTCCCTTTGTTGCTTCCTTTTAAAGATCGTTTAAGACTGTCATTAAGAGGCAGATTTTGGCACACCCTTGTTTCCACACCACTGCAATTTATAGCCTACGGATTTAAATCCAGTCATATTGTTCTATTAAGTCCAGTTTGTTATCTTCAAAACGCCATTAACACCTTCATCTTAAGAGTGGAAGCAAAGCCATGTAGAAAGTCGAATCATTTCCGTTGAATAGAAATTATGTTCAAGGGTTTCAATATTAATTTAACTCAGTGTCGTGTGCAGCCCATGAAAGCCAGGTCCTACTGTGCCGAACTCAGCATACGCGACCTTGACCCTGAGGAGGTCAGTCTGACTCGAAACCCCTGCAAAGAAGTTTCCAAGCAAGCTTGCACTCATTTATCGACCCATGGAAGGGATAAAATGCTGAGTCATCTTGCCAAGCCTGGTTTGAACCTCTGACCCGTGGCGTGGATGGCACTAACCACTCAGCCACTGACTGGGCTTCGGGCTTCAATATAGCCAAGCAAATATAAATTTTGATAAATTTCATCATGTTTTCCACTCTGCTTTCTCGCAAATAATCTTTGGGACACCTTCATGGTTAAGACCTCACTAAACCATAACGGAAGCCGGATGATCAGTCAGCAATGCTTCTTCTTTTGAAACTCTTTCGGTAATCCTTAATTAATACGGTCATGAATATTATTTAACATGAACACACCTAGTAAAAGTTCTCGAATTGAGATGGAACCAAGCAAAATCGTACTGTCCCCTGCATCGTACCTCTTAATGCTGTTAACGAAAGACTTAAAAATCTAGCCCTTTCACTACAATGAATTTTGTAGACTGACCCGATGTTACTATCGATAAGTAGGCATAACTAAGAACATATTATTCTATCTATATTTTTAGTATAATAGTTTTTTGAAAAATTTTTAAAGTTTTTCTGCGGTAATTTGAATGAATGTCACGGGGATAACGCTCATTCTCGTTTTTGTGTTTGTGTGTCGCTCCTTTAGTAGGAAATTGTGTTTGGACAAGGTAGTACACTCCTCATAAAAAATCTCGTGACTAGGACGTTTTCCCGGTTTTGAGTGACACTCTCAGCCTTCCATCTAGTAAACTTATATAATTAGTTTATATTCCCTTTTGTATTTACATCAGGATATAAGTATAAATAGGAATAATCATAAAGAAAAGGCACGATATTTATATAACTGTATGAAAAATGTCGAAGGACAAAATTGAGACTTCTGATAGAGGAGGCTTAAAAATGCCAACAAAATATTGTTATGGAAATCATTTCAACGCAACATTTTATTTTTAATTTGTTAATATCGAAAAGATTCGAGTCAGAATACCTAAAGTTAATTGCCGGACTCCTTTGTGAATCACATGCATTATGAAATGTTTTCATTCGTTTCATTCATCTTCGTAAATTGTAAATAAAATAATTTCTTATTTTAAAAGTATTCATTACATTCTGGTACATATGCTGAAATAAAATATTCAAATAGCGTAATGAAGAAATTTTAACGGCGAAGGATAATCGAAAATAAAAGAAGTTAAAGGCCAATACAAATTAATGTTTTCTGATTATATATCTTTGTTTCTTTTTATTTAAATATTCAGTTATCGAATGGTATATTATTCAATGTATGAACTTTACTTTTTAACTCATTTTTTAATACTACATAGAGAATGAATGTAGCATCAAATACTACAAAATAATTTGGGTTTAATCAGTCACGTATTGGAGAAATTTGTGCAGAGAAATGTAGAGCTGAAAATCGATAAATAATTCTATAATGCTACCTATTTACTTCACCTCATATCAAACTGTAGATAAAATCATCGAATTTTATCCACAAACATTTAGTTGTGTACACTGAAGTCGGTCCGGCTCTTCTAACAAATTATCTATGATTTTAAGTGGGGATTGTAATGTAAAATTTTCAAAGACAAATCCAGTAAACCTTTGGTTGATTTCTTAAAATCAAAATGAATTTAATTATGTCAAATGTTCCGAATGAAAGCACGACGAAGTACGGAACAACACTTGACGGAGTTTTTTATTTGAGATATTTAGATATTTTTATCTGACAAATTATAACCAATTTCGGTTACCACAAATCACTGGTTTCTTCTTAGAATGCAATTAATTCACAAATACGATTGCATATTTGGCAAAAAAATATTACTTTAAGAGTACAGACATTATAAGAATGAATAATTTTGTGGTGGGCAATACTAATATCCCCCTTGAAAGTCCTTGAAGAAACATTACAAAATTCTAAGTTTTTACTCTATAATGTGGTAAGCATACTAACTTTTTTTAATTTTTCGATATATGTCACCTGAAATGTAAGTAATAAATCACAAAGTAGTTTAAGACAGATTAATATGGTCAAAAGATACTTCCAATGAGTTGTTTTATCATATAATTCACATATGTTTTAAAAATATTAATTATAAAATAAAATAAAAATTTGGGAAAAATTTATTGTTTGAGTATCGTCAAAAATAGGTAAATGAATTAGTGTGTCTTGAGTCAATTTTCGTCGCTACTACAAATAACTGGTGCCACGGAGCACTAAAAAATTATTATAATTGATTAATTTAGTTAGCAAATTTAGCGTGTTATCTCCTGAAACAAAGTTTCCGTTCCAAAGTTGTGACCTTGAAAAGTGTAATTGTTCTGAAAAGATTAACTGTGTTTTTATTATTCATTATACTCTCATTGTATGCATAATTTAGTTAATATCTTCACTACACTAATTTTTGAATAAATATTCTGTTGAACACTTTTAAAAGAGCTGAAATTTAAAAAAAATACAAAATATATTTCATAATAAAGTTTTAAATATGCTAATTAAGTGGTAATTTAACAAAAAAGTATTTGCAAAGTTTCTTAGCTTTTTAAAAGCAAAATAATGGTTTAAAATAAAAGAAGCTTAAAAAAATTAATTTTAACGAAATTAATAAGAACAAGTTATGAGATAAAGTTATTTTATGTGCCAAAAACCGTGGCCGGATAAAAACAATTCTAAATAGATAGAGGGATGTGACAAAAGATGATTGTTATTAAAGACCCTTGATAGAAATAAATAAAATTGATAAACAAATATTAAAAAATGCTCCATTAAGATAAAGTTCCCATCTTAGAAAGGGAAAGTGAAAAAGTAAGTTACATTTATTTCAGATTTTAAAACATAGAGTGAAAAATCTATTTTTAATCTACTATGTATCTTAAAAGGAACATTTATTAGTGTATTTCGGAAATAACTAATAACTGAGTTTGTCATGTAGAATATTAATGTTTTTTTTAGTGGAGTTCTTGAAAGATTTTATTTTAATCGAGCCTTCTTGTTTTCCCGATATTTTATAATGGTTCACAAGTATTGCCCTCTCTATTTTTAAATGAGCATTATTGAAAATTTTTATTCACATTTCAATTGCTTTGCATTTATTGTAAGTTGACTATTTACACACTGGATATAAAATAGAGAAAGTGCAATTTATTGAAATTGTTAAGTGATTTCGTGCTGTATATTCTGTATCAAAATGGTAACCTTCACCTTAAATGAATAATGAGTTTTCAGAATTTGCAGGAGAAAGTTGCGAAAAAGAAATCATTTGTTTACATTAGTTTGGAAAAATAAGTGTAGATAGGAAAGAAATCAAAATATACTTGTTTTTCAAAAGCAAATATAAGCATAAAAAAAATGTTTTTTTTTTCTTCTTTTTTTCATTTTAAAGGAAGCATGGTTCTCAAAGTGGAGAATACAGCAAATAACTAATTTACTTTGACTTCTAAATATAAATGACAATAATGTGAATATTTAATCTACCTTGGTTTTATATGTAAAAATTCAAATTTAGATTTTTTTTTAAATAAAAATTATAATTGCCTTAAAATGATTATTTATACAAATGCATATCACTTGCTTTTTTAGGTTTTACTGTACACGCTCCTATTCGTTTCTCATGACTGTACCTATTTGTATATTTCAAGCTTTTTTTTAATCTAAAATAAGAATTCCTTAAACATAGCGATATAAATAGAAAAAATATAAAGAAAAAATATTTAAAGTAATATACGTTTTTCATTACATTTTAAATATACATGGTTCAAAAATGTTTTTTCTATTCTATTAACTGAATATATGACTTATTTACATTTATTTGACAAAAGTGCTTCATTTTTGGAATCATTGAAAAATTAAGTAATTTTTAACTTATAATTAATATTTGTCAAATAATTATATCTTGTATCTGATTACTGTCTTAGAGCGGAAGTTAATGTACCATCATATTCTACTAATGGATCAAAAGTGCATCAATGCATAACGTTTAATTTGTTTTAATTATTAACCTTAAACTTTAATTTTATTTAAAAACGTTTGGTTCTATATACACTGTCATTAAGATTTATTGTAACTTCCAAATGTTATATGTTTAATTCGAACAGGTAATCTTTTTGCGCTTATTTTCGTCGTAATGAACATTGATTAAAGAAGCTACAAATTAGACTGCACACACACAGTGTTAATTAAGTAAACCAAATAACGGATTTTCACTAACGATGTAAGCCATAATATTTTTCATTGTATATAAAATGAATACTTAATGAATTATATATAAATGAAGATAATCTTGTTGATCATGGGTTTTGAAAGTACGTTTCGCAATTTTGACGCAAATGTTGTAATTTTAAAACTACACAAATGCATCTAAGTTAAAAATAAATATGATATAATTCATATTGTAATGCATATAGCAACGATTATCGTAATAGTATTCTTAGTTTTCTTAAAAATTATTTATATTATTTGTATTATTTATTTATTTTTGCTTTATATAATAAGTCTTGATAAAAAAGTAAAATATGTAGTTGCCATAAAAGCTCAAATTACAAATTAAGACTTGCAAACACATTACAAAATTTATTTCTTATAATCTTGGAGTAATTGTAAATTTTATAACAAAGTATAGGGAACAATAGCTTAACATAAATTCAGTTTAAAGCTTTTGTTTGGAAATAGATTTAATTTCTTAAATTAATTACCACACTTGCTTGAAAAAAAAAGGAATATAATAAAAAAAATCAGAAAAACAAATTTTGTTTGACCATAGGCGCTTCTATTTTGAAGTATGAGAATACTTAGGAAAATATTTGAAAATAAATGATATCATAACAATCTATCGAAATAATCGCATACACCAATAGTATTTTAATTATTATTTATAGTTATAATATTATAAAAGCAGTGGTGCAAATGAAAGGAAAACTTATTTTAATCTTATTCGTAGCAAGTTGTATTCAAAAATATTTATTCAAATATTGGATAATAATGCTTATCTCAAATAAAGAAGAAATAAGCTAGAATGAAATAAAAAATTATTAAATAAAATAAAGAGTTCAACTAAATAATAAAGATGTTCAAAGGATAAAATAAGTGTTATAAAACTAATCGTTAAGACACCCAGGGGTTCTTTCAAGAAACAAAAGAAGGTAAACAAAAAAATTCTACGAATAAACTACTGAATGTCTATGACTGTATTTTCTTCTTTAAAAAAATAATATATATATATATATATATATATATATATATATATATATATATATATATATTATTTCAGTTAATATATGTATAATTAAAGTCACAAAATTCCCATATCC